>JAVXUO010002854.1:0-584326 GCA_033065855.1 Escallonia rubra | reverse complement strand
AGAAGCGGAGGTGCCGTTGAGCTTCCTTGGTAGGGCGAGGAGCTTTGATGCAACGCCAAGCCACAGCAATATTTTGTTGACGGCGAAGGGGGCGGTGCCCGGATGCCCACCCAAGGAGCTTTGGAGGGAGCTTGGCCAGCGAGTGGGTGCGGATGTGTTTTTGGGTCCTTTCGGTGCGTCGTCGATGGCGGAGAGTCCGACGGTTCCTTCGCCGTATGTCGTGCGCCGAGCGGGGGGTCGCTCCGGTGATGTCGCCGAGGTACATGCCAGGTTTGTTGGTGGAACGACTAGATGTGCCGTGGTCGCCGGTGATGTTCAAGGGCCATAATACCATGCCGGTAGGGTGGAATTTTTTGTGCATGTATATGTTGGAGCAGTCGGGTTGGGGGAGAGATTGGAGGCGTTGGGATTGGTGTCTGCGATAGAGGCGACGTTCAAGGTGATTGATCCGGTGAGGGACTTTAAGGGCTTGGCGTTGTTGCTTTCGAGATGGAGCTCGCAGACGCATACGTTCATCACGGCGTTTGGGGAGATTGGGCCAACGCTTCTCGACGTGATGATGTTGACGGGGTTGCCCATGCACGGTACGGAGAATGCTTGTGAGCTGGAGTTGACGGCGGCGGAACGGTTGACGGTAAAGGAACTGCAGGGGTTTGCCTCGTTGATAAGGAGCAATCGCAAGGGTACGTACAGCGGGTGGCTCAAATACTTCTATGGTACGGCGACCGCGTTACCCGGGCAGAAGTCTGCGTCGGTGAGCAATTTTCGCGCGGGTCCTTGCTATAAGGACAAGAGATACGAGCTAGCGGGGTTTCTTATCATGTTCTTGTCGAGGTACGTGCTTATAATGTCTTCCCTTTAGTATTGTTGCATGTTGTACTTCCATTGTTCTTGTATGCGTAGAATGCTAAATTTTATACTTAGAGAAAAAAACGTGTCGGAAAGATAGTGTAGTCATATTGCCATGCAACAGAGTTTACGTTCAGAATAGGGCGAGAAGGTTATGATAGACATTGTATGCTCTTATGCTTGTAGGTTTGTATTTGAGGGGACGCCGGAGGATGGCGTGTCCCTGAGGGTATTCAAGTTGGCTGTACGTATGGCTGGTGGGGGGCGCGTCGGGCTGGCCCCCATTTACTTAGGCACGCAGTACTCTCGTCTAGATCAGTTTGCCAATGATGTACAGAGGTCGTACGGACGCTATCAGGTGACGACGTACGTAGACTGGATGTTCTTGCAGCGGTATCTATTCGAGGTCTACATGGATTATCGGCCTCGTGATCTTCCCTTAGTACATCCGTCGCCGCGGATGATTACGGTGACTCGGCCGGGCAAGTCACGTGAGGTTGCGGCTTGGTACGCAGGTGGCCGAGTATATGCCTGGGCGGGCGGGAAGAAACCCGGGCGTGATTTGGCAGACATTTTTGACGATCGAGATGAGTGCGTTCCCCGTGCGTATACCGGCATGCATTATTCGTACGGTACTCCTCCATGGATGGATCTGCAGGACACTATGGTGCGACTACACGGGCGAGATGAGCTGACGGACACGGCGGTGGCCTTGCTAGTGGCGTACTTTCCAGGGTGGCTACCCGTATTGACTGATGATGGCGGGAAGCCGGCTGAGAACAGATATTATGTGGCGAGATACAGCCCCGATCGATTGTCCTCGAGCTTTGGTTATGATTTAGAGCCCCCATGTGGCTATACGAGGGCGTGGGAGGTGAGGAAGGCTTTTGGGTATACGATCTCAAAGTGGGCGCGGAAGTGGCCGGTACCGACAGAGGAGTGGAGGAGGCCCGGGACGCTATCGACGGGAGTCGCGACGGTTGAGTATGCGCGATGGTGGGATCGGGTACTGGCGACATGGTCGGAGTGGTTGTCGCAGGAGCCATCCGACAGGCAGGAGGTCGATGTCTTTGCGGGGGACAGAGGACTGGGACTTGTTACAGCGCAGGTCATGAGGCAGAACGGCATGTCGGTACTACTTACAGGCGTATTAGATGAACCGGTGCCAGCACGCGCGCCACGGGCGCCGGCAGCAGCAGGTGGTCCGAGGGTGCCGGGTGCTGGCAAGGGTCCCATTTCGTCATTGAGAGTAGGTATGATGGTGGGTGCACAGCGGACAGGCGCAGGTCCTTCGACGGGTGGTGGACGTAGGCCGAAGAGGTCGCGAGAGGTGCTGGAGGAGTGTGACTCCAAGGTTAGTGTAATGCTTTGCTTTCGTTGTACAGTTGCCAATTATCATGTTAAGTGTTCTCTAATGCTCGGTTCTCTCCCTTTTTTTTTTGACAGGAGTTTGATGATGATGGTGGTGCCATTGACGTGGTGTCAGACGATACCACAGAGTATGCCGAGGCCGTTACTGATGATACTGAGGGGATGGATCTTGAGGCAACTGAGGAAGATGGTGAGGCAGATGTAGATGCGGCCGATGAGGTCGAGGAGATGGAGGCCGAGCCGGCCTATGAGGGAGGGCCGATGGATAGTGAGGCCTTCGGGGAGGCCGCGGCGGTAGAGCAGGCAGCGGCCTACATTGTGGAGCCAGTCAGTCACCCGGAGCAGACAGCAGCATATGTTGTGGAGCCGGTCGTGCCAGTTGGTCATTCGAGCCCGTCACCTGTCTTGGTCGAGGATGTATTCGGTGGCCCGATGGGTCACACGTTTGAGGGTGATGATTGGTGGGCACATGCGGGGGCACATGCCGGGTTGCCGACCACACATGCGGTGGTTAGAGATTCGTTGCCACGACGCAGTGTACCTGATTCGTCTGTTGTGGAGCCGATAGCGGATACATTGTCGGGGTCGGCCGTGGATGCGGGTGATGCTCTGTTGGCGATGCATGCTGCCACCGTTGGCATGAGATCAGTGGGTGGTAGGGCGACAGGGGTTGATGCTGCTAGTGGCGGGTCTTCAGTCGGGCAGGCAGACGGTATGTCCTGGGAGGGCCTCGGGTTGTCTGATGCGGTGGTCCAGCGGTTGGAGATGATTAGGGCGAGACAACCCCAGACATTTGAGGGCTCTATTACCATGCGGGGCATGGCATTGTTCAAGGCGATGTTTGCCGCCCTTGTGGACTGGCTGGCGACACTTAGTACGGTGCCGACCTCGACTTGGAGTTCAGAGATGAGGTCAGAGTTTATGTTAGAGCTCGAGCCGTTCGTAGCTTTTGGCTTCCAGTTGGAGTGGTTGTCCGACTATGTCCATTGTAGAGGGCCGAGTGTTGAGGCCATGGCTGGACTGACTGTGGTAGGAGCGCAGGAGGTGGCGTGTCAGGGCCGTAGGCGTATGCTTGATGCGGCGTTGACAGATGTGACGCGAGAGGTTTCTGAGATACGGGCCCGGCTTAGCGAGGCGGAGGCTCGGCAGGCAGAGATAGAGAGACAGCGGGCCGAGTTGGAGCAGAGATGGTCCGACTTACAGGTGCAGCGACAGACTCTGGAGTCGTATACTTCTGATACTGTTGGTGCACTGCTTACTTCTTTACGCTATATGTGATGTACTTTTCATTTTGCTAGTAGTCATTGGTCCGTAGCGACCTACAAACCTGTGACCTGTATGCATTTTGTTGATATTGATATAGCAGTTGTATGGTTATTTTGTACCTGTGTTTGTTGTGAGGTGATGCTTAGCTTTTGATGTGCTCGTATGTCTTGCATGTGGTGTCCTCCCGTTGTGGTTCCCCCTTCCCCGCCCATAGCAAGCGACTTAGTGAACGATGTGTAAATGAAAGAGTGCGTTACATACAGTAGTTGAGGCGAGTGAATGATCTTTGCATTGATAGTATTTGGGCCAAAATGCCATTACATGAAGAAAGCAAGAACTTGTAATAAACAACAAAAGTTACAAGTCATGAACATGTGTGCATATACAAAAAAATGTTGTGTAAATGTTCTAAGCTTTGGGCGGGTAGGGCTGGGGGAACACTCCGCTGTTGGTCATGCATAAAACTTCTTCAAATAGCGACCGTTGATAGGTGCCGTGATTTGTCCGTCTTCCGTGTTGAGCAGGAGGTAGGAGCCGTTGTCTCTGGCTTCATGCACTTGAAGTGGTCCTTCCCAATTCGGTGTGAACTTGGGGGCTGACATGTTGGCGCGTACATGTTTGGCGGCTTGAAGAACAAGGTCGCCCTCGACGAATGTTCGTTGCTTCACAGTCTTTCCATATGCCTTGGTGAGTTGTTCGTGGTATTTCTTCATACGGCGCAAGGCATTGGCTCTCCTTTCATCAAGTCCTTCAAGGGCGGTCATTCTGGTTTCTTCCTCTCCAAGCCCACTGCTTAGGGAGAGTCTGGCTGATGCGACTGTAATCTCGGCTGGTACGACACACTCGTCCCCGTAGACAAGGGAAAAGGGTGTGGTCTTTGTCGCTGTATGCTTGGAGGTTCTGTAGGCCCAAAGTGCGAGGCTTAACTTCTCGGACCATGAACCACTTACATCATGGACCATTCGTGATAATACCCGCAGTAGAGTTTTGTTAGAAGCTTCGGCTTGACCATTCCCTTGTGGGTAGTAAGGAGTGGATGTAGCGTGGTTGATGTTGTATCCTTCCATGAAAGCTCGGACATCCCTGTTGATGAATGGCGTGCCGTTGTCGGATATGATACACCGGGGGATACCAAAGCGACAGACGATGTGTTCGCGCAAGAAGTTGGCGATGGCGCCTCCCGTGGCTCGCCGTAGAGGTATGGCTTCGACCCACTTTGTGAAACGTTCCGTTGCAACCATGATCCAAGTGTGACCCCGTGATGTTGGGTGGATGGGGCCTATGAGGTCGAGAGCCCAGGAGTGAAATGGCCAAGGGGCTAAGATCATGCGGAGATCGGACGTCGGCGTGTGCATTCTGTCGGCGTGTCTCTGACAGGGTTGGCAGTGTCGGACATGAGAGATCGCGTCAGATTCCATAGTTGGCCAGTAGTATCCCATCCTTAGCAACTCTGCATACAACTTCTGAGAGCCTTGATGCTCACCACAATCACCGTTATGCACTTCGTTAATCACCCCGACTGTCTGGGCACCCTGCAGGCATCGCAGGGTGCGTCCCGAAAATCCCTTGCGGAACAACTCTCCTTCCGTCACAAAATACTTGACCGACTTGCGCTTGATAGATCGTGCCGAGCTGCGGTCAGGCGGTAGAACCCCGTGGGATAAGTACTGGATGAAAGGCTGGCGCCAGTCACCTTCGACGTTAATGACAAGAGCTTCAGTATTGTCCGGTGCGTACGAACACTCGGTGCAGTCCCCTTGTATGTCTGAGGCATCCTTGGCCATGGATGGCCAATAGAGGCCCATACGCTGGAGGCGACGGTATAAAGGGGGACCGTCGAGGCCACAACACTTCTGATGGCCGAGCTGTAATTTGTGCTTTGCTTCTTCCGGTGCCAAGCACCTGGCCAGAGTGCCTCCGGGGCATCGCCTGTACAAGACGTCTCCCAACATCAAGAAATCTGCAAGGGTAGATGCGGTAGCAAGAGATGGCGCCTTAAGTTGGTCGACAATTGGTTGCCTCCAATCGTCTGTAGTAATGTCCTTCGGGACTAGGTTCAATGATGTGCACGGTTCCGTCCTCTTGATGATGGTTAGCATTCGCTGCTCACCATCAACCTCCATCTTTGACGCGATCGTGGCCAAGCTGTCTGCATGTCGGTTGTGGCACCTGTTATGATGTTCGTACTGGATATGGCCAAATCTTCCTTCCAAGTATTGCACCAAGGCACGATAGGGTGCCAAGGCTGGCTCCTTGACTGCGAACTCCCCGTCGGCCTGCTTCATGATCAAGTTCGAGTCCCCTTTCACACACAATGCCTTAGCCCCCATACTGGCAGCCAGCATGAGGCCAATGACAAGTGCCTCGTACTCAGCTTCATTGTTAGACACCGGGAATGCAAGCTTGAAGGATAGGGATGTGGTAACACCCTCTGAATTTCGAAGGACAATGCCGGCACCCCCTTGCCGGAGGGGAGCTCCATGGGGTCCTTTGCTAGTGGCTGAGCCGTCGAACTCAAGTGTCCACAATTCACCAATGTCAGAGGTCAGGGCCGTCTCTTCACCAGGCAATTGATCTGAGGTCGGTTCATGTTGTTGGCGTGGGAAGAAGGCCAAGAGGTCCGCGAGTGCTTGACTCCGTAAAGCTGTAGGATTCTTGATGGACAGGCCGAACTCGGCCAATAACAGCAACCAGCGAGTAAGCCGGCCAGACAGGGCAGGGCGCGTGAGCATGTATCGTAATGGATCGGCCTTGGTGACAAGTGTGATCTGGTGTGACAAGAAGTAGTGTCTGAATTTCTGCGAGGCGTAGACCAAGGCTAAGCAGTGTTTCTCGAGCTCAGAGTAATTGGCTTCAGGGCCCCTGATTGATCGGCTGAGATAATAAACCGGGCGCTCCACCCCATCCACCTCTTGGGCAAGCAATGCCCCTATGGACCTGGGCGTGGAGGTCAAATAAAGCAAGAGTGGTATACCTCGTTGTGGCACGACCATGGTCTGCGGCGACATGAGAACCGCCTTGATCTGTTCGAATGCTTGCTGTTGGGGCGCACGCCAACTCCACGGTGCGCTCTTACGCGTCAAGTGCTGGAAGGGCGTGATGAGTTCAGCCAAGGCAGGGATGAATCGGCGGAGGTAAGAGATCTTGCCAAGGAAGCTCTTCAATTGTTTGGTGCTCTTGGGAGGGGGCATCTCTTGGATAGAGGCGGCCTTAGAAGGGTCAATGTCAATGCCCTGTCGACTGACCAAAAAGCCGAGGAATTTGCCGGAGGAGACTCCAAAGGCACATTTCAACGGGTTCATCCGCATGTTGTATTGTCGACAACGATCGAAGACTGCCCGAAGGTCCGTGAGATGTTCACTTTCCTTTTTAGATTTGATGATAAGATCGTCGACGTAGTCCTCCACTGTGCGGTGTATCATGTCATGGAAGATTGCTGTCATTGCTCTTTGATAAGTTGCACCCGCGTTCTTAAGGCCGAAGGGCATGACCTTCCAACAGAAGTTACCCATAGGGGTACGGAAGGCTGTCTTGGCACAATCGTCAGGGTTCATCCGGATTTGGTTGTAGCCCGCGAAACCATCCATGAAAGATAAGGTTTCATGTCCGGCAGCCGCCTCGGTGAGCATGTCGATGTTGGGCAGCGGGAACTCGTCTTTGGGGCATGCCTTGTTCAAATCCCGAAAATCAATACAAATGCGGACTTGGCCGTTCTTCTTTTGCACAGGAACAACATTAGCCAACCAGATAGGATGAGTGATAGGTTCAATGAAACCAGCTTGTAAAAGTCGTTCAATTTCTTGCTTGATCTTCAGTTCGAGCTCGGGGCGGAAGGTTCGCGGATGCTGTCGAACAGGGCTGAACCCGTTAGCAATGTTGAGATGGTGCGTCACCAAGGCAGGATCCAATCCAGGCATTTCGTTGTAACTCCATGCCAATACGTCGCGATATTCGCGGAGGAGGGTAATCAGTCCTTCTCTTCGCCCCGGGGCGAGTTTCGTGCCGATGTAGGTCAGTCGAGGTTCCTCGTCCGGGTCAGCCAGGTTAATTTCTTCAAGATCTTCGGCCTGCGGTCGAGGGCCGTCTTCATAGCAGGGCGGGGCAGCACCTGGTGTGAGCTCAGGGTCCGGCGAGCAATGCTCGGCCGTACAACACCACTCCGTCTCCATTAGTGGTTCGGGGTCGAGGGGGTTAGGCGGCGAACCCCCCAGAGCCTCCGGACACCGTCATAATTGGTAGATCACCCTTCCATCTATGATGACGCGTTGGAAGGTGGTTTCAACCTTGTGCTTCTTGGACTTGGGGGATGAAGGCGAGGGATTGGTCGTGACAGCAGATGGCGCCGTCGAGGTTGATGCCTTGTTTCCATTGCCTCTTTTGGACTTGGCCTTGGACTTGGCGGGCTTGTCCCCACACAGCTCGTCCCAACCTGGTAGTTTGGTGGAATGAATGTGAGTAGCATTCTCACCATCGGCAGCAATCTCAGTGAAGAAGGAGGCCTCGGCGAAGTAAGACTCGTTACATTCAAAAGGGGCCTTGGTCGCGGGGATGGTCACCGCTACCTCATGTCCCGTAGGACCGGCCACCAGTTTCACACACTGGTGGTACGTCGAGGGGACAGCCTTGTTGGTATGAATCCAGGGTCGCCCGAACAGGAGGTGGAAGGAAGATTCACTGTCTATCACGTGAAAAGTAGTGTCACGACGGACAGTTCCGACCATGAGGTCGACAGTGATGTGGCCAAGGGTGGACTGGTGGCCTTGCCCGAAGCCAGTAATTTTGATAGGGTCACGGATGATCCTCCTTGGTGATATACCGGCCTGCTGCAAAGTGGTTAAGGGGATGATGTTGATCGAGGCGCCGCCGTCTACCAAGGCTCGACGAAAGCCGGTGCCGTTAACAGTGCACTCAAGGTACAACGGCCGGTTATGATGCTCAACTGGCGGTGAGTCATCGCCTGAAAAAATGAATGCGGTGGAAGGGATGTGTTTGAGCTCGGTCTGGGCGGCGAAGCATTCGTGCCCGAGGCCGGTAGTGACCTCGATCAAACAATCCGAGAGATATGTCTGCGCTGCGGGTGAAAACCCCATTTCATCAAAGAAGTCTTTGATCTTCGTCATTCGTCCAGCTGAGGATGCTGGCTGGGGGGTAGAAGGTACACAAGTTGTGACCATAGGGGAGACTTCCGCAGAAGCTTCGGGGACGTGCGGCTCAACGTGGTCGGTAGTAACCATGAGCACCTGATGCTCGCGGTTGTTGTTGCCATGATTTGGGTACGGGTTCTTCCGCACGTCGTGATGCTTCCGCAGCTGTAGGTCGCCCGTCGCGACCTTTCTTGCGAAGATAGCTCGCAATGCGTTGCAGTTCTTGAGGGGATGTCCAAGGGCCTGGTGGTAAGGGCAGTAGTTAGGCCTGGTTCTTTCTTCGTTTGTGATGGGGATCCTCACAGGTGGCAACTTGAAGTTGTTATCATTGGCAACCCATTCTGTCAGGAGCCCTTTTACCGTATTCAAATCACACAGAAAGGCGGGCGGAGTCTCCTGCTGTCGCCGCTTGTCGGAGCGTTGGTCCCCATCCGGGAACTGACGCTTAAAACCAGTGTGATTATTGACGTTGTTGTTACTGGTGCTATTGCTGTTGCGCTGGTTGTTGAACGTGTCAGCTGAGGCCAGCAGCGCATTCTGTGGGCGAGGCCTCCATGGCTTGACATGACTGACCGTCTCGTAAGTACGACGGGCTGTTTCCTTGAGGTGTCCCCATGACCTCAACTGTAGATTCTCGATAAGCACACGGTAGATATCAGTCATGTTTTTGATGCATATGGGAACCAACGTCTCGTCCTTACTGAAGTCCGTGCACTCAAGGCATTTGAGATGGAAACGGTGCACGTACTCATTCAAGTCTTCCCCTTGGTTCTGACGGATGCCAGCAATATCAACAACACTCACGCGTTCGGCCTCGTAATGGAACTTGTCTAAGAACAATTGGACCATGTCGTTCCATGCGTGGACAGTCCCCGTAGGGATCTGGTGGTACCAAGTGTAGGCCAAGCCTGTAAGGGACTTGTGAATTCCCTCAACTTCAAGTTGTCTCCCGGGCCATACTGCTCCAATGAGCCTACAAATCTTGTCAAATGCTCACGGGCGTTGCCCTCACGTCCGTTGAAGAGCACAAAGGCTGGTTGTTTGTACTTCGGGGGATAGGGTACGGTGGCAATATCATTAACATATGGGGCATGGCCTGTCAGGTGGGCAGAGGGATGAGGCGTAGAGTTTTGTGACAAGCGATGGATGAGTGTCTCCAAGTCTGAACGAGTGACATAGTTGGGAGATGGGTCGTCATGGACGGTTAAAGGGTGGTGACTGGCTGGGATGCCGCGAGCTCCCGAGCCCCCAGAAGGAGCAACTTGGTGGGCAGGTGCAACGGAGGGTTGATATATGACAGGGGCTTGTGGTGGTAATTGTATATGGGCATGGGTGGTTGGGCGAGACATGTCCACTGCTTGGGCATTGGTTTGATGTTGTTCGGTTGAGTAAGGGTTAGGTTCCATCTCAATGGAGTCATGGGTCTCAGACGAGCTTCGCGCCGGCATACGCCGAGGTGCGAGGACAGGGTGGATCTATTGCAGCACGGGTCCAAGGTCTGCCTGAGGTTGGCGTGATGGCATTACGGGATGTAGTGCAGCGGCTGCATGAGGCGAAGATGTCGCAAGTCCTACCGTCAATGGTCTGGTTGATTGAGGCGGCGGTGGTCGCGACACTGGGGCCTGAGCGACGTCAAGAGCCAACTCAGGTCCATGGGGTTGGACTGGTGCAATGGTTTGTTGGGAGGCCATCGCCTGTATGGACTTTTGCATTTCCATCACGGCTGTCATAAGAGTGGTTATAGCGGGCGAAAACTGTTGGATGGCCGCGTTGACTGCGACTTGTACGTCAGGTGCGGTAGTTTGCGGCTGATCTTGGGGACGCACAGCACTGGTCCCCTCCTGTTCACCTGTGTGGTCCTCTTCTTGAACGGCATGGATAAGGCCCCGGCTGGCAGCCCTCGTAACTCTTCGTTGTCTAGCCATGGAGATTAAGTGTGGAAGATAGAAAGACTGCAGTACGATGCTCACCTCCCCAGCGGAGTCGCCAAAATGATGCCACCGAAAGTGGGTTCTTACTTGCGTGGAGGTGCCACAAAGGCTGCAGTCCGTGTCAGCTTCCAAGTGTACAAAGTGGGAGACAGCAAAGACGGAGTAAGGGCTGAGGGCAAGGCTTCTCAGACGGGCCGTGAGGAATGGCAGTGCTGCGAAGGCAAAGCTAAGACGAAAAGAGCCGGCAGTCGATAGTCCAAGTCAGGGTCCAATGCTAAGGTCCAAAGTTACGTTTCTCTCACTAGAATCCAAGAGCTCCCAAATTCTAGAGTGAGAAAGTGATTTTGTAAGAAAAGCCAAGAGTCCCCTTTTGAGTTGTAAAGTTCACTATTTATAGGAAACAGGGTGCTTATGTCATAAAGTGCCACATGTCGTCCCCTGGGAGTGACACGTCACCAGGGGGGTCCCAAAATACCGGTTATCCGTTGGACTGCCGGTTCCTAAATTCGCGTCGCTTGCCCCACACAGCGTCGCTCTACCTGTCTGAGAAGACTGACCATACCGCGGTAGCATGATCAGAGTAAGCCCGTTGCCCCAGCCACCAATCCAAGCCCTTACTGAATCCCATGAGGCGCGTCAAGAGATGCGCGGAGAACCTGACAGCGGTGAGGGTTACCCCTGTAGCCAACTGCCAGGCGGACTAGGCGTGATGCCCTCGAGGACCTGCTCCCGTCCCGGAGTGACCCGTGGGTCATTGTTCTGGTGATGTCGACGATCGACAGTAACGTGAGTGGACATGGTCGCAGCTCAGTGCTCCGAGTCCGTGGCGAGGGGTCCTCGTACCGGAGCCCCCTGTGACTGTGACGGCGATGGCTATGAGGTTGTGAGCCCATCCCGGTACGAGGCCGAAGCCCCCCTTTTGATTGAGACGGCGATGGCTATAAGGTTGTGAGCTCATCCCGGTACGAGGCCGAAGCCCCCCCTTTTTATTTAGACGGCGATGGCTATAAGGTTGTGAGCCCATCCCAGTACGAGGCCGAAGCCCCCCTTTTGATTGAGACGTCGTTGGCTATAAGGTTGTGAGCCCATCCCGGTACGAGGCCGAAGCCCCCCCTTTTGATTGAGACGGCGATGGCTATAAGGTTGTGAGCCCATCTCGGTAGTATGCAACATGATTGTGGCGCATGAGCGCGGTGCTTATAGCACGAGACAATACCTGGTGCCTGGGGCACGTGTTGTGAAAGTGGTGCGGCGACGATCGTCGCGAAGCAATACTTGGTGCCGGGGCACGTATCATGAGAATGGCGCGAGGGCGCGGCGACGAACGTCGCGGAGCAATATTTGGTGCCGGGGCACGTATCATGAGAATGGCGCGAGGGCGCGGCGACGAACGTCGCGGAACAATATTTGGTGCCGGGGCACGTATCATGAGAATGGCGCGAGGGCGCGGCAACGAACGTCGCGGAGTAATATTTGGTGCCGGGGCGCGCGTCGGGTGTCCTGAAGACAGGATGTGAGCTAAGTGTACCTGTCATAACAAGATAATGAATGCAACATGTAGTAGTGACAAAGTTGGGAGTGATGGTATGCGGTCGTCGGTGACGGGTCATTCGACTGTAACGCGCGACTTTGGGTGACGGGCATCGCGGGAGCAGCGTGCGGTCTCGGGCGACGGACATCGCGAGGTTGATAGACGACAGACGTCGTGAAGTTGATGTACGAACGGACGGCGGGAGGTTGATGTACGAACGTCCGTAAACATCGCGGAGGTGCAAAGACTCGGGAAAACAAGTGCGCGCAGGAGGGAAGGCCATAGGCCAAACATTGGGGGGAAGGCCAAGGCCACCACCCCTGGGGAGGCCGAGGCCGACCCCTTGGTGAGGCCGAGGCCGACCCTAGGGGGTGACTAAGGTAAAAGGCCAACTCCCATGAAGGGAGGCCAAGGCCACTCCCCCCCTTCGGTGAACTTCGGGCGCGCCGACGGTAGGTGCTTTGATGAGCAAAGACAAATCCGAAAGTTGTGTTGCGACGAGCATGCTACCAAGAATCGTACCCACATGATGAACAAGGTGCCAGAGTCATGTACGAAACGTACAAAGCGAAACAAGTGCAAAAAGGACTTTGCGCGAAGAGTGAAGAACCGGGGGGGAAAGGCCAAGGCCAAACCCCCATGGGAGGTCGAGGCCGACCCCATGACCTTGGGTGAGGCCGAGGCCGACCCCATGGGGTTGGCCAAGGCCTTTGCCCGTTGACCCTGTTGCTCCGGTTGCGCCGTCGGTCGACATTTTTGGTAAGGTGTTTGGGTGATCTTGGTGTGACGATTGCGCTAGCGTGAGCGACGTTAATGCAAAATAAAAAAATTCTAAGTCGCGCACGAAGCACGTGAAGCGAAAAAAACACGTGTCTTGGGTGCGCGGGCACTGACCGGTTTGATGCGCTGGAAGATTAACCGTTGACAATGCTGACGTGTTCGCGCGTAGTGGGACCCCTAGCGCGCCATTGGGTCTGACCAAGATGGGTTGGGAACACAAGGTTATCGGTTAGCTAGGTTTAGCTGCTCGAGCAATCCGGTTCGTTTTCGTTTACTTTAAGAGTGTCAGAGTGAGCAATGATTAAGATTAAGCATTATATTAATAATTTGTGAGGCTAGGCTGAATTCTAATAATTAATTTTTCCATTTAGGTTAATTCGAGATTTGAACAAGGTTGAATAACAGCGAGCGCATAACCTGGATCGTATTAAGGGATTTTTATCCGAACCAAACTCTTCATATTTGATTTCGTACGTTCTCTTGATTTGTTAGTTTCATGCAGTGTGGACTTGTGCCTAATGTTGGTGATTCTCAAGATGGTGAAAACGATGTTGGACCTTGCGTGCCTTCAACAACCCATGAAGAAAATGACAACATTAGCACTTTCTGTGTCTGCTAAACCACAACAACGTCGATTAAATGCCATTCGCAAATGTCGTATGCATCGCGCAAACGACCTACGGTATTAGTAAACGCAAAAATGTTGCCATCAATATTACGCCGTGCAAATAACGTTGTTCCAGCAACTGTCTTACACACATATGAGTGTTTACTGGCAACCCGCTAATAATATTTTTTAACGGATACATAAAAATCCCAAGCATGGTTACACAGACAAAAAGTTACAGTTACACATATTGATCACATCATGTTTAGGTGAGAGTGGGCGCCAATTGGAAAATGGGGAGCACAGTAAATGCTTCTAACCCCCTTAGCAAGAATGCTCATCAAAACGTAGGATGTTGACAACCATCAATAATCCCAACCCCCTTGGCAATGTTCCTCTTAGCCCGTGTTTTCTGCACGGTCATCCCACGTATGTAGTGCTCCCACCCAGAAGAAATGGAGCTGGGCTCCGCCCCGTAAGTTTTGCATAAATTGACTTGCGCATCCGCACAATCCGACAAGCACATTTGCAGAAACCGACTGGTGGTTTTGCAGAAACCAACTGGTGTTTTTGCAGAAACCGACTAGTGTTTTCGCAGAAACCGACTGGTGCCACCACGATCCGTTTGCGTCTACACTTCCGCTTCCTTAGAAAATTCACGCTAAACACATCAAGCACCCCGCATCGGACTCCTCATGGCCGAAACAACCACGATGAAATGGGGCAATAAGATGCGCCCTAGCGGAGAGGTTACGTAATTTCATAAAATCGAGTTCGCATACTAGCGGGGGACACTGACAACCCTCAATGAACACGAGAGGTGCAAGGGCAATGTGTTTGCGTGGGGCCCGCAAGGGCATCCCACATATGTAGTGGTCCCGCCGAGATCGTTTTTCTTGCGGGGCCCGGGCCCCATATGCTAAGTTTTGCATAAATTGACTTGCGCATCTGTACAATCCCACAAGCACATTTGCAGAAACCGACTGGTGGTTTTGCAGAAATCGACTGGTGTTTTTGCAGAAATCGACTGGTGCCACCACGATCCGTTTGCGTCTACACTTCCGCTTCCTTAGAAAATTCACGCTAAACACATCAACCACCCCGCATTGGACTCCTCATGGCCGAAACAACCACGATAAAACGGGGCGATAAGATGCGCCCTAGCGGAGAGGTTACGTAATTTCATAAAACCGAGTTCGCTTACTAGCGGGGGACACTGACAGTCCTCAGTGAACACGAGAGGTGCAAGGGCAATGTGTTTGCGTGGGGCCCGCAAGGGCATCCCACATATGTAGTGGTCCCGCCGAGATCATTTTTCTTGCGGGGCCCGGGCCCCATATGCTAAGTTTTGCATAAATTGACTTGCGCATCCGCACAATCCAACGAGCACATTTGCAGAAACCGACTGGTGGTTTTGCAGAAACCGACTGGTGTTTTCGCAGAAACCGACTGTTGTTTTCGCACAAACCGACTGGTGCCACCACGATCCTTGCTTCTAGTTCTGTACTGTGATCCCCATTTAACCGTTTCGGATCACTTACATTAAGATTCTTGCTTCTGCTGATGTATTATTAGACAAATTACTGGCTCAAAATTCTATGTTTCTTTCAACGTTGCTGATTATTGTAAGCTGAAAGTTTTTACAGACTAGTGATGTTCATGTTATTTAGCTAAGCAATGGTGTTCAGCATTGTAAATAAGATTTTAAGTACTCTTATCAATGGTAAAGCAGTCTAACTTATATCAATTATTTATATTTTTACTACTTTTAGAAGCACATAACTCTAATTTCTTTTACTTCAACCAGCACCGGACCTTTCTCTATGCAATCTGCAAACACTTTAAACAGAGAAACGGCTTCTGGACTTGTGGTTCCGAGGAGTGGCACTTACGATCATTTGGAAGGAAATTTAAGAATTGGAAGGCCAAGGTAAATAAGGATTCGACATTGTCATATGATGATCAAATTAAGAGAAAACCAGCTCGAGTCAAGCTAGTTCAGTGGAAGAATCTTGCTGCACATTAGGGTACTCAAAAGGCCACGGTACGTACCTTTAATGTTCAGTTCCTTTGTAATCACTTCTTATGAATATGGGGAATGCTACATGTTTGACATGCAATTTGGCATGAACCTGAGTAGTATTTCTAGACTGCAGGTTGAATGTAAATTCCCTCACATAATCCTCAATTTTATCCAACAAATCAATCTCAATCGCCAATATCTTTATTTCCACTATGCTAGTAACGTGCCGGGCTAGTTGTATAATAACCATCGAAAGTGCTGACTATGATAAACTTTGATTTTCGACTAGCCCGGCACATTACTAGCATAGTGGAAATAAAGATATTGGCGATTGAGATTGATTTGTTGGATAAAATTGAGGATTATGTGAGGGAATATGCGGAGGTTAAAAAGGGCGGTGGCTATTAAGGGAGGGTGAGAGTGGGCGCCAACTATTTGATAAAATATTTCTGAGAAGATTCGATTGACTTCTGGAAGAAGTGGGGAGTGATGATTGAGTTGGGTGTAGATTTTAAGGTTAGGAATGTGAAGGGTGATGCATGGTCGTGGTGATACAAGTCTTACTCTGAAAAAAGTAAGTATTTTGGTTCTAACACCACACAAGTCATTGTGTGCAGAAACCCAAGTCTTTTTATGCAAAAGAGCATGTCGAATTCTGCCGACCTCCAGTCTTTTTATGCAGAAATTACGGGGGGCACAGCCAGACACCCGTTCTTCTATGATTGCTCAGTAAACACACTCCGAAGCGGATCAATTTCTCATCAACAACTACGTGTATATTTGGGCCGAAAAATGGGCCTTAATTTAGAGGTGACAAAACGCTTTGCTTTTCATTACAAAACGGCTAAACCGCATCTGTTTCTTCAATCCCAACCCCCTTAGCAAGGGAAAGTGTATTTGCATGTAAAGTGCTTCTTTTTTTAGGAGTCTCACCGAAGCAAAAGCAACGCTTGTGCCCCCCGTAATTTCTGCATAAAAAGACTGGGGCGTCAGCAGAATCTGACATGCACTTTTACATAAAATGACTTGTGTTTCGGCAGAATGTGACTAGTTTCACCCAGACCGTGTTTCTACACTGTTCTTCTATGATTGATCGGTAAACACACTCCGAAGTGGATCATTTTCTCCTCGGCACCAACGTGTATATTTGGGCCGAAAAAATGCGGTCTAATTGAGAAGTGACAAAACGCGGTACTTTTCATTACAAAAGAAGTTCATATATGATAAGAATAGCGATAACAAATCAAGAGAACTTACGAAATCAAATATGAAGAGTTTGGTTCGGATAAAAATCCCTTAATACGATCCAGGTTATGCGCTCGCTGTTATTCAACCTTGTTCAAACCTCGAATTAACCTAAATGAAAAAATTAATTATTAGAATTCAGCCTAGCCTCACAAATTATTAATATAATGCTTAATCTTAATCATTGCTCACTCTGACACTCTTAAAGTAAACGAAAACGAACCGGATTGCTCGAGCAGCTAAACCTAGCTAACCGATAACCTTGCACAGTCTGTAACGCATTAAGACACTCTAGAATAATAATAAATTCTTATAAAATTCTTTTGTACATTAAAACAGCATAACAAGTTACAATATAAATTTTCTGAAATTTTGAATATTTTCAAATTCAAAACGATTTTCTTAAATACCAAAAAAAACCCAAAAAGAGCAATTAATGCTTCTAGCCCAAATCAAAGTCCCATAATTTTCATGATAGCTTCAAAATATATAAGAAAAATAGTGAAACATAAATTAGGATTTAAAAAGTAACGAAACCATTTTAAAATTATCCGTTTTGCTAAATCAAATACGATATGGAATTAGTATCAAATCAACTCTAAAAATTACGAAACTTAAAAATAAACTTATTTACATCATAAAATCATTACAGTAATTGTTCCAGAATTTATTAACCGTTGTAAGGGCTCCAAACTAATTTTAGAGTAACTAAACTTTCAAAAAATATTGAAAATATTAAACGATATCAGAAAAATCTGAAATTTTAACAGTAATTCTAGAATTGTCCTAAGAATATTCCTGTAAAGTTTCAGCATTTTATGAGAATTACACGATGCCACATAGCTACGTGGTACAACTGTGCAAGCACAGTGTACCACTCCCACTGCACAGAATTGTTAACCTTTTACCCATCTTCTTCTTCTCTACACCTTCTGTCCAAACCCAGAACACACTCATACACAGCACGGCTGTCCCTCCTCTTCTCCTTTATACACACTATCACACAAACACACACAAGCAATATACAAACCCACTTCATGAAATCTCACAAACTCATTTCACATATATCATTTCCCACACAGCAGTCCCACTATTCTCACCCCACACACACAGGATCACACATTTCAGCATATATTCTCATTGCCTTTCACACACCCACTGCCAAGGAGGGAGCAAATCAGGCGTGGGGAAGGGACTATAACAGGAGGTCATTCTTTTAGGGGCAGGGGTAATTTGGGAAGAGCAAATTAAAGGAGTTAAGAAAACCCATTTTTTCCTAACCTCTCCCCTTGTTCAGAAATTTTAAAAAGCTGCCCCACTTTTTCACAAGTTTTCAAAACAAACCCATCATCCCCAAAAATTTTACCCAAAAACCCACTTTTTCCTAATTTTCCCATGGCTTAATGTAAGCGCCATATCAACTATGTACTTGGTCATCAAAGAGTACTAATGCATAAGCTATCTTTTAATTATTATGTATTAGGTGCCAATCTGTTTGACACACATATTTTAGATTGGATTCATGGTTAGGCTTGGTTATGCAAGTACATTGATGCACATCCTTTAACATGCCTTTAATTGCTTTGTTACAGGCCGAAATTACCGCGACTGATGCTAATGAGGATGGCAATGATGAAACCTTCGATGAGCTTGGTGGATGATTGCCTTATGTGACCAGATCTCACGTTACATTTGTTGGGATATTTGTTCATTTTGGTAACCAAGCAACTGGTTGATTTAGATGCATTAACTTAATTGTTAACTTTTAGTAATATTCAACAAATGCAGAATATTTGTTATCTTTAGTTCATTGCCGGATGTTGAATTATTATTGTCACAAGTTATGGCATTAATTAAGAATAGTATAATCTATTATGCATATTAGTTTTTATTTTCATAATTTTTAGCTCCTAAATATGATTTTTACGACGGAATTAATGACGAAAACTATATTTAGCACCTAAATTATGGTTTTTGCAATGAAATTAGCGACGAAAAAATTCCTAAATATGTTTTTTTTGCGACAGAATTAGCAATGGAAAAAATTATTTAGCTCCTAAATATGGTTTTTGCGACGGAATTAGTGACGGAAAATTTGTCCTGTATGAAATTTGGCGACAAAATTTTCGTCGCTAATGGTAATTTTTTAAAAATACATAAAACTATATATATATATATATATATATATATATATATATATATATTTCAATTATTTATTTTTAAAAAAGTTAATTTTCTGAAAACTAGAAAATATTTTTGGTGAAGGAAATTTCTTCGCTAAAGTGTGACCAATTCTGTCGCTAATGACAAAGACATTACTGATGGAACACTAATTTCGTCGATAAAACATTTAGCGACGAGGGTTTGGATGACGGAACTTTAGCGAAATTCCGTCGCTAAGGGAATTACAGATGAAATTTGGATATTTAGCGACGAATTTTTTCCGTCGCTAATTGTTATTTTTCTTGTAGTATTAAGTCCGACAACGAGGGAAAGTTTTGTTACTGCGAAGCTTGTCTGGCTTTTGGGCTACCCATTTGATATGTATTGCAAAGATTCAGTTAGGTCAAGAGATATGAACGCTACTATTTCCCTTAGAGTGTGTGTATGGATAGAGGGTTCCACTTGGAAAATTCACTTTTGACATGGTATTTTAAATTGCTTTACATGAAATCCATTGTTTCGATTACACAAAAGAGGATTTGCAAAATATTGGAGGATTTAAAGATGGGAATTGAGGATCACAAATTCATAATTGAGATAACTAGTCTAGAAATTTTTTTTTATTAAATCATTGGTTAATGACATGCGAGAGTTATTAGGCTAAAGTTATATGAGATGGATAAATGAAGCCTACTACTGCTTGTTTTTCTTTTCTTTTCTTTTTTGGTGCACCCTACAACCACTTTATTAAAAACGCTATTCAAACACTAGATTTTGAAAGTCATAGATTTGAAACATGAAAGAGTATTGAACTAAAGAAACTTTAAAATTGTGGTTACTGAAAATTCTGATTACTTTGATGTCTTCCTACGCAAACTCCAACCAATGACATTATTGTAATTAACACAAAATAAAAATGGTTAATTACACTTATGCCTCTGAGGTTAAGGTAAATTACAGTCAAGAACAAAGTTTCAAAATATAACAGACGTGACCAACAACTTTGAAAAGGTATCAATTGTACCATCCATTGTTGATCAGTTAAAAAAGTGTATTTTTTGCTGATATCATCAATACATATTTTTAAAATTCTAATACTACCCATATACCGTATATATATATATATATATATATATAGTGAAATAAAATTTTATTCTTTTAATTCCCAATTTAGGGTTTGAAACCCTAATTTTTAGAATTAGGGTTTAAAACCCTAAAATCTTATCTTTAACTCTAATAGCTGCCAACTCCCTTGAAACATTGCCCTAATTTTATTTTTGTTTAGACTCTGCACACTCAACCCAACTATGCCAGACCCAGTGAACATGCAACATTAGATGAAGGTTTTAGTGCAACCTTTCAATCGTGTAAGGGTCTCAAGCGAATTTGGTTTGGTTGGATCTGTCTTCAACAGTGCAAGTTTGCGGCTGGCTATTACAGTGGTGAGTGTTGTAGTTATTTGGTTGCGGTGGCAGCAGCATAAATGGGGCTATAAAGAACCTGTAGTAGTTGAGGTGGCAACGACGTGAACGAAACTGCAGTGATGCGATTGATGGGTGTGGGTGTGGGTGTCTCTGTGTGTGTGGAGGCATGAAAGAGGCTACAGTGGTAGTGATTGATATGCGCGGTTGAGGCATGAAAGAGGCTACGGTGGTAGCGATTGATGCGTGTGTGTGTGTTGGGGGGAGGGGGGCGATGTGGCCGCAACAGCGTGGGGGAGGAATATGACGACGATGGGTGGGGGAAGGGATGTGGTGACAATGGGGTGCGATGAAGGACGAGACAACGTCAACGAGACATCAAGCATACATTTTTTAAAAATTAGGATCTGGAGAGAGATAGAGACATAGCATTAGGGTTGTAAATCCCAATCTAAAAATTAGGGCTTCAAATCCTAATTTGGAAAGGTAGGACTTCATATCATTATTTTGAAAATTAGGGTGAGATAGAAAATCGGGTTTTGAAACCCTAATTTGGTCATTAGGCAAAGTTAAAGCTAGAGTTTGATGACAGCGACGCATACACTATGATGGTGGTGCTGTGGCAGTCTTTCTTGAAAAGAAATGGGGGAGAAAATGATGGCATTTCAAGAATTTATCTTTGAACTCATGGACAATTTAGTCAATCATTAAAGTCATTATGTATTTCATGATTCTATTTGGTCAACGGGTTTCACTACAATTTGTCCAAAATAATAGATATGAACATGCGTGTAAATGCAGCCAAACCTCAAAAGTGTAATTAACGCAAATAAAAACTAAAAAAAGAAACTAACACTCTATTTTGAACCAATTCTTTCAAGATTTGGATTTCTAATTGGGAATTGGGAATTGGATTTGGAATTCAATTCATTTTCCTTTATTTGGAACAAAAGGGAATTCGAATTACAGAATTCATATACTGTGTTTGGAAAACAAAGGAAATGGAATGATAATAATTTTTTAGATAATTATATAAACTTGCCTTACGATGAAAAACAAAACTACGTTAAATACTTTCACTTGTACAAGTTGCAGTACATGGTGGTTGTGTTATGGAAATAGTCGCATTATTAGTGGTGGTGTTGTGCAAAGAGTCGCAGTATAAGTGGTAGTGTTGTGGCACTGACGATGGAAGTGGTGGGGTGGTTAATTGTAGTGGTGGTTGTGGTGGTGGTGAGGTGTAACTAATGGTAAGGACAATGACAATAGTGAAGATGGTCGCATCAAGGACGGTGGTGGTGTGACAGTAGGGCGTCAGCGTGGTGTTATCTAATGGCATCGACAGCAGCGTACAGAGATAACGGTGCTAGTGGAAGTGGTGGGGCAGTCTAGTGATGGTTCCAGCAGTGTTGGTACTAGTGATAGCAGGGCGGCACTAATGGTAGTGTTGGTGACAAAAGTTACGGTGACGGCAACACCGACGATGATGGTGGTGGTGTTATGGCGTCGGTAGTGGTGGTGGTGTGGCATCAAGGACGGTGGTAGCGGGGTGATCTAGTCATTGTAACGATAGTAGTAGTGGTGGTGGTATCTTGACGATAATAGTGGTATGTTGGTGATACTAGTCATGGTAGCGGTAGTAAAGACAACGGTGGGTCGATGGTGGTGATAGTGGTGGCGGTGATGACAATTATGTTGATCTCGACAAGATTGATATAGTGGAAACAATGTTAATAGTAGTGACACTGACGATGGTGGCAACATTAATGGTAGTGATGGTGGTAGCAGTGGTGTGGCGGCGGCGGCGGCGATAGCAATCTATTGATGGTAATAGTGGTCGCGGTGGTGACGTAACACACTTGACAAATCGTGGTGACTGTGGTGGTGATCGTGTCATGTTGTGTGGCAATTATGGTGGATGTAACTGTCCGGTAGTAGTGGGTATAGCGGTCCAGTGGTGGTGATAGTGACGGTATGGTAATGGTAGCAGCAATGGTGGCGGTGGCAGTAGTGGAAGAAAATGTGGTGTGATGACAATGGCAAAAAAGACGATGTAGGTAAATTCATTGGTTGTAGAGATTTAGACGAGGGTAAAATAGGATAAATAAATGCTTTTAGTTCAAATAAATCGAAATCCTATGAAATCCGATTATTTTTCATCGAATTTCTCGCAAAAGAAATAAATTCAGTCAAATCACATAAAATTCAATTTCAATCCCTTTTTATAATATTTTAAACAATAAAATTTAAATATTTCAAATAAAATTCTATCGGGGTTCTAAGCACAGCTTAAAGAAAGTAGGATTAAATGCACATAAAACCCCATACTTTGGGGTCATTTAGACGGAACACTCCAGGGTTTGAATTTTGACCCCCACCACCCCAAATTTTCAATTTTGGTGCACGCAACACCATTTGACGGTTTTTACTCGTTTTGGTGGAATGTCTGTTAGAATCCAAAGGGCACAAATGTAACTTCCTCCATAAATCCAACATGGCATCCACGTCAATTTTGATTTTGTAAGGCATATTTGACCGCCGACAGCATTGAGACGGCGCCGAAGGGCACTGCTGCTCCTCGCGGTGGTGCGTATCTTGACGACATGGGTCTGATGGCGGCACTAAGTTGGATGGTGATGCCGGTCCTTGTCGATGGTGGGTAGGCGACATAGTTGTAAGGCCGTAATCGTGAGGCGACGATGGCGCCGATTGGAGCCGTTTATCGTGGTGGTGACGCTTCGCCGGAGCTTGCGATAGTGTTGCTCCAGTGCTTTTCGGAAGGCCTGTCGTGGTGGCAACGACGACATCTTGATGGGATGGTGGTGGCCGCTTGATTGCGACGGTGTCGGTAGCACAGATCTGGACTGGCTATGCGCGGTGGCGGCGCTAGGTACTGACTCGGTAGCACAGATCTGGAGGAAGGATGGTCGTCCCTTGGTTGTCGACGGCCTCTTACCTGTGGTAGATGGCCTGGTTGTCACGACCTGAACCCACGTGTAGGCCCGTGAGCTTGGCACGTGACCGGCCGCAGACCCAGTAGACTCCAACCAAGGGCTCTGCTAGGCCTTACTCGCTAAAACAACATACAATCTGCAGCGGAAATTAAAACTTCTACAAACCTTAATTACATTTTCATATCTTTATTTGAATACAACACTCATGCTACAATTCCTCGTAACTCTAATTTATCAATAACTAAAACTAAACCAACAATCTAAAAACTTAGCGACTTATTCTATGCAGTCTCCGGAGCTCCGCGCCATATTGTCCTTCTTATGCTCCTCAACATCACCTTACTTTCAACCTGAAATGATAAGTAAGGGATGAGCTTCCACAAGCTCAGTAAGTAACCAATGATTCAACCAGGTGGACCATAGCATGCCAGAAAATAATTCACTTTAAATCATAGCAACATTTGAATCTGAAATAATAAAGTAATCATCCGGTAATTGAAATATAGTACATGAAACAAAACTGAGGTATATAATCATTAGCACAAACTCAAGAAAACTAGTTCAATCTCAACATCAGTTCAGACGATATGCTGCGGTCAGCGTACGAGCCCCCCTGACTAGGGCCCGAAATCCCTCCTACACCCGGGATAAAATTTGTGGACGCATGGGCGAACCACCAGCCATAGTACTATGCATCAACGTATGAGCCCCGTTGACCAGGCCCGAAATCCAACTTTCCCCCGTGGATATAGGGCACAGCAATCGAGTAAACCAAAAACCCCCTTTGGGTTCATCGAACAAAATCACTCATCAATTGATTCTCAACCCTCCTCACCCGTTTCAATAATCATCAAAATATTCACAATAACGTCAATACAAAACATTTCAAATCTGAGTTCCATTTCAGTTTCTAGACAAAACATCGTTTACATGCTGGTCCGGTTTTTCTTTGACGAGAATAAAACACTAAAATCTTTTTGGTAATTTAAGCCAGAGCAGTTAAACGTACTTAAAACGGTCAAACGGTCAATACTAATAAACAACAGATTTTTAACAGTAGATAAACATATACGTTGCATATAAAAATACTAGTTGAATCAAGGGTCACTTACTTGATGCTACGCGTTTCCCACCTCACAATCTCTGGAGCAACGATCACACTGCTATATTTAGCTAAAAGAACCGGTAGGGCCATTCCTTTCCTTTGCATATCCTCGCCCGTTCAGTTACTCGAAAGCAATGTCGATCAACACAATATTCCTTTTAGATTTCTCCTCAACAATTCAAACGCCGTATTCAATATCCGACCTTTACACACCCACTACTCACCCGTTTTGATAACCCCCAAAGTATTCCAAGAAATAATGTCTCTCCTCTACATCACCGTAAACATTTTCTAGACTTCATTCACATTTCCGCCTTCTTTTCCCTGTCAAACCATAACACCGCTTTATGCCCGCTGACAACTCACACAATCGCTATTTATGTACATATAATCGCTATTTATGTACATCCATATCCGCAATACACACATACAGGTACACCCTGTATATAGGTACACCCTGTATATAAGTACACCCTCTGCACGTGCACCACTGCAAACGTACACACTCACATAACTTACAAACATGCACGCACTCACATTACACACTCCACAACACATAGTGCACATGCACATTATGTACGCCGCCGCCCTACACAAACCCCAAACACATGTTCGTTGGACAATAACCACCTACACGCCTGCCAAACACACAGAACGTACACCCACAGTTATACCCACAAATCACCCTTCACCGCCAACACCGCTGCCAAAAGACAACCACTACACAGCCCCCAAAATCACAACAATACCATCAAACCCCGCTTCGCAGTCAATATCACAAAAACCAAATTCTACGCCATAGTCATATGAGTCCAAGCGCCGACGACAATCGAACAGCCGTTGTGACTGAACAGAGGGTGGCAGGTCAGTTTCGATTATAAATCGCGGTGGTGACAGGAGGTACAGAAAAACCGAGGTGGTGATCGGAGAATACCCATGGCTTTGCCGTGGATCTGGTCGGCAACAGATGAAGAAGGGCGGCACGGTGGTGGCAAAAACTTAGGGAAATAATGGTGGCACGCGCTGTGTCGCTGGTAATGGCAGATGACTATTGCGGTGTCCGTGTCGTAGGTGGTGCACGGAGGCGTCAGGCGGTGCTTCCGATAAAGGCGCATGGTCGGAGTTGAACACTGGAGGGTGGCCGGCAACGGCGATCACGCGACGGCTTGGCGGTGGCAGCGGCGCCTTGGCTAAGGAACGGTGGTTGCGGTGGTGCTGCGCGATGGTGCTCCAAGGAAGCTTGGCCGGAGTATCGAGGAAGATGGGTGGTTGACTGCGAGATGGCGTCGGTGATGACGATCCACGACAGCTTATGGTGGTGGTCGTTTGGTGATGGCGTCCGGCGAAGGCGAGTGGCCGGAATCAGCCTCCGTTGATCGAGCGCGTGGCCGGAGATGGGGCCTTCCAGATCTGCCCAGAGGCGCCGCCCGTTCCTAGGGCCGGCTGCCGCTCTCCTCCTCTCTACCCCATCTCCTTTCTCTGATCTTATTCCTTTTTTTTTCCTTTCTTTCACTATTTTATTTTGTTTAGCTTATTGACAAAAATGCTTTCTTTTAAATCTTTTCCAAAAATCTCCTACTTTTTGCTTATCCCCAAACCACTCTCTATCTTTACCAAATCCCACATTTTTTTCTCCATAGCTCTACGACTCTCTCTCTCTCTCTTTAAAATAATCAATTAAGATCTATACCTTTACATAATAACTCTAATTAATTATAACCTCTCCAGAGTTACGGGCTCAAGATTCAATTAATACCGCTCGCAAGATCTTAACTGAAGGTCTAAATTCGTCTTACTTACAACAATCGTCGCCAAATAATAATAACCTCGTAAACCTAGGTTCGGGGCATCACACTAGCTATGCGCGGTGGCGGCGCTAGGTACTGACCCATGGCTGGCGGCGCTGCCATGGCTTCTTCATCTTCTTTCTCTCTCTGTTTGATTTTTGTGTGAGAGAGATACAGAGGGAGAGAGGGGTAAAACTCCAACTTTCGGGTGATGTGGCTGCCAACAAGGATATTTTAATGAAGTGTCCATTTTGACCTCAAAATTATAACAGCCGTCCTCGAATTTTGAATTTCAACCGTCAAATGGTGCTGCGTGCACCAAAATTGGAAATTTGGGGTGGTGGGGGTCAAAATTCAAACCCTGGGGTGTTCCGTGTAAATGATCCCAAAGTATGGGGTTTTATGTGCATTTAATCCAAGAAAGTAATAAAGTAAAAATATAATATTCAAGTGGGTTAATTACACTAGGCACCCTCAAGTTATCACTGTGTAGCACTCTGCACCACAAAGTTTTTTTTAGCTATCTGTCACCCCAAATTTTCATAAGTGTGGCATCCAACACCCTCCGTCCAAATTCCGACAAAAAAAATTAATAAGCTGAACTTAGGAGGGCATTTTTGGAACATCACAGAAACCCTATCGGCGGTGTCCCACGGCGGTGTCCCCCCTCCTCCGGCAGCGCCCCTCCCCCCCGTCGGCGACGCCGATCTCGTCCCCTGCCTTCCTTTCTCTTCTCTCCCCCTCGCCCCGCGCCCCTCCTTCGGCATCTCACGCCGGTAAAGTCTCTTCCCACCCTACGGCCGCAATAGCCCTGCGCCGCTGTCCTTTGCCCCTCTTTCGCATCTTAGGCCGGTGCCGCACTCTCCGTCGGCAACGTCCCTCCCCCTATCGGCGATGCCGAGCCCCTCTCTTCCTTCCTCTTCTCTCCCCCGCCCTCCACAGCGGCAACAGCCTCGCGCCGCCGCCTGACAAACCCATTGCAATCTTTTTGACCAAAATGCCCCCTTGTTTAAGTTAAATTACTTATCCGGTGAGGCTATTGGCCGGAATTTGGACGGAGGGTGTTGGGTGCCACACTTATGAAAATTTGGGGTGACAGATAGTTAAAAAAAACTTTGTGGTGCAGAGCGCTACACAGTGATAACTTGAGGGTGCCTAGTGTAATTAACCCTATTCAAGTTTACAATAAGGCTTTGGAATTTGAGTCGGGACTTAGGGACTGGCACGAGACATGGAAGTCACGCTCTGTTCCTCAGCTACTTCCCTCAGCATCTCTCCAAAATTTTCTGCTAAACCTTACAGATACCCTCTTAAAACAGCCATTTCCGTCTCAAAAGCCATCCGATATCTCAACACTAAACCCAAGTTCAAGGATAACAACAAGCTTCCTTCTTCCATTTCTTCTACTTTGCCACTAACCAGAATAAATGCAGCATCAACATCTACACCAATCACTTCCATATCCCCATCTTCAACTTGCACCGGCTATCAACGCTACTGGATGGTGGTCATGGAGCCTCCTCCGCAAGAGGCTAATTGGAAGCCAGCTGTGATTGATTACTATGTCAAAACC
Organism: Escallonia rubra; assembly: GCA_033065855.1. Lineage (NCBI taxonomy): Eukaryota > Viridiplantae > Streptophyta > Magnoliopsida > Escalloniales > Escalloniaceae > Escallonia > Escallonia rubra. The sequence continues at coordinate 556,576 of JAVXUO010002854.1, read as the reverse complement.
CTAGAGATGGTTTTGGGCAGGTGGGTATGTTTCTACAACATGTTTGCATGCGCGATAGTCTCTTTATAACATCAATTTATTCATGTATATGATGGAGTTTGGGTGACCATTATACCAGAGCAATGTTCTTGAATGCCATAATAAAGTATCGACTTGGCTTGTAAAATTTAGCATGTGTCATGTGTAGGTAGTTTGTAGAAACTCGGTATGATTCGGTGTGCTGACCTAGTTAAGATCTTCTTGTTTCTTGATAAGAATTTGATTGTCGTGTGAACAGTGAAAAAGATGCGCAGATGTGTATATATGATGCTTCTTGCGATACCCAGTTTGGCTTTTGCTGCGACATTGATGAAGAACTATCCCATGAGATAGCATGTAAGTTTCTGTTTCGTGTCTACTTGATACTGCTGTATTTCTCTGTGTTTCGTATTTTGCAATCAATTAGCTAGAAGAGAGAGAAGCTCCCACATAACTTTACAGGATGTTGTATCGATTCTTCTCACTAAGCATTATTTAAGAGAATTGTGCTTCAGAGCTTAAGAGTTTGTTCGTGTTTGGATTTACTACTAAACAAGTGAGATGTTATATTTTTCTCTTCTGTGTATTACAGCTTTGCCTGGGGTGATATCAGTTAGGCCTGACCCAGAATATAACCCTGTAAAAAAGGAATATAGTGATTTTGAAGTTCAATCAAGACAGCTATCAAGCTCATACACCGGAAGTTCTCCATTGTTTCCAACGGGGAATTTAAAACATTGGCTTGTTAGGATGGACAAGGCAGCAATTGGTGGTACCACAAAGGAACAGGTGGTTGACTATTATGTGCAGACACTAACCAGGGTTTTGGGGAGGTAAGTATATTTGAGCATTTAGGTTTAGCCTTCTTTCTGGTGCTTCACTTCTACTTATCTGAGGTTAAAAACTTCTGCAGTGAGAAGGATGCTCAAATGTGCATTTATCACGTTTCCTTGCAATCCAACCCCGGATTCTGCTGCGAACTAGATGATGAGTCTGCACAAAAATTAGCCGGTCAGCAGGCTGAAATTTAATTTTTTGACACGTCTATTTTGTATGTAACTATGGCTAGACCAACCGACAAATGCTCAAGCCCCACGCAGGTGTGCCTGGTGTTCTATGCGTTCAGCCTGATGAATTTTTTGAGTCAGATAATAAGGATTATGGAGGTAACTTCTATCTGTCAAATTGTGTTGTCTTACCTGCTAAATTGTTGGTTTTTTGGACAGTGGTGTGATTGCTGGCCTGCTCCTTTTTCTTGCATGGAGCATTACCTGTTTACTTTAAGTTTCAGCCACATATGTTGGATGTCTTCCTGTGATACAATAAGTAGACTTGGGATTTGTAGCATCCTCGGTGTTTTCGCTAACTTGTGTACATGTGTTTCTGTAATTCAGTTTTCTTCTGTACTGAAATGGCTTTACCATCAAATTTGGGGGTGGACATGGTGGGTGATCTAGACGACCCGCCCCATGGATGGGCTTTGGTTCGTTATAATTTGAAGAAGACAAAGGGGGGCTTTGGTTTTGGATCCTGTCAATATAAGGATTATGAAGTTTTGGTTTATAATACTGCTAACAAATGACATACACGGAGTTAGATCTGAGTCAAATATGGGGTGGCTTTATGTTTGGATTTCGTAGAGATAAGGATTTTAAAGTGTTGATTCATAAAACTACAGAATACTGCTAACGAAAGACATGCACGGAGTTTAAATCTGAGTCAAATATAGGGTGGCTTTCAATTTAGATACCAGAACTGGAGAATTGTAAGGAGTTATTCCTGCGTTGGTAATTGAAACGACGGAACCCGCCAACATTTGCATTGATGCAAACAGTGAATGTCTTTATGCGCTAAGAGAGTTTTACAAAATAAACTGGATTAGATGTACCGAGGCCTAGGAAGCACCGACACCTCTTATAGGACGAGGTATAGTGTCCGACACTTACTGACACCTCGGCACCTCACCGACACCTCCGGACACGTGTCCGACACCTCTCAGCAGTGTTCGAATTTATTATTATTTTTTTTAATTACCGGATACCATGTCGGACACCTCTTGAAGACGTGTCGGACACCTCTTTAAGAAGTGTCGGACACCTTGTGAAGAAGTGTGCACCCGTATGGGGCCAAAATACAATATTTCAAATTTATTTAAGGGATAAATCTGAGTTTTTTAGAAATGAACTTTTAGGCCAGACCCTAATCAGATCGACCCAACAAAAGGTACCTTCTTCTTTCTCTCTCATCTCTCTGTCTTTTCTTTCTTTTTGCTGCCTAAAGAATTCAAGCTTGCCAGTTTAGAGTAAGATAGGTCAACATCTCCGACCTCATTTACAGACCATCTGACTATATAAAACCTCTCCTTCATGCCTTTGGTCTCATGTCTTTTTTCCTTCTCTCTTGTTATTGTTGAGACTTTAATCTTGGTACTGTTGAGACATTCAATTGCTTTCTTGTTGCCGACCTTTTTTCTTGTTACTGTTGAGACTATTTCATGTTTCTTGCTTTCTTTCTCATCCATTTTGAACGAAATTTAGTTGCTCCAATTGAGATGTGTGTATGTGTGTGTGTGTATATATGTCTGTCTATATATATATTAAAAAATTCAGCGGTGTCCTGCGGTGTCCAAAATCTGATTTTTTGAAAATTCCGGTGTCCGGTGTCCCAGTCGGTGTCAGTGTTGGACACGGTGTCCGTGTCGGTGCTACCTAGACCGAGGCTAACTTCTTGGGAAACTGGTAGACAAGATATTCATATGGAGGACATTATTTTTAGCATCAATTTCAAAATGCTTAATTGCAAAGTAAGCAATAGTTCTCGAGGAAGTGGAGTCCGTAAATGACACTAGCATTTATAAGGACTTGTGTAACAAACCGTTTCACAGCCCCCACCATAGGATAATGCCTACCTCAAAATGGCGAGCAAAGTAGGTACTTATAAGTTCATGAGCAGTGTTCTGTAATGCCAATCTCATACTATTCCACATATGGTGTGGGATATCACAATCTCTCCTCCTTATGCCTTATTGTCCTGGATAAGACTCAAATCACATATTGCCCATAATCTTCTCTAGCCAATGTAGGATATTCCTGGCTCATACTTCATTTTCCCTGAACTTCTCTTGATGACGGACATACGCGGGCTTGCCTTTGTATTCCCCAACCATTAGCAACCCGACTGAACAGTCTAGCTTGAGCTTTCAACATTAGGCTCTGCTGCCATCAACAACAATCCTATCCAAGGCACCTCTACAAAGCAGTGACTCCCTGAAAGCGTTATCCAAGTAGGTACTTATGAGTTCATATAAGACCGCTTTGAGATTGGCCTTTCAAGACCCTTCCCATGAGCTCACAACTCCCTACTCGGCTATCGCTTTTGATGGAAGCGTTGCCCTGTGCGGGGGCCGTAGATCGTGTCATTACAACTTGTTTGATATAACTTGAAGTCGTATAGTGTTCCTTGGTCCCGAGGTTATTCTACTATACAACTTGCTTTTTTCCTTTGACAAGTAAAAGGGGTGCAACCATTTAAACGTAGCAACTTATATCTCTTTGGTTCCCAAATATCTTAGTCCCTGCTTATTGATGGCTTTTTCCCAAGTGTACCCTACACTTTGATGGATCTAGTCCATGTTGTTCATGACCTGGTAAATTGGGAGATATTCGGTAAGTAGGGAGGTATTATTGGTATTTGAATGTTAACTTAGAGGTAAATTGTTGGTGTTATCATTCTTGTTATATCAGGCATTATTCTTGGTGATTTCTTGGGACATTGTTGCCTAAGGTCTTGTTAAATTGAAGTTACTGAGTTTCTTTGTAAATTGTACTTCACATGACATTTACCACTGCGTTCTTGGTGATTTCTTGGGACATTGTTGCCTAGATACTGAGTTTCTTTGTAAATTGTACTTCACATAGGACATTTACCACTGTAACTTTTCAAATCATAGTAATAAGAATATCTTCCAGGTGAGAATCTGCAGCATTCCAGTAACTCCTCCGATTCCTCGGCACCAAGTCAACCACCCAGCATAAAAACAAAGAAGCTTTTCGTGACCGGTATGTTTGAAGTTTCAGCTAATATCAGTCGGTACCTTTTTGCTGTTCATGGGGAATACATGAGATATATGTTGGGTATTCTATGAATTTCACTGCCAAGTATCGTTTGACTGGGGAAGGCAATGGCTGTGGTAGATGATATGTTGGGTATTCTATGAATTTCACTGCCAAGTACCCTTTGAATGGGGAAAGCAATGGCTGTGGTAGATGATAAATTATGGAACATATCCTAAGTGATTGAAACTGTCCTTTCCAGTATTCTTTCCTTTTCTTCTTTGCATTAGTGTTTCTTTTAGATCGACAGCATGCAGAAAAATTGCATAAATGCAGCACCAACTGCTTCATCTGAAAGACTTGAAACTTCTTCATTAAAGCAACTAAATCATGCTTTCTTTAGATCAAAGCCAAGACAGTTGATTGAGGTTCTACTTTTGTGTCTGTTTTATATGGCACTAAATCAAGTGTCCATCCTGCTGCAAATTGAATATGTGATCCCCTATTTTTGAAGTTTAACCTCTCCAGACATTATGCCCTTTAGCTTATCATACACGTATTAAGTTTCTATTTGGCAGGTCTATCATTTTATACCTCCGAAAAAACTCTGCGTGCAGCATTTGAAGGCTTTGGTGAGCTTGTTGAAGGTACTGTGAAAGGTTGTTTCAAATTTACATCAGGTTGACTGTATTGCAAGAAAGCTATATTAATGGGCTTCTCTCTCTCATATGCAACAGTTAGAATTATAATGGACAAGATTTCGAAAAGGTCCAAAGGATATGCATTTATAGAGTACACCACCGAGGAGGCTGCTAGTGCTGCTCTTAACGAGATGAATGGCAAGGTAGCTGCATAGCAGGAGTCGTTCTTTCATGCCCCTCATTTTTTGGAACTTATGTTCTACTCACCATCCCCATGATGAAAGATGATCCCAGTTTTCCTTCTGTGCTTATAGATCATAAATGGCTGGATGATAGTTGTTGATGTTGCCAAGAAGAACCCAACGAAGTACAGCAGGGGACGCCCAAGACCAGCTATCTAGTATACGAGAGAGATGTTCTATGGTCTTTTGAAGGAACTGGAAGGGCGGGGATTGCTTGGAACAGCAGGGTATTGGTTCCATATCTCAGCCTTGAAAACCAAGGAGCACCATAGAAATGGACTTCCACTGGCCATCCTCCAAATAACCCGCTTAAAATAGAGGGCCGTACTCGGTGCGCCCCCTCGGCTTCAAATCTAATATTTCTTGTCTTTGTATCCTATATTGTTACCCGCGCATGTTATTAAATCCCTTTTTTTTTATCTTTTTTTTGGGGTTGAATTTGAATTTTATTTCAACCGTATCCCTCCCTCGGCCCTTTCCTTTGCGGAGTGTTTAACCATCCAAATGTAAGATTGACAATATTGAACGAGACTGAAGCACATCCAATTTTACTGAAGTCATGGATCCATAGAAGGTCAACTCGAGAACCAGCTTCCTACCCCCCCACCACAACCCAAGCAACTGTTGGTTGAATCAGCAGCAGAAAGTTCTTTTACAGTTGGCTGGCTTCACTATTATGGGAGCCACTGCACACAAATCTTGCAGTATTAAGTTGCATCTCTTTTTTTTTTTTTTAAATAAATATAGTATTGATAGTTAAAAAATTTGCCAACGGCATATAAATGTCACATTTCCGTGACTCATGTCTATACAAGATCATGAAGGTCAAAAATTAAGAGATTATCTCTAAGCCTATATAAATTACAATTAAGTTAAAGCAAAATATATCTGACATTTCAACTTAACTTTAAGCCGCATGTCAAGATCTAAAGAATATAATTTAACACCTAGTAGAACAAAAAACATGTAAAGATAAAGGATACAATGAGGAAGACAATTTGAAACCTCACGAACCAAAGGTGTACTTGACCACCTATGAAGTTGCATTTGGTTCACTTGACCACATATCAAGTTGCATCTCTTTTTTCTTTTACGAGAAAGAAGTTTGTGGGTCTTGGGTGTGGCCAGAGAAAGGTGTATGAGGGTTTTGGGCGTGGTGGCCGGAGCAAGGAGTATGTGGGTTTTGGGAGTGTTGGTAGGAGAAGGGAGTCTGTGAATCGGTTTATTCTCCTTCTGGGGTTTGTTTCCCCCTCCCCCCTAGTTGGTCCCCCCTCCCCCTGTTCACATAAAGGTTGGTGGGCTTGTTGTCGATGGTGGTTGTCGAGGTGCTTCGGTAAGTTAGGATGCTCTGATGGTGGGTGTTCGTGGTGGCTCTGGTCATGCTTTGAGGTGGCGGGTTGGCTCGGGTCGTGTTAAGGTGAGCCGACAGTTGGGTCTTGGGGATTTGGTGGTGGTTGGGTTGGTGGGTTGTGGACTGCCAGGGTAGAAAGACCATCTTCTGGTCAGTTTCCGGTGCCGGAGACGCTTGGTGGACGGGAGCCAGATGTCAGCTTCAGGTGCTGCATGCGCTGCAGGTGATGCGTGGCGAGGCGCATGCGTGCAGGCTATCTTGGTGTCGAGGCACGTGGCTGGTCTTAAGATGACTGTGCATGACAGCCGGCTACAATTGACTTCTCTTTTACTTTTCTGTGTGTGTAGTTATCTCTTTAGCTTTTTATTTGATGTCAGTTTTAATTGGTTGTGTATTTAGTTTGTCTAGTTTTAGTTTTTTTGTCGTTTCTCTCGTCATGGGCTCACCTTGGGACAGGGTTATTGTCTCTTGTGTATAGTTAGTGTCTTGGCTTGGGTAAAGGTATACTAATCTTTTATGCAGGTAGTTTTCGGTGGAGGTTCTATGGCGATAAAGCCGTTCTTGTTTTAGTCGTTCTCAGATATTCAGGGACGCCTGGCTATGTACCGGTCCTTGTCTGTGGCTCCATTGCAGGGATGCGGTTACCTCTTATTTTCTTCTTTTATTGTACTCTATCTTGTACTGCTTGCTTATTAATGAGATGATTGGTAGGATTTTTACCTACAGTAAAAAAAAAAAAACTTTTCTAGATGCTTTTGCTTTCAACTTGCTAGTAAAATTTGAAAGTGGTATTTTACTTGGAAAAAAGGTTAATGTACACTAACCAGTTAGTCGCCTGTCCTCTTATAAAAAAATAACATACACAGAGATGGTAAATGATTAATGCATGCGTTCACAAATCCTTATGGTAGTGGTATGTAGACCAATGCTACAACAAGAGATTCTTCATTTTCTAATGCGGAGATCATTTCAAATATGCTCGTTTATATATTGTCGTGCAAATATATTGTTTTTTTGTTGTTGTTGATAAAAGGCAGAATAACATAGATAATAAAGGTGCAAATATATTGTTAGGTAACTGAGGTTTTAAATTTTCTTAAGTGCGAATACATTGGCGTGTGATCTCACAAGAATAGGTCACAACAAATTTGTTTTATAGGTCACAACAAATTTGTTTTTACGAGTATCCTTGAAATTCATTTTAATGTCATACAAATTTCATATCAACGAAGTTCATATATATACAAATATAGGGAACGTGATCGCTTGTCCCGCAGGCAACTTAAGCTAAGCTGTCAATGCAATCTGGCTATCCATCCATAGTGGATGGACAGACCAGATCAATTTTTTTTTTGTTGAAAGAACCTGTCTTCCGCTTTATTATGTAGCGGACGGAGATTATGACCAAAATGCCTCGAAGAGATTCGCAAGCAAACATGGGGTGCAATATGATAAATTTCACCGTTCGTTGCATGTGAAGTTTACTTTAAAAAAAAAAAAACCAAGTTTGGCCCATCTGGGCGATCAGATGACGCTAAAAAATTAGCTTAAGTTGTCTACGTTAGCATATATATATATATATATATATATATATATATATATATATATATATATATATATATATATATATATATATATATATATATATATATATATATGGAAGCTGATCCGTTGAGAGTGCTAGCAAAATATGGTATTTTACAAGCGCGATCTGGCCGTCAATCCTGAAAAGATGGACGGCCCAATTTTTTTTTTTTTGAAAAAACTGTTAGTCGTCTGCGACATAGTGTCGCAGACAGTCTTTTGTACCATTTTGCCCCTCCTCCCCTATCCACTACACTCTGTGGTGGACGACTTTCTTGTCCTGACATGTGTCAGGAAAAAGACGTTCGCTACACAGTGTAGCAGACTACTTTTTGATTGACACATGTCAGGAACTGTCCCGTCAGCTCTTTACCCCCATGACGGTTACCTTGTCCGTATATGTCACGTCAACAGTGTCCGCTACACAGTGTGACAGACTGTTATTATTGAAAAATAGTCCGCGATATAGTGAAGCGGACGTTGTAAAACTGTCCGCGATACTGTATAGCGAACAGTTAATATATATTCAAAAAAACAGTAACTACGATACTCTTCTCCATTCTTTTTACATACAAATTTTCCCAGCGGCGTTGGCAAGTAGATCTGCGCAATTTCTTCTTAAGAACACATTTAATACCCTAATAGATCACGTAAGTTCACAAAATCAATCATTTACATGTTTGTAATCTATAGTTGTGATGAATATTGCGTTTTATGCGTGGTTTTGATTATGCATTGAGCATGTGCTAGCGATGAGAATTTATATATGTATGTATTTATTCATGTGCTAGCGTTTGTAAAATCCGATTCCGTGTATGTATATATATCTATGATACATATGAGTATATGCTAACATTGTATGTATTATGCATGTACTTGCGTTATATGTATTATGCATGTGCTAGCGTCGTATTTTTGCGAGCGATTATCAAAATCCAAACTGAGAAGGCTTTTCCATAATTTCAGTTGCAAAAAATGAAATTTAATCCTGGACCAGAAGATCCATCTGTGTTATACGACCAAGCCAACCATATCAGTACGCTCATATGGGATGGTCAAGTAAGATACTTAGCGAATAAACTTTCTTGTTCCTGCAAATATTGTATACTTTTGCTTTGCTTATATTGTATCTATTAATTCGTAGGAAAAAACACTTCTCACCACAGTAGAAGTATCCAATGAGTTCACAGCATGGAAATTGAACAAGTCCTAGAAAAGGATACTGTGTGGAATTGGGTTTGGGATTTTCACGCATGGACAGATCTTTCAACACCTTGACCGACACTTAATAGGTGCCCTTGTTGAAAGGACGTTTCACTTTCCTCTCGGAGAGATTACAATTACCCTAGAAGATGTAGGGTTCATCTTAGAGTTACCGGTGACGGGGCGACCGGTAATTGCTCCTTCGCCGGAAGCAACGAATAAGAGAACCGCTAGGGACTTCTTCACTTCGATACCCCAAGAACAATTTAGTAGTGGTGGTATAAAGTTGAAGTGGTTGGTAGATACCTACAATGTTTTGCCGGAAAACTATACGGATGAGATGCTTGTGCTTAGACCTGGCAAAATGTTAACCGCACCCGTTACCCAGATCGTACCCAGTCCAAAATGCTGGGTACGGGTAGCCATTTTCACTACCCGTTGAAATTGGACCCGGACCCGAACCGACCCATAAAAACCGGGTAAATTCAGGTCGGTTATCGGGTACCCGGGTTACCCGGTTATATGCCTATATATAATATTTCTAGGGTTTAAACCTCTCATTTTCTCCCCCACTCACTTGCTTCTGCCGCCCCTCCCCTAAAGTCTCCCTCACAGATCCCTCTCACAGGTTCCTCTCTCAACTCTCGCTCTCTCTCACAGATATGCCAAACTCACGAACACCCTTCTCCACCCACGGCGCCACGTCGGTCACCCACTAGATCTACCACATCTCGCCGCCACCGGTCGGTCACTTGGTCTCCCCGTGGCCCCGTCTCCACCAATCAGTCACACATGTGGCCCCGTCGCCAACGATCGGTCACCACCGTGGCCCCACAACACCGATCTGTCACCACCGATCGGTCGCCACCGTCGCTGACCAGTACTACGTGGCCACCAATCAGTCACCCCGTGGCCACCGATCGGTCACCACCGTGGTCCCGCAACATTGATCCGTCACCACTAAGGCCTCGTCACCACCGATATGTCGCCACTGTCGTTGACCGTCACTCCGTCGCCTTGCGGTTGTTGGGTAGACTTTCAGTCAGTGGATATTGATGGACGATGATTGTCGTGTGTTCTCGATCTGCAGATTTTTTTCCCCAGATTGTTTTTTTTCAGATGGATGGATGTTGAGATTGTTTTTTCTTCAACAGAAAGATGTTATTTTTGTGAAATGAATTTTGATAGATAAACAATGAATTATTTGACTTTTGGAGGTTAAAATATGTCTAATTAGTAATTAGTAGGTAATTAGATTATGTTTATTTTTTAAAAAAATTAATTAGAAATTAATGATTTACCCGCGGGTAATATTCCCAGAAATTCGTACCCGAAAAAACCCGGGTATAAATTATCCGACCCGGTTTTACCCGGATCTGACCGGGTTTTACTCGTACCCTCGCAGGTCGAACTGTTTGCCAGGTCTACTTGTGCTGTACACACAAGCCTTCCTCTTGTGGGTGATGTGGACAATTTTATTCTCAACGACGTCGAAGAACACGGTCAACGTGAAATATTTACCGTTGTTGGGTAACCTGCAGGAGGTTGGGAATTATGCCTGGGGTGCAGCGGTTCTTTCGTATCTGTACCGAGCATTGCACAAGGCAACGAGGCCCGACTCCAAATCCATATGTGCATGTCTCTCGCTATTGCAGGTATATCATATAAATCTTGATTTCGTTATTGTTTTTTTTTGTTGAATCGACAATATAAATATAATTTTCCCATGTTCTCAGGTGTGGTCTTATGAACACCTTGCTACCGGTGCACCAACGCGTAGGGATGGAACTGATAAAGTGTGGCCTCGGTTGTGTGCTTGAGAGTATAGCCGGAAGGAGAGCCACTACCAGAGGAGAGTCGATCCCCATCACAACATTACGTACTATCGAGGGGAGTTCGACCGTCTATCTCCGGGCCAAATGCGTTGGGCACCGTACATACGTTTGACGCGACGGGTGGGAGAGTCGTTCATCTTCACGCTCTCTAGGTTACAGCGCACACCCCTGATCCACTTCGAGGTCGTATAGTGGCAGCTGCCAGACCAAGCAATGCGCTATTTTGACTGCCTGCAGGGATTTCCAGCCGATGCCCCAGTTGTGAAGGTTAATAAGAAACCACCGGGTGTTGGACAGTTTGGCAAGGCCAATGCCCACGAATTGTGTTCGGCCGAAATAGAGCTTTGGAGTTCGCCATCGTCTCGGAGCTTGACCCCGTTATCAGCATCGAACAGTACAATGAGTGGTACTACCGCATCACGCGGAGGAGAGTAGCCCCAATAAGGTTTGAACGCGGGGAGAAGTACCACCCTAGGGGTCAAATCGATGAGCATATGGCATACAATCTCATAAGTTGTCCAACAAGTGTTCTTAATTTAATTTGATGAATATAAATGTCTGATTGAAGTTACTTATTTTTTTATCTCTTTGGATGTAGGTTAATGCCTCGCTCGTATTCTTCCAGAAGTTGAGTGAGCGAAAGGATCTGGTGAGCGCAATTGTCGAGGATCTTTGCCAACAGGCTGTTGCATTGGCTTTAGGCTGCAGGAATGTTTTGCTCCAAGCATCGGGACAATCTTCGGTTGTCAGCCCGGGAATGGGTTATACGGGCATCAGCGAGGGATATGGTGATCCCTCGAGACAGGCTTCAGGGGTGAGCCAGGTAGTTGGTGGTCCCTCTGTAGCGGGGATGGGACAGGCTTAAGTGTCGTGGGACGACAGCGTCCCCTCCTTCAATTTCTTCCCGAAACCCCAACCCCTCTCTCAGAGTCAAGTCACGCAAGACTGGCCTTTCAGAAACTACGGTTTCTCCGAGGCACTGCCAATTGTCCCATGGGCGGGACCACTTGGCGCCCCTGGAAGGTAATATCCCCGTTTGACCTCCCCGGATGGCAATATCAGCTGGTGGAAGAAATGGCCGGAGAGCAATATCAGTCGGTCGAGCCCCCCGAAGGACATTATCAGCCGGCCGAACCTCCCGAAGGGTAATATCAGCCGACCGAACCAGGAATTGGAGGCTAATATCCCCTGCTTGAGCCCCCCGGAGGAGGGCAATATTTTCCGGTTGACCCCTCCGAAAGAAGGCAATATCCCAAAGGGCATCCAGCCAGCCCCTAAAGCCATATAAATGTGAGCTAATCAGAGCCTGTTATTTTAGCGAGCCCCCCCGAGACAAAGCGTCGTATGACGTGGACACCCGAAGGGCTTGGATTACAAATGCTCGTGGTCAGAAATGGCCTCGCTGGCTCCGGGAGCTTGGTTAGACAATAGTGTCATCTCGCACTACGTGCATATTCTGAGGCAAAGGGGTCAGGAGCAGCCGGCCGACCGTCCGCGCATTTTTATCTTGGATGCTTATTTTCATGGCATCCTAGTACAAGACTGGCACGACTGGGTTGCTTCAAAGGGGAGGAGAACCCTGACCCAGTGGAAACCGTCCGCTAACCTACGGGTATATCTTGCTAAGGATAGTCCAGTGAGCGCAAGTGTTGCCGATGTGTTTCTAATCCCATTTTTAGGGAACTCCCACTGGTACTTGGTTTGCTATGAACCAGTAGAGAAGGTCGTATCAATCATCGACAGTCTCCACGATGATACCCCCGAGATGCCTGTGCTTCGTATGTACAAAGGCTTAGGCCAGTTGGATGCCATGGTAAGATCCTGTTTAATTCTTATTGTAACTTGCATATTGTAAAACTGATTAATGCTTATTCTATTTGCTATGTTTAATGTTTAATGCTCATCGCATTTCTCGCAGAATCTATTTTGTGCCTTAATCAATTCTAGGCATGACGAGAGAGTACCGGGCAGGCCAAAGCTCCATTTTCGATTGAAGAAGAAGAGGCCCAAGCAACATAATTCCTCGGACTGTGGCATCTTCGTCTGCATGTACATGGATTACATTTGTCGGTCTGAGAGCCTCAGAAAGACCGTTTGGAGCCGAGAATGCATACAAGGCTTTAGGTATAGGATAGCTTGGCAAATTATGAAAGGCCAGCCTAGAGCTATTAGGTTTATTGAAAATCCATGTAATGATGAGAATCCCGCATGAGATGAGGGCCCCAAGTGACATTGTAACATTATATTCATTTTTTTAATAAACATTTATTATCTTTATGAAAGATGTTCTTCATTCATCGGGTTTGAATTGATTTGTGTTGACATCAGTTGATCAGTGTTGAATGCGATTGATTTGACTGACCGATTTGTGTTGAAATCAGTTGAGTGTTTGATTTGTGTTGAGATAGCATTGGCATTTTGACTGATTTGTGATTTTCTTTGAACGGTGGGAAACAAAGTGTGGGTAAGTGTTGGAGCTTTAAGATTGAGCAGGGCCAAAAAATTTCCAAGTTTTGGTTTTTTTGATTCTGCAGAACCGTCCGCTACATTGTATAGCGGACGTAAAGAGCACCAAATAAATTCTAAGTGTTGGGGTGTTCAGATTCTGCAGCGACGTCCGTTGCATCGTGTAGCGGACGTAAAGCACACATAAAAAATTCTAAGTGTTGGGGTCTTAAGATTCTTCAGAAACATCCGCTACACGATGTAGCAGACGTAAAGAGCCCCAAAAAATTTCTTAGTGTTGGAGTGTTAAGATTCTGCAAGGTCGTCCGCTACATTGTATAGTGGACGTAAGGCACACATAAAAAATTCTAAGTGTTGGGGTCTTAAGATTCTGCAGGGCCGTCCGCTACATCGTGTAGTGGACGTAAAGACCCCCAAAAATTATTCTAAGTGTTGGATTGTTAAGATTCAACAAAGTTGTCCGCTACATTGTATAGCGGACGTAAAGAGCACCAAAAAAATTTCTAAGTGTTGGGGTCTTAAGATTCTGCATGGTCGTCTGCTACATCGTGTAGCGGACGTAAAGACCCTCAAAAAATTATTCTAAGTGTTGGAGTGTTAAGATTATGCAGGGTCATCCGCTACATTGTATTGCGGAAAGAGCACCAAATTTTTTTCTAAGTGTTGGGGTCTTAAGATTAAATTACAAAGAAGCAGCATCGTTGACATAGCGTGACATTGGAGCATTTTCAGTCATCTTCATCTGACACTGGAGCATCAGAAACAAAACCAAGTTCGAAGCTCATGTTCCAGTATACTTGTGCTTCATTGTTGTTGCCATCTTCATGTGCATCACGTGCCATACGACGTAAGTTATGTCTACTTTTACGAACTCTCATTCTATTTTTCTTCACGTATTCAATGCAGTGCCCTTTCAAGCTCCATGTGTGTAATTCGAGGCATGTTGATTGCCTTTTGTCGAGGTATGGGTATATTCATGCGCCGTGAATCAGCTACTAAGACCTCATATTCATTCATCCAATAAGACCATTCTGCATGTAATGTATTAACATAGTGTGATGAGTAACGCAAACTTGGACGTAAAGAATAGTGAAATTCATCTTCGCCCGCCCAATAACGACCCATTGCTTCAAAAATATCTCGTGGAGTATATGACATTTTTAGAGTTGTTATGAAATTGGGAGTATATCACTCTATGCATTTTGCCCTTCATCCAATGCATGTACTTATATAATTTTTAAAACGGGACCACTTTATAAAATGCTACAGGTTCAATTTTATGAGATGTGACTGGTCGCTGCAAGAGACCAAAGACTTGTCTTCTCACTGACATGGGCATGCTCTTGTCTCCAACAACCAATTAAGCAGGGTGTCATTGTCCAGAGACTTGTCTTGTCACCAGAGATGGGCAGGCTATTGTGTAGTTATCACACCAATATATTGTGTATGTGTGCGTGTGGGGGCTTATTTATATATGTTAGCCATGCTCATCGCATTAGATGTACCTAAGTTAAATGGCAGGAGTTCCTGGTAGTTCTAGTTATTGGGGACGTGAGACTGTGTGGTTGATGTGTGAAAGGAACGACGACTACAAAGAAGTGAAGTACACGAATCCAAGAGAGTATTATACAGGTTTACGAAGAGAATGGGCATATCGAGTTAAGGAATCAGAAGCACTACACCAAGATCTCACCACGCTGAGAGCACCTGTGCCGCAACGTCGTTCACTTAGTATGTCGAGGCATAATGTTAAGCAGTGTAAGAAAGCTATGTGCCGAATTCGTATGGAAAATAACAGGATGTTGCTGCGTAGAAAACGATTTTACATGCTTCAACTTGCGGAAGAAATGGCTGAGGCTAGTGGGAGGCACCTCAATTCAAACGAGAGAAACAATATTTTAACCAATGATCGGTACTTATCTGATGAATATATGTCAAATGAAGAGTGATATATATCTCTTCCTACTGTATGTTAGGATTTATTCCAACTAGCACTTATATACATGTCATTCTAATAAGAGAACCCTGTCTTTCGATTTCTACAGTGTTGTCTGCTACATTGTGTAGCGGACAAGAGGAATCAAAGTTTTAAGATTCTGCACAACCTTCCGCTACATTGTGTAGCGGACACAAAAATTTGTATGTTTTGGAGTTTTCTACTCTGCAGAGCCGTCTGCACTATCTTGTAGCAGACATAAAAATACCAAAAGTTACTACAAGTTACTAAAAGTTTTGCGAGGAAATTATAAAATCCGTTACTAAAAGTTTTGCGACAAAATTTAAAAAGTTACTACTAAAAGGCCGTTACTAAAATGCACGATTAACAATCTAAAATAACACAAAAATTGTTCAAAGGGCACATATCCGATGCGATTAATTTAATTTAGGGTTTAATAGGAGCAACATAATTCAACATTGGGAGAAAGGTTTTTCACAAGTGCTTTGATCAAACACCAGCACTTGAAAACGCATTTGCCCCATGTGTTCAAAGATTACAAAGTCTCCTAGATGGAGGTCATGCTGCTCCACGAATTCGTTCCAACCCTCTCCGAAGCAAAGAACCTATTGGCCAAGCTTCTTCTTCAATTTAAAAAGCCATGACCCCTTGCGGCTGGTTAAAGTTGCTTCAAATCTCAATGTGGTAAGCAATCTCCAAAATGCTACCGGTATGGCCTAACATATTCATAATACAGTATTCGATCAGTTTTTAACTAAAGATAAAACTTTTAACACACACGAAAACACAGAGAAAGCGGGATGGCATACAAGTTCTATATAAAAACCAGGCATCATGACCTTGAAGAAGTGACTGCCGACTGAAACGTCCCTGTTCACCGAAGCAGAAGCCATTTAACCTACTTTAACATGAAAAACCAATCGAGGATTATTCAATCGATGAGCTGAATTAAATCTATCAAATAATGTTAAAGTGATGCTAAAAAAATAGATCCACAGTTAGTTGTAGCTAAAATGACTACCACAAAAATCTCAACTACGCACATCATCATTTCACAACCCAAATAGCCACCTATACTGTTGAACGTCACTCACATATTACAAATAACAACCCAAAAAATCTCAAACCAATCACTGAATGAAACCTAACCCTAGTGCAAATCCAATCACTGGATCTCAGCGAAGACAAAAAAAAAACCACCAAAGTTCAAACATTTGCCGCACTCAAACAAGCAAAAAAAAAAACCATAACGAAAAAGATATAAAAACAATTTGTGGAAGAACACGAACTCACCTGAGTTTGATTTTTATCCGGCGGTGTCGGGGGGTGGACGGATCTGTCGTCGGAGGTGGTGCCGCGTCGGTGGGAGGACGGGGATGTCGTCCGAGGTGCCGTGACGTTGAGGGGAGGCCGGTGCTGTCACCAAAGGTGGCGCGGGCGTCGGGGTGAGTACGGTGGTGTCGCAGGAGATGTAGGTCGCCGTAGAAGGGTCGCCGGTGGGTAAGATGTTTGAGAGAGAGGGACGGGAGAAAGAAAAATGGCCGATCTGATTAATTTTTCAGAAGAGTTTGATTAATCTTTAAGAGAATTTTAAGCGACATAGCCGTCCGCTACATTGTATAGCGGACACAAAGTAGAAAAAGTTTGGATTCTGCAAAACCGTCCGCTACATTGTCTTGCGGACATAGAGACATAATCTATGAATACGCACAAAGTGTTGGGGTTTTTACACTCTGCAGAGCCGTCTGCTACATTGTGTCGCGGACAATATGAAAAAATCAAAAAGTTTATATTATGTCCGCTACACTGTGTAGCGGACGGGGCAAATAAAAAAAGCTGAAACTTAGATTTGATGGCTCTCATAGGTCAATCAGAAATAAAATTCCAGTATTCGGTTGAAAGACTATTAGGAAAAATTTATTACAAATGTCAAACGAACTTGATGCTTTATACAAAAAATTAAAGGTCCACTGCATCTTCTTCTTCATCATCTTCGGCGTCATTTTCTTCCTCGTTTTGCAAACCCGCTGTACTTATCCCCAGTGCCTTGTAATGGTTCCGCTTGTCATGGTTGGTGATTTTGTTGCACAGTGCACACATTCTCAGCTTTTTAGACTGAGTTGACTGTTCAATAGAGCTCTTCATCCGCGTAGATCTCTTGCGGCCTTTCGTTTGCGATATAATTGGATCCAAAGGTCGGATACCATTGTCATCTTCCTCCCCCGGCTCATCATCTTCTGATCCCGTTGTAGGCTCGGTGTCAACCGCATTGCTGGCTGAAGCTGCTTCAAACTGGTCGACGATGGGCTATTGCTGCTGAGCTACCTCGAGGAGATGTTTATATCCGGTCATTGTAGCAGCACCCTTGATGGACAAACGGGTAAACATTGTGACCAGATGATTGTACCGCAACGTCTCTGATTCTTCAAAGTCAGCCGTCGGATGCTCCGGTAAGGCAATGGTACCATACAACCTGTTTGCACCTTTCGTCCAACGTGGCATGACATATTTATCGGGGATTGTCCTAATATTCTTCTGGGTGAAATACCGCAGAATGTGTCTACACAGGATTCCATGGAACTCAAACTTCTTGCAAACACATGTCACTGAATCCGTCAATGCATCGTGGCTCACCGTATACATTCTGCGCAGCTTCTCAGGGACGAGGTCATTCACGAGTGAATAAACCTTGCACTCACGCGTAGACTTTTCTACCACCTTGTATATATTGTATTGTCCTGATTTTTGCAGCTCTACTTGGTATAGCATGAAGATCTCCTTCGTATAGACTTTGGCACCGTTCAGCTCCATCAGGGTCTCGAGCAACCTTCTCCTTTGTTTGTACGTGCTTGCAAAGTCTGCAGCCCTTTCTTTCACGAATAACGACGTAACTGCTTTTTGTGCGGATATGACGAAACTCTTCAAATTGGTAGATGTACCCACATAACTATCGAACGTGGCATTCATAGATTCACTCATGCCCGTCGTTTTCATGCCCGTAGAAAAATGCCTCCTCATGTAAATGCCAATACATTGCTCTTTGAGCTCGTACAAGTGCTGGAGCCACTCATTGTCTTGCAATAAGTAATCCTTAACAAGATTTTCCCACCTCTCCTCAAATTTCTCAATCGTTAACGACTTATTAACGCACTTTTCAAAGTCATGTTTAAAGTCTGGATACTTTGCATACACGTGATGCAAACGTTCAGGGTATTTTTTGCTTATGTGCCAAGTGCACAAGTTGTGTCGAGTATCTGGGAAGATGGTAGCTATAGCCTTCTTCATTGTCAAATCTTGATCGGTGATGATAACTTTCGGTGCTTTGTTGTTCATGGCTTCCAGCCACGCCCTAAACAACCATTCAAAAGAACTCTCGCTCTCATCCCTTAACAAGGCGAACCTGAACAGGATGGAGTGATAATGATGATTGACCCCCGTGAAAGGGGCAAACGGTATCGAGTACTTGTTGGTACGGTATGTGGTGTCAAAAGTCACAACATCCCCAAAATGTTTATAAGCTAGCCTCGAATGACCGTCGACCCAAAAAATTCTACTAACTCGATCCTCGTCGTCAAGTTTATAATAAAAGGTAAACCGTGGGTCCTCCACCTGCATCCGTTTCAATAGGCTCATTGTGGATTGAGCATCATTGAGGTCACACGCGGCTCGTCTATGTTCTCGGACCGCGTTACGAACGTCTTGCGTGTTAAAGTTTAAATTTTGAATTCCCCCAGCCTGTTCAGTAAGAACATTAACAATCTCGGTAGGCCCTATCTGTGTATTGCTTATTGTGTGAATTAGGCTCCTCGTGACCTTACCCATCTTCTTATGTTGATGCATCTGACTCACCTTAGAAGGGATTACTAACAGCTGATTGTGTGCCAGTTCTAGGCTGGTAATAAGCCAATGATCTTGCTTGGGTTTATAGCTTACGAACATCTTGACCTGGTAATTTGAGCGCACAAAGCAGTCCCGTCTTCTACGCGAATATCCTATTTCGTCATCACTGTCATCATTGCCTACGTGTGTCTCATTTTGCTGTGGATTTCTGCCCCTATGACAGTCGTATAAGTGAGAGCATATATTTTTCATTACGTTGCTTGTTCTTGTAGTCTTTATTCTAATGCCAAAACCAACCCTCAATGAATACGCTCGAAAATATTCTCCAGTTTCTTCCAATGTTTGAAACGTTCGTCCTAGATACAGATCACTAGCATCTACAGGGGTGTTGGAACTCGACACGAAATCAGACATTGTGAAACAAGACCTATGTAGAAATAGACCATGCTTAACAATCAAATGACATTTTCAACTGAAAATATTACCTGAAAATTACCTTAGCGAATAGACCAATTTAGGATGACAAATATACCGTATACATAATCTCAAAAGTGTCTCCCATTTAACAATTATAGATTTATTGAACATAACAAATTAAAATTACTAAGCTAAATAGACAAATTCATCATGCCAAAATACAACAAACATATCTCAAAAAATTTGAATTTAAATAGGATACATGTAGTGGTGTCAAAGGGCCGGGCTTGGGCCGACCCAGCCCGGGCCCAGTGGGCCAAAAGAGAAAAAGGGTCGGGGCCGGGCCAGAGAGAATGGAAATCGGGCCGGGCCGGGCCGGATTAATGAGGTATCTAGGCCCAGTCCAAGCCCTAACCCTAGGCCCTATATTTAGGGCAGAGCCCGGGCCCAATCCTATATATATATATATATATATATTTAAATTTCTTGTTATTCAAATTAAATACTTTAATTGCCATAATTTCTTGTTATTATGTAAACAAATTGTAATGTAATAATTAGGTTTATAATGACTGTATTACGTAGAAAAGACTAAATTTTTAAAGAATGTCATAAATAAAGCTAATATAAGCTCATTTTGAGAGCTTTTACGGTTATGTGTCCATGCAACTTTTCTTTATCCTCATGTTATGAACAAACTTCTTTAATATTTAACTGAGACAACTTATTCTTTATGCTAGTTAAAAAAAAAGAGTAGAAGAAGAAACATGTATTTTTTGCATGATAGTAGGGAGTTGTATATGCAAATTAAGCATATTTGAGGAAAAGATAATGTGCGCATTTGTATCGAGTTGCTCCAAATTAACGTCTATTTTTTTGGATATTTTCCAGTAATATTTCACAAAGTGCTCGAAAGGACCGTATATATAGAATCAATACAAAAGCAATCAAATAGTGCCTGAATATATTCAATAGGGGTGGATCTCAGATGCCACATCGAGAGGGTGGCCGTTATTATGGTAGTCGATAGAGATGCGAGCGTAACAAAAGTGCATAAGTCATTTATTTTTTATTTACCGTTTAATGGGAAACTGTGTGTTTTTTCCTTCATTTTTTACGTGTAGCACTCTAAACTTTTTAAAAAGCGACTTGGAAGTAAATAAATCTTCATTTTGTGGCGGCGCATAACACGGAGTTTTAGCTAGCAGCAAAATATTAGAATTCCCAAACACAATCTGACAGAATTCCGGCGGATACTTCCAACTCTAGGCTCAATCTATAAAAGTTTTTGGTTGACAACTTGATAGCGGCCCAATTTCAAACATCACTCTCGGCTCAAGTGCAACCCCAACTTTAAATTTAGCAGCTCTCATTGTCCCATGGGCTAAAGACCAGTTCGTCTCATGAGTAGCCCAAACTGCATTGACACCCCTTTGCTTATTACTTTGTTTTCTTCTTGTTTTGGTTTTTCTTTTTGGGGCGGGCTGTGTCTGTTATTTCTCACCAGCACATTTCATGGACCAGTTCATAGTAATGATGGAAAGGTACAATTGCCAGCATAAAATTGGGGCCAGAAAAGGGCCTAAAAACGGGCCGAAAAAGGGCCACACCCGGGCCAACCCTAAAAACCGGGTCATGGCCTAAAAAACGGGCAAGTTTCAGGCCAGCCCGTTTTTTAGGGCCTGACCCGGGCTTTTTAGGGCCGGGCCGGGCCTGGATAATATGTTGAAAATATGTGGCCTGGTCCAAGCCCTGATCCAAAGCCCTAAAGTAGCGGGTCGTCACTGTTCACGTGGAGGGCCGGGTCGGGCCAGCCCGCGGGCCGCCCGACCCTTTTGACACCTCTAGATACATGTGTCTAAGTTAGCGAACCTCAAAAAAATCAAAATTAACTACAATGAATTTGTTTAAGGTAACAAATTAATTTCTAGAACATCACACGTTGATGAATAGAGTAACAAATTTCTAGAACATCACCAAAAATCTATAATTTTTTGTCCAAAAAAAAATTATACTTTATCAGTCAATCCACCTAGAAAACTTTTGAGATCACAAACTTACCTTGCTTGAGTGAAGCTTGAAGCAAGTGTTGCTCGAAGCTTGAGGGAAGCTAAAAAAGGAAGTAAATGCATCTGAAGGAGAAGAAAATTTTGCTGAAAGAGCTGAGAATTAGGGAACTTTTGGGTATAGGGGCAATACCGTCCGCGATACTGTATAACGAACATAATTGTCGACAACTCTGACGTGTGTAGAAATAAAGGTACATAAATAAATTTTACATTTAAACAGTCCGCCACACTGTGTAGCGGACACTGTTGACGTGACAGATACGAACAAGGTAACCGTCGTGGGGGTAAAGAACTGACGGGACAGTTCCTGACATGTGTCAGTCGAAAAGTAGTCCGCTACACTGTGTAGCGGACGTCTTTTTCCTGACACATGTCAGGACAAGAAAGTCGTCTGCCGCAGAGTGTAGCGAACAGGGGAGGAGGGGCAAAATGATAAAAAAAGACTGTCCGCGACACTATGTCGCGGACGACTGAAAGTTTTTAAAAAAAAAAAGATATGGGTTGTCCATCTTTTCAGGATGGACGGCCAGATAGCGCTTGTAAAATACCATATTTTGCTAGCGCTCTCAACGGATCAGCTCCCATGATATATATATATATATATGGAGCTGATCCGTAAACCGCCCGGGCAACTTGGGTTAAGTCGGCCGCTCTATCTAGCCGTCCACAAGCGATCTGTGGACGGTCTAGATTTTTTTTTTTTACGTTTTTTAAGGTCTGTCTGCTACATTATGTAGCGGACAATTTTTTGACAAAAATACCCTCCAGCTTAAAATGACAGCCCATCCACTATATTATGTAGCGGACTAATCTTCTGACATTTTTTCTCTTTCTCTCTCCTTTCCCTCATTAATGTTCTGACATTGTTTCATTTCTCTCGCCTTTTCTCTCATCATTTTTTTCTTTTTCTCTTATTAACTGTGTGACTCTCTCTCTCTCTCTCTCATTTTCTTGCTCCTCCTGCCTCAAAAGTAAAACCCATAACCAGAGTATGGCTACAATTTAGATACATAGCCACTTCTCTTTGTGGGTAAGAGATGTTTTAGGAGATTTTTGCTGTTAGTTATTTTGAAGCTGAAGCTCCACGATATTTGTTGTTGAATTTTCCCTGCCCTCGTAGGCGTTCGAAGTTCATGAAGCCAGTCTGCATCTTTCACATCAGATGGGAAACATATATTCTCAGTTGACAAAGATTCAAATGTCTTTATGTGGAACTACAATAGCCAAGACCGAACTTCTTCCCGGGCGAGAACCATTTCCTCCTGTGAAAGCTTCTTGTCCGATAACGTTTCGACTGTCATACCCTGGTGTGGCACAAAAAGCATGCCATCAACCCTCCTATCTCCATCATTTTCAGGGATAATGTTTGGGGAAATGTCTTGAGCAATGGGCAGTCTGATGAGGATTCACGCCTCAAATTGCCATTACCTTCCCCTAATTGTTTTTCTTTGAATCGAGGTTTTTTCTTGGAGGTCTTGCATCGGAGATCAGCAACCTGGCAAGAGGAGAAACTGCTCAGTTCACTTTCAATGTGTAAATCTGAGTACCAGTTTCTGAAGACTGCTTACCAGAGCACATTCAACTCTCCTCATATGTGGGGTCATGTGATTGTTACTGCCGGGTGGGATGGACAGATCCGAACATACCTTGATTACGGCTTACCAACTCGTCTTTTGAGAGAGAGAGAGAGTCAAAAAATTAATAAGAGAAAGGAGAAAGAGAGAAAAAAATGATGAGAGAAAGGAAACAATGTGAACATTAACGAGGGAAATGAGAGAGAAAGAGAAAAAAGGTCAGAAGATTAGTCTGTTACATAATGTAGTGGATGGGTTGTCCTTTTAAGCTGGAGGGTATTTTTGCCAAAAAAAAGTATCCGCTACATAATGTAGCGAACGGATTTTTAAAAAAATTTTAAAAAAAGATCTGGACCGTCCACAGATCGGGTGTGGATGACCAGATCGCTCGGACAACTTAACCCATGTTACCCGCGCGGTCAACGGATCAGCTCCCATATATATATATATACTGACAACTTATCTTAAAGTTGCTAGTGCGATTTGGCCGTCCATCCATCATGAATGGACGGTCCAAACTTAAGTTTCATTAAGTCTCCCTGTCATCCGCTACATTATGTAGCGGACGGGTCGTTGATCAAAATGTTGCTAAGGAATTTAATGTGTCACGACTCGAACCCACAGTTGAGTCTTTGAGTTAGGTCAGTGATCAACCACAGGCCCATTTGATTCTCATTCAGGACTCTGTCAGGCGTTACTCACTAAAACTAATACAAACTGCAGTAGAAACCAAAATATTTACACTCTGAATTCGACTTCATTTTGAATTTCATGAGGAAACCTCTTACATTAACACTTAGGGTCTGTTTAACAACATTTTAGTTTTTAGTTTTGGTTTTCTAAAAAATTAAAATCAAAACTAGTTTTGGAAAACATTTTGTTTTTCTAAAAACATTTTGTTTTGGAAAAAAAAAAGGGTTAATTACAAAACTGTCACATGAGGTTTACACGTTTTTGCACTTTGCCCCCCGTGTTTACAACTTTTGCAATAGTGTCCCCCGAGATTGACAAAACCGTTGCAAATAGCTCCAAAATTGGACGTCCGTCCAATTTTGGGCGTTAAGTCCGCATGTGCACAGCACATGCCGTTTTGGCATGGGCAAATTTGTAATTTCCTACCCATCTTCCCCACCGTGTTCATCTCTGTTCATCTCTATCTATCTCTCTCTATGTTCATCCATCTCCAGGAGAAGACCCTCTGCTTCTTCCCGATCTCTTTCGGCAAGAAGAACTGCTACGTCATCCCAGGCCTCCCCCTCGGCAGGTACTACATCCGCACCTTCACCGTCTACGACAACTTCGACGGTAAGTCCCACTCCCCGTCATTCCACCTGTCCGTCGAGGGCAACCTCGTCTTCTCGTGGCGCTCGCCGTGGCAGAAGGATGTGAGCCACTCCGGCGCGTACTCCGATCTGATCTCGTTCGTCTCCGACGGCGAGGTTGACATCAGGTGAAGGCGTTAGATTTTGCAAAGCCAAGTGAACAGCAGGTGAAGGCGGTGGCGCCAGAGGGGAAGGAAAAGAGGAAGCATTACAGAGGAGTGAGGCAGAGGCTGTGGGGAAAATTCGCTATCGAGATTCGAGACCCGAACCGTAGGGGGTCCAGGGTTTGGCTCGGGATGTTCGACAATGCCGTCGACGCCGCCAAGGCTTACGACAGGGCGGCATTCAAGATGCGTGGGAGCTGTAAACACAAAGTAGAGAGAGAGAGAGAGATGAACACAGTGGGGAAGATGGGTAGGGAAATTACAAATTTGCCCATGCCAAAACGGCATGTACTGTGCACATGCGGACTTAACGCCCAAAATTGGACGGACGTCCAATTTTGGAGCTATTTGCAACGGTTTTGTCAACCTCGGGGGACACTATTGCAAAAGTTGTAAACACGGGGGGCAAAGTGCAAAAACGTGTAAACCTCAGGGGACAGTTTTGTAATTAACCCAAAAAAAAAACAAGTAGATGTTTCATGTATCAGTTTATAAAATTCCAGTTTTTGTTTCTTTTAAGAAGATTTTTTTCACGCCCCCAACCCGGAGGTGGACCTACACATACTATTTCAAAATATTCTTGCTTACCAAAAATATAATACCCAATTTGTTTTACCAAGAACATAACCTCAAGAGGTAATCAGAGCTCTACACATATCCCAAATCAATAACATTTTCATTCGTCATCAAAGTCTAATAATTGCAAGGAAAATCTAATAACAATACTCACCTCCCAAACTTTGGGGGTTCTCAAAAGTCACTTATCAAAACTATTACAAATATTTTATTTTCAAATAATTAAAGAAAGTCTAAAATTGAAGAACAACTATGAGCTCCGTCTACTGTTGTCTCAGCTTAAATACCTGAAATGGGGGGAGAAGGGAGGGGGGTGAGCACAAAGCCCAGCAAAGATTACACACACACCCCCTCAGAGCACAACGCAGATATCCAATAACGTATAGCTGAGTCCAAACAAAACATATGAAAACAAAAGCGCAAAGACAATAGAAAATCTTAGCACACAAATAATCTCACTTCGGGACATCCAACCCATCAAATAACAAATCAAAGTCAGAGTCAAATGAACACATCTAAAATAATTGAACTAATAATCAAATACGATATAATCACGTAATTCATAACTGTAAAGCACGTTAACCTAAGCATGTGAAGGTTCTAAGTTCAAAGTTTGCATATCGGTAGGAATTGTCATATCATGTCATGGCATCGCGTTAACCTAAGCACGTGAATGTTCTAAATATTAGTTCAATTCAAAGAGCTCCAATGGACATCAAATTATCTCAAAGGCATAGAAATCGCACAAAACGTCAAAAATAGCATTTCAAGTAAGGCAGCATAACAAATTCAGAATATACTCAATTTTAGGCTCGGATCAAAGAGAACAAAAAGACGAGTTCAACGGAAGTAAAATCGCTTGAATCCGAGTTCATATGAGCTGAGATATGACCAAAATAAAGCTATATAGCCAAAAGAATATAAAAGGATGAAGACCAATGATAAAGTGACACATGGTGTGCCACATAAGCACAAATGCACGGCTAAGGTGCTAGCTTTGTAAGAAAAGAAGAGCCTTTCATTCTTCCAAGGCAAAATGACATTGAAAAAGTGAAGGCTTTAATAACTGAAACTATGGTTACTCAGGTAAGAAAAGTAACTATTAGAAGGCATATCAATATAGCCTCCATTAACTGGTAGACAGACGCGTCATCAAAGAAGAAAAGTCAACAATGCATAAGAACACTGCAACGATTGGCGAGGGCAGAAACTAAAAGACTCGTTCTTTTAGACGAATGCATCAGATCTGATAAAACTGAATAATATTGTAATAGATAACGGAAACCCATTACAACGACTTGGCATTTAAACCCTGTCAATGCATGAAAAATCAAACTCTGAGAAACAAAACTCGATTAAACACATGGGTTTATGAATTTGATCAGAAGTGATGTAATGCATATAATATTTACCTCAATTCACGCTAAAAGATTCACAAAGTTGCGTAAACTTCTGAAAATTTTAAACCTAAATAATAAAATCAACCACTAACATTAAAATCTTCAAATCACAATTGTATTTTGATTAAGGTTTAGGATCACTTACCAATTGTGAGTAGAATGGTGAAATCCTCAAAGCCCTAATTTTCTCTTTCTTCTCCTCTCTCTGAAAGACCAAACTCAATTTATCGATAAAACACAAATTAACCAGTCTTTTTATTTCTCTAAACTTAGTAAATTACTCAAAAGACCCCTAAGAATATATTACTTATTTCAAAGTACTTTCAAATGTTACTAAAACTATGAAGGTAGCCCAAAAATAATAAAATAATTTGTTATAGATTATTTGGGGTCTTACAATCTTATTTTCCCATATGTTCATTCTTCCCCAAAACACCAGTTTCCATTACCATCAACCAACACCATCACGCCGCAGTATCACCGCAGCCCATAACCAGTAACGACCACCCATCACGACCAACCGCCAAAACCACGACGGAGTTACTGCTACCCAAAAACCAGATTTGATGAGATCGACGGTAGTGGCGAGATCGACGGTGGGTGGTAGGGAGTGGTGAAATCGACGACGTCGACGTTGATCGATGGTGGTTGTAATGTTGTCCGATTGGGGTGTTATCCGATTGTGATGTTGTTTGAAGTTGATCGATCTTTGGCAGTTATGGGGGTGTGCTTGGTGGTTAAGATGATGGCGGCATTCGATTGCGATGTTGTTCGCTTGGTTGATGTGACGCAATGGTGGAGCAGATTCGTGCGGTGGCGATGGCGGTGGAGTGGCGGCAATGAGGCAGATATGTCGGTGATAACGGCATGATTGTGGCGGCAATATAAGAAATATATTGGTGTGACAGCAGTAGGGTGGTGACGGTGGGCCAGATATTATCCCATCAAGTCCAAATAGATTCGAAAGAATAAAACAACTAAATCTATACATATATAAAAGTACCCTTATCTAATTGATTTCTCCATACAAGGCTAAAAGTTAGTAAGGGCATTTTTGACTTATAACATTTCTTTCCCATTAGATACCCCTTTTTGGAGTTGAGGCTTATTAAAATATAAGGGTGTTTATGACTTCTTATACAATATCAAGCATTTTCCTAAACTACCCTTATATAGGGTTTTATTACATACAAATGTTATTAAGACTTTTACTCAAAAAAAGAAGACCCAACGCTATATAGTCATGCATGGACTCCAA
The DNA here is from genome assembly GCA_033065855.1 of Escallonia rubra. Classification (NCBI taxonomy): domain Eukaryota; kingdom Viridiplantae; phylum Streptophyta; class Magnoliopsida; order Escalloniales; family Escalloniaceae; genus Escallonia; species Escallonia rubra. The sequence goes on along the minus strand of JAVXUO010002854.1, from coordinate 528,607 downwards.
ACCCTAGCTCACCTTGCCTCCATTCATGTTTATTGCTCCATTGTTCAGTAAATATAAAGAGAAAGATTTAAGGTGGAAGATCCTTTTTTATGAACAACTTCAATTCATTGGATTTTGTTCATGCCTTGCCTCCATTCATGTTAAACCATAGCCACCAAAGCTCGTCACGTTATTGCTCCATTGCTCGGTAAATATAAGGAGAAAACTTTAAGGTGGAAGGTACTTTTTTTATGAAACAACTTCAATTCATTGGCTTTTGTTCATGCCTTTCCTTTTTATGTTTTTGAAACGATCATGGGATTGTGTGTATTTATAATTTTTATATATGTGAGACTTTGTAACTGATTGTATAATTTTTAGGGCTTTATTATGTGATAACATATTATGGGTTTATAATCATGTGCTTCTTTGCATTATTACTTTGTGTTGTTAATGTTTGGGTTTTAATTAATTGTGACCACTTTAATTTGTTTCGTAAATGGTCATGTGTATAGGTTCTAGGTGGGCACTGCATTCGTGAAACTTCAATGTCGTGCAGTTATAGTTATGGTTTTGTAATTAAAGCATTTGGATTACACCAGGCATTCATGGCCTCCATAATACCTATGTTTTGTGAGCACAAAAGCCATGTGTACTAGGAGAGAAGATGTGCTTGGTATTGCACTGTTGAATTGATGTTTGAAGTTGAATGTCATGTGGCGCATGGTGGTCATTGGGAAATTACTTGCAAGTTCTCCATGGCAAGTGGATGTGAGATTGGGTATTGGCGGCAGGTAGTTTCGAACAGTGATATGGTGTAGGTCTGCCTTGTGCCAGGCAGCACTCGAGTTGAAGAGAAGAAGAAGAGCTTATGTTATCTGGTCTAGAGTAGCTTTGATGAAATCCAGTGCCCCAACTTCGTCGATATTATGCACCTAATTTGATGTGACACTCTTGTAAAAAAAATGAAGATGTAGAGGTAGACAATTTGGTAAATCATTGGAACGATTGGGTTATAAAGGCCATTCTTCCATAGCCATAACCCAGATGGTTGTATCCCGTAATCAACATTGTCCACGACACATCATTGTCAACGTACACGCTACCATTCACTCCGTGCTTAACAAGTCCATGTTGAGGTAGGATTTGATGATGTTGGTGGCCAGGAATGAGGGGTGCTTGGGTTGGAATGGTGGGTTTAAGTAGGTTGAGGAGTTTGGTGCCCACTGAAGTGAGTTTCAGATTAATGGAGGGATTTGGTGGCATTGAGAGGAGGTGCGTAGTAGCTTTTTAGAACTCATTATTTGGTACATGGTAATGAGAGGGGATGCATGGAAATGAGAGGAGCTGTTTCTATGATGAAAAAATATGTTTCACATCTTGTCAGTTTACTGTTGATGCGAAAATGTCCATTGCTATTGAGGGGAGGACACTGGTTTCACGCTAATTCTTTGACACTTAGGGCAGTATTATTGGCCACATGAGAGTACCACTATGGTGCCTAACCCCCCTACTTATGGTTATGGATGTTGTCAAATAGAGACGGGGCCTTTACAATTACCTCAGCCTGTAATACTTGAGAACCGGTGCCCCTGTTGCTCCATGGTACAAGCTGGTCTAGAGCCGTGATTCCATTACCAAATGCTGAAACAATGTTGTCATTGGTGCACAGTGTATAATTATTATTGTGTACCTCATCGATTTCATTTAGTGCATGCATACGTCTTACTATTTGACCTTAATCCTCGACGGAAAGTTAACAACGACTCCATTAATGTTTTTTTAGAATTTGTCATGAGGTTCTTTGCCTCCCTCTTCACTGGCAAACCTAGCTGAAACAGTTGAAACAACACACGTTTTTTAGCGCATCAATATGAAAATAGAAAAATATATAATTGCATAAGTTATATATATTGCATTCTTACAAGAAACATTTTAGTCGAGAGTTGAGTTATTACTCAACAAAGAAACTACAATTGAAGGTAAACACGAAGTTCATTCCCCCCCCCCCCCCCCCAACCCCACCCTACTGAGCTCTCCCCTCTTTAAAAATTCATTTTTGTGCTTTATAACCATAAAGTTACTAAAAAGAAGAACGATTTGATGCAGAGTTTTTCAAGTCCAATGGTTGCGTATTTCTCTTAACCATTTTGCAGTTAATTCACGTACAAGCAACTTCTAGAGGTATGTGTTTCACGTATCTACTTCACTTGCTTAATTAATAGTTTTTTTTTTTTCAGTTCAACGAATGCTTGCTTGTGGCTTTAATTGCTTATTGTTATCGTGTATCTTCTTCTATATAGTTATCTCCAGTTTTCTCTAATAAGAAAAATAACATATTTATAGTATATTTTCATACGTATTACAAGAGTATATTTCACCGTACATTTCATAAATGAGGCAAGACTCTAACAGTCTTGAAAAACAGAAGAGGTATGTTGCAAGTGATGAACAGAGGCAATGTTATAATAGAGCAAAGATGAGCAAGAGGATAATAGAAAGAAACTCAGCCCTACGATGACAAAATGATAGTGAATCTATTCCTTTAGGCAACAAAATAAGAGGAAGACTCCGCTGGTTGCATCGAGCTCTATTGGTACCGCAACAACTTCAAGGTCACACGTTTGTATCATTCTCATAAGTAGAAAAACCCAATATACAACACACACACACACACAAAAGATTCATAAATATGACACTAAATATAACAATTGTTTCTCTATAGGCCAAACAATGTATATGCCTATGTGCTCTGATAAATGAATTAGAGAGCACACCACCTTGTTGTCATTGTAAGGCAAAGAAGTTCCAATACGAGCTGCCAAGTTTTTGTTGCCGAAACGGAGATGTTAAGCTAGCTCCTGTAGACGTCACAGATGAACTACTCTTCTTATTCACATCTTTATCTGAACAGGCTGAACACTTCTGAAAGAATATTCGTGCGTATAATAACATATTCTCTTTCACACCCTTTTGGGTTAACTTGGACAAAGAGCTCGTATCTACAAGGAATGGTGTTTACACTTTTCGAGCACATGACAGATATACCGTGATCTTTCAGCTCTGATACCTGAAAATGATCCGCACTTCTTTCAACTTTACTTTTGTGACACCAAGAATGAGATCCAAAATAGGCTGAATATACTAGCAGATGCAAAGTTGAATGAAGCAGTGGTAAATAGACTCATGAGAGTCCTTCAGGACAACCCTTATGCACAGTTCTTGCGTAGGTTAAGAGATTATCCTTCATTTGAGGAACTTCAAATTCATATTAGAAAGGATGTTGAGTTAGATCAATGGCTTTACAATGCACCAACAACTGATCAAGTTGCGGCAATACGGATTGAAGGGAATAATCCAAACATGCATCTGGAAAGAGATGTTGTAGTTCATGCACACTCAGGTCATATACATCGTGTGAAGCAATATTACAGTTGCTATAATCCACTACAATATCCTGTTCTTTTCCTGAAAGGAGAAATTGGATGGCATCAAGATATCAAAAAGAAGAACGCTTTCATAAAAGAAGGAAGCTCATTGATGTAAAATTTTACCTCTGTCGAAGATATATTTAGCCGAGAACATCAAGGTAACCTATATAATTTTGTATTTGAAGCAATAGTGTAATACTACGTAATAATAGTTCTAACTTATAACTGTGTTGAAGATGTTGGCAACCAAACTGATACAAAGGTGTCATGTAGATAATATTATTGTTACAAATTGCAAGAGCAATAATCCATAAACTCAACTATTATATTGGCCGGTAGGCTGTTACAACAGTATGCAGTGGATATGTACATTAAGCTAGAGACAACTAGGTTGGATTATTTTCAAAGGAGCCAATCAGATATCAGATCTGAAGTATACCAGAGAATTGTAGATTCTGTAATGGCGGGATAAACTAGAGGAAGTCAGGTTGGTTGAAGGATAGTTCTTCCGGCATCTTTTGTTGGAGGGCCCCATGACATGCGCCGTCGATGCCTTGATGCGATGGCTTTAGTTCAACGATATGGAAAACCAAATCTTTTCCTTACGATGACATGTAACCCTGAGTGGAAAGAGATACAAGATCAGCTGAAAGAAGGCCAACATGCACAAGATAGACCGGATTTGGTTTCTAGAGTATTTCGAGCAAAGTTACAAGATCTCAAAGACCAATTGTCTAAGAAAAATATCTTTGGAAAAGTAACAGCCAATGTCCATGTAATTGAGTTCCAGAAAAGGGGATTGCGACATGCACACATGTTGATTATATTATGCTTCGAGCATAAGATTAGTACCCCTGATCAATATGATAAATTCATTTGCGCCGGAGATCCCTGACAAGAATAACACTATCCATAGTTGTATGAGTTAGTCTTTAAACATATGATGCATGGTCCTTGTGGAGTTAACACAAAAACAACCCTTGAATGGTGAATGGAGAATGTAAGAGCCAATATCCCGCAGTTTGCAAGAAGACAGCGTGAGCAAAAGATGGATATCCAATTTATAGAAAGAGGGATGACAAACAAAAGGTGAAGATTCGAAATGCGGAGCTTGATAATCTGTGGGTAGTACCTTATAATCCTTACCTTCTTAGTAGATATCATTGTCTAATTAACGTTGAAGTATTCTATGGATTAAAGTCAAGTATCTTTATAAGTATATCTACAAGGGGCATGATAGAGTTGCTGTGCATATCGCTGCTGGAGATAATGAAAATGTAGTAGATGAAATCCAACATTTCCAGGGTGCAAGGTGGGTATCAGCTCAAGAGGCAATGTGGAGGATATATGAGTTCAATTTGAATGAGATGTACCCAGCAGTTATTAACTTACAACTACACCTTCCAGGGAAACAATGTGTCACTTACTGGGCAAATCAAAAGTTAGAAAAATGTGATAACCAATGACAACTTCTCACAGACGATGCTCATAGAATTTTTCAAAATATATGCAGATGGTAAAGAACCAACCAGGTATCTTTACAGAGAATTCCCAGAGCATTACACGTGGAACCATAAGTACAGATGTTGGAATAAAATGCAAAAGGGAGAAGTGATTGGTCGTGTTAATGGTGCAAATCCAACAGAAGGAGAGCGATATTACCTAAGATCGTTATTAAATCACATAAGGGGTCCAAAATCCTTCCAAGATCTACTAACAGTTAATGGAAGACAATATATGTCGTTCAGAAAGGCTGCATAAAAAAGAAGGTTATTGGAATCTGATCAAAGCATTTATGATTGTTTGAATAAAGCAACAACATTTCAGATGCCGCATGCCATGCGTAGATTATTTGCTACGTTGTTAGTGCATTGTCATCCAAGTGATGTACGAATGCTATGGGACGCATTTTATTAGCCAATGTCCAAAGATTTTAGAAGTCTGAAACGGCACCGAATTCTTATATGTTAAGTACTCTGAAAAGTATCAACTTCTTTCTTGAGAGCATGGGGAAATCAAAAAGACAATATGACTTACCAAATCTACCATCCAACCATGATGATACTTAGTACCATATTCCAAGAGAATTGAGGGATGAATTGTCTATTGAGACTCCTTTTGAAAACTATTCCACAAAAATCATGTTGAATCCGGAACAAAGGAGGGCTTTTGATGAGATAATAGATCGAGTTGATTCTAGAAAGGGAGGAGATGGTCCAGGAGGGACAGGAAAAATGTTTTTGTACCATGCATTGTTAGCAAATGTGAGAAAGAGAAAGATGATAGAACTTGCAACCGCAACATCAGGTGTACACTACAAGAAAAAGGACTTTTAGCGACGGACACTTCTGTCGCTTAAAGTCCGACATCCATTAGAAAAACATTTTAGCGACGGACACCCCGTCGCTAAAACTTCGTTGCCTACAACCATGTCTCTAAAAGTTTTGCGATGAAATTTTTCAATCCGTCGCCTAAAGTTACCTTCAACGACCGACGTACAAATACAATTTGCGACGGATTTTCCGTCGGTAATTCTATTTTTCATATTTTAATTTATTTTCTTTTTTCCAAAATAATTTATTGCCTAAAATATTTAGCGACGAAATTCCGTTGCTAAATGTTTGTCGTTTAAAACTTTAGCGACGGAATTCGCGCCGCTAAAAGTCATTCATTTAATAGTAGTTAGACTTTTAGCGACAGAATATAGTCCGTCGCTAAAAGGCAAACTAATTTTAAATTTTTTTTTAATACCTAAACCTGTAATCACAATCCAACAATAAAATGTATACAAAATTCAAGACGGTACGGGAGCGGGGTACATTAATAGAGTATGGGAGGGGAGGGGAGTACAAATCCGGGGGGGGCACGAGAGCGGGAATGAGATACAAAGAGCTAGCTAAGAGGGGAACGGCTGATCAGGGTTCGACGAATCCCGGATCTAATGGGTCCTACTAATCGTCCTCATCCATGGGGGCACTGTGATCCAGATCCGGCTCAGCATCTCTAATAGCAGTGCCCTGCATGTAAAGGCACGGATTCATTAATCTCGATAGCAATCGCATGTAGTGTTCACTAATTAAACGTATATAATGGTTGTACCTGATTATGCACCGTGATCATCCTATAAACCTCTGCAGCAATGTGACGTACCTTGTCCTCATGTAACGACGAGCTCTCCACGGTCGGTGTCTGCGTCTGTGGAGATGCAGCGGGGGGTGGGGATGCTCCTATCATGGCACGTGCAGTCATACCGGGGAGGCTGTGTAAAAACTAATTAATCCTAATTAAACTCTAGTTTACAGTAATTATTCCTAATTAAACCCAACTAACTCTGATTAGCCCTAATTAAAATTGATTAACCCTAATTAACATTAATTAAACCTGATTTACTGTCAATTTAATCTCTAATTAGCCCTAATCACCGCTGATTAACCTAATTAAACCCTGATTGTCCTGATAAATTATAGATAAACCCTAATTAAACCCAATTAGGATAATTAACTGTAATATGCTCTAATTAGGTTCAACTAGCCCTAAGTAGCCCGAATCAATCCATGAATAACACTAATTGAGTCTAATTAAACGCAATTAACTGTAATCAACCCTAAATAGCTCGAATTGCCCCTAATTAACGCCTTAACTCGGCATGTTCACCTTAATTAGTTATTATCTATTTAGGTTTGGTACAAAATCATTTGGTTATAGTGAACTTAAGCAGAGAAAATCATCATTCCTAAATCCTTTAATATCTAACAATCCACCAAATCGGGATTCTCAAGTAAACCCAGTACTTTTGGTTGGTAAGTAATGGACTCAAAAATTTTCGTTAACTCGTCATTTTGAACCATCTTGTCTAAGATCTTATCTTCCGGAACTTCAAATAACACTTTTCGCTCGCAACTCTCCATGTTTGTAGAAGAGAAGACTTTCTGAGACAAAAAGATCTTTCTCAGCCTGTCGTAGACATTTCCTGCCTTCCGTTGTTCCTGAGGTAATTAGATAGTAAATATACACAGTTTTCTTCATACCAATCCCGTATGCCCGACATATGGTTTGCCTTTCAACTGATGGATTGCAACCAATATCAAGCAATACAAATCTCGACACCCCTAACCAAATTTATGCCCCACATAGCTTGCCTTTCAAACCTTATTTAGCTCGAATTAGCCCTCATTAGCATTAACCATATTTAGCTCGAATTAGCCCTAATCGGCCCTGGTTGGGGGCGTCGAGAGTTGTTTTGCTTGATATTGGTTGGAAACCATCAGTTGAAAGGCAAGCCATATGTCGGGCATACAAGATTCGTCAGAAGAAAACTGTGTATATTTACCATCCAAATACTTCATGAACAATGGATGGCAGGAAATGTCTACGACAGGCTGAGAAAGACATTGTCTCATAAAGTCTTTTCTTCTGCAGACATGGAGAGTTACGAGCCAAAAGTGTTATCTGAAGTCTCGGAATTTTGGTTTACTTAAGAAAGATGCGCACTACATGCCATATTGACATTTAAACCAAAATGAGTCTGAATAGACCGTAAACAGTCTCAATTTAATCAATTTCCAGGCAAGCAGAACACCAATATAATGGTGTTTCCCAAATGAAAATGAATGTTTAATTACCTAATTTGATATGCAATTAACTATGAAAAATGAAATTAAGTCATATATCTCAATCAAATTAGGTCACAAATCTCAATCAACAATCTGAAATGCTCAATTAACAACCTCAAATCCTCAATCAATCAACAACTTAAAATTTCTTCATGAATACCCTAACCAATGCATAATCTTCTGTACGTACATGTAACTATACATTAACAGTTAAACACATACACTAAACCAAAATTAGGGTAAAATGGACATACAGGCGGCGGTGGTGGCACAGTAGTGTAGGTCCTAATTTGCACAGGAGCAGTAGCTTTGCACGGCGTCGTGGGGGGTTGTCGCAGGGGGGAGGGGGCATCGCCGGAAGGGGGTTCTCGCCGGAGGGGAGGATCGCCGGTGGAGGAAATTGTTGCCGAGGCACGGCGTCGTGGGGGGCTGTCAGGGGGGGAGGGGGGGCGTCGCCAGAGGGGGGTCGCTGGGGGAAGAAATCGGGGGTGAGTGAGAACCAAAGAAAGAGAGAGAGAGAGAGAGAGAGAGAGAGAAAATACAGGGAAAGAGAAATGAGGTTTTTTTTATTACAGAACTTTTAGCAACGAATATATACCGTCGCTAAAAGTCTGTCGCTTAAGTCATGACTTCTAGCAACGGACGTTTTAGCGACGGAATATTCTGTCACAAATGGCTACCTTGGGAAGTTTTAGTGATTGGATTTTTAGCGACAGAACATTTCCGTCGCTAAAACATTTTTACCAAATTTAAAAAAAATGGCCGAAAATAGGAAATTTTTAAAAACCTTTTAGCAACGGTAAATCCGTTGCTAAAAACGTTGGTAGAACAACGTCGGTGAAAACTATTTACCCATGGAAGACCCGTCGCTAAAAAGTTTTTAGCGACAGAGTTATACTGATGGATTACTCTGTCTGTAAATCTACCTTTTAGCGACGGATTAGGGTCCGTCGGTAAAAAGGCTTTTTTTATAGTGGTAGTAACATCTTTATTGCCTGATGGAAGGATAGCCCATTCACATCTGAATATTCCAATAATAGTCAACGAAACAAGTGTTTGCAACTAACCAAAGCAAAGTGGGATAACTAAGCTGATACGTGCATCAAAGCTAATTATCTGGGATGAAGCGCCAATGTCAAAACGCTTTGTAATTGAAATAGTTGACTGAACATTGAGAGATATCATGGACAATGAAGAAGAATTTCGCGGAAAAGTATTTGTCTTTGGAGGAGATTTTCGCCAAGTGTTACCAGTTGTTCCAAAGAGCACAAGAGAAGAAATTGTAAATACAAGCATTGTGAAATTGTATTTTTGAACAAGGATAAAAATTCACTTTAACGAGAGACATGAGAGCAAGAGGCAATCCATATTTCAGTCGATTTCTTCTACGAGTAAGGGATGGGGACGAGCCAACCAACGAGGATGACATGGTACGTATTCCAGACGAAATGGTGATTAAATTTGATAGTGATGCAGATCCAGAGCAATCCTTGGTTGACTGCATCTTTTCTTCTTTGCAAGAAAATGCACATTCAACAACGTACATGACAGAGCGTGCAATACTTGCTTCAAAAAATGAGTACGTCGATATCTTAATGAAAAAATGATCTTAATGCTTTTAGGTGATGCAAAAATATTCAATAGCTATGATGAAGCAATTGACGATACCAACCACTACTACTCAGAGGAATTTTTGAACTCCTTGACCCCTAATGGCTTGCTTCCACATTGTTTGGTGCTGAAACAAAAATGTCCAATCAATCATGTTGCTAAGAAACTTGGATCCATCGAATGGCTTGTGCAATGGGACAAGAATGGTATGCAAAAAATTTGAAGACAAGGTTATCCATGCAGAGATTACAATGGGGAAATTTACAGGGAAATCAGTCTTAATACCACAAATTCCTTTTTTCCAGCTGAGAACGAAGGCTACCCATTTCAATTCAAAAGGAAGCAGTTCCTAGTACGCCTATGTTTTGTAATGACCATTAATAAGGCTCAAGGACAGACTATACCATTTGTTGGCATCTATTTACTCGAGCCAATTTTTTCTCATGGACAATTATATGTAGCATTATCAAGAGGAGCGTCCATGTCAACAACAGAAGTATTGATCAAGTCAGGGCCTGGATAGCAAAAGACAACGTACACGAAAAATATATTCTACAAAGAAGTTCTTCAGTCAGACAAAGCTTCTTAAATTACCAGGCTTGACGTATTTAGGCTACAAGTTGCTTTATCACTGTTCTGTAGTTCTATTTTAGAATTTTAAGTAATGCAACATATCACATCTTATTATGGAAAAGCTTTTTTAGTTACTATCATCTTTATCATTTAAACGTATGTTCATTGATACTATATTTGACAAAATCATAGCTCCCTTCGGACGCTGAACATAATTACTTTGATGTATATACTTGCATGATAATTACTTCTATGTAGAGGCGATGTCAACTACAGAGATGGAAACAACTCAAGCATTACCCATTAACTATTTAGTGGCGTACCAGAGGACATGGACCATAAAAGTGAAAGTGCTACGAGTTGGCACGATTGATTCGTATACCAACGTAAAGGGCGCATGAAAGATATGGAAGCTAATTTTAGTTGATGAAGAGGTATTTACACAACCACATCATTAGAATTTTTTTATCTTTATATCATCATAAAACTTTGAAATTTACATTTTCACATTCTAACAATGCAGGGTACAAAAAGGATAGGGTATTAGTATATCTAACACAAATTCAGGCCCTTTGTTTGAGGATGCAATAACAAAATTCGACAGCATCTTCAAATACATGTGTTACATAATCGGCAATGGAACCGTTAAGCCGATAATTCCAAATTTTCAGAATGTTCATCCTAAGATCGAGTTGATGTTACAAGAAAACACTCTTGTTCGTGAAGAAGAAGATGAAATGAATGTCCAATCCAACGTTATGACATGTAAGCAAACTACAAGTGAAGAGGGAAAAGATCAAATACAGGTGCATTATTGCCCTGAATTGTGTGGATGGTTGAAGTTTTACTAAAAATGAAAAGGTCTAATGTCAATAAAAAATGCAGAAATGCTAAGTCATCTATACAAGGTCAAGAGAAATTTTATCGTCAAGAAAATAAAAGGAGGTTCAACTAACAAAAGAGAAGTTATTCTTCTCACCAAATAGCAAGTAACTATTCATTTAAGTACTTTTAGAGTTATTTACGTCTTAATAACTTATTGTTAACATATAGGCTAAACACAAAAAACATATGCTTGTGGGGAGACATGGCTTTAAATGAAGGAAAACTACTTGAGGACATTGTTAACAAGAATCCAGTTATTGCATTATCCAACTTAAGCGAGTCCACATTCCAAGGTATGACACATGTGATATATTGCCTTTTATAACATATTACATTCAACTATTAACAATGATGTTACAGGGGAGAAGCAATACCCAACATCGTCACTTTCGGTAGTACAAATGGAACCTAAGTGCAAAGAGGCTGAAAAGATCAAGAAATGGTGTAACAATTACAAATATCGTTTATTGGTCATAAATTAGGTATGAGTTCTTTCTTTGCATAATATTATTAGCTAACAGTTTCTCATGTTATGATGAAAAATGCAACAAAAAAATAAACAATTGATTTCCTATTCTTGGAGAAACAAATGAATGAAGCAAAACCAGCGAAGTTAGGAGACATTATGTACAAACACACATCTTTAGAGCAAGTAAGCCAAAATTCATATAGTAATGCATGTGCATAATTGTATATGAAAATTCAGTGCACAAATAAAACACATATTCCTTAACTTTGCATACAGGATTCCTTATATTGCTTTGAAGCAATAATTGTTGAAGTTGAAAATAAAAGGCAACCTTACTATGATGCTTGTGTACTTTGTCAAAAATCAATTGGAAGATATGATGACAACACTGAATGCACAAATGGGCATGAGCCAAATGCAAACATAATCCCAAGTTCGTGTAGTAAACACAGATGACATCAAAAAAAATGCACAAACAACCATAATACTAATATCTTGTAATTACGTCAAGGTACAACAATTAGGCTCGATGTGGTTGATGACACATACATGGCTACAGTTATCTTATTTGATGAAGTAGTAGCAACGATGACTGATTGTCGTGCTGAACAATATAAATAGTCTGTAAGGATTAAGGTGATAGATTAATAACCTTCTTTCAGATATTCATGTACACTACAAACTCCATCCTAACACTACCAATTTAATGCAGAATGAAGACTCTAGGTACTACCAAAAGTTGGTTGGATGCAAAAATGAAAAGTACAAGTTTCTTATAAAACTACAGAGAGTCTCTCAAAGTAACGAAGGCAAGACATCAATTATTGCAGAAGCGATTGCAGAGAAAGAGATACCAGAAGCGATTGCAGAGAAAAAGATCATACAAGCACGTGCAGAGGAAGAGACCATAGAAGCAGTTGCAAGCAAAGAGCCTATACTGATCGATGATGATGAGACTCTTGAAACTTTTCAAAAGAAGAAAAATGCTAAAAACAAAAAGGTTGGGTCGATGAACAAAAACATCTTCAGGAAGAGGATAAAGATTGAGAAAGATTAGGATAGTAGTATTACTTTATAGGGAAGGAAAAAGTTTGGATTATTTAGTGATGCTACTTTGACACTTTACTGTTTGAACATCATTTCATAAATAATTTGAAGTACATTACATTTCAACGTGCAAAGTAGTACGTGGTTCTTACTAGTATCCTGAAAAGGAGATAAGACGACTCAATATGAATGACATCTTCTCCGACGTCTTAGAGTAAGTTGGCATTCAATTAAGTCAAATGTGAGTTTAATATATAAAGGAATGAACGAGATGACATAGTAGAATTCCAAATTTCTTGTCGTACTCTCAAACCAAATTTTCAGTCTTAACACTAGTTCTCTGAAAAGCACCATTCTTACTCATACATCAAATCACTAACTTAATTACTACTCATACCTTATGAAACTTCCAAATACTACTAGAGTTTCCCTTGACAATCCACGGATGCATGATTAAAGAATAACCAGTCCCTGCTTAGTATGATATCAAAGTCTCGAACAACAAATGGGATAAGATTCACAATAAGATCTATATCCCCTACATGCACAGTAAAGTTACAGAGAACCGTAGAAACAGTCAAAAGACTCTCCAAATTGAGTGCTTATCTCAAGATTAGATCTTAAAGGATGGGTTTTCACCCTCAATTGCTATGCAAAAGTAAAGCATACAAAAGAATATGACGCTTCAGAATCAAACAATATACGAACATCTAAAGGATTAACCTATAGTGTACCTGACACCAAGACATCAGATGTTACAACATCCTGAACAGACATAGAATAAAGTTTAGACGATGATTTGGGCCTCTGCCCTTACTGGACTTGAGACTGTTGGGTCTGGCCCTGCAGCCTTGTCCTTTCCCTGACGAGGAACACCATTTCTCAATGCACTAGATGTAGGCGTGGGACAGAAAGTTGACTAACTATTTTCAATAACTGGACAGTCTTGAACCTAATACTCCACACTGCCACACTTAAAACACCCTCCGGTAACTCTGTAGCATAGCCTACCACCATGATACCTCCCGCACATGATACATGAGGTGGCCGGAAAAGCTGACCCGCCACCCTGACCAGTACTTTGTATAGGTTAAACTTCTGAACTCTGCGATAGTCCAAATATAGTACTCTGAGCTGACCAGGACCCTACACTTTACACTCTTCTCAATCCCATATCATGCCTCGATCGAATTCCAGAACTCTGCCCAGGTCTAAATCCTTGAGCCGATGTGGGCCTAAATCCCTTATTCTGCCCGTCCTAGGGCCTTAGGCACCTTGCGGTGTCGACTGTAAAAATTGCTGACGACTATCAGTTCTTACAATTTTGTCCTGGGAAAACTCTTACATATCTCTCTTTTGTCCACCCTGTGTTTGTCCATACCTTCTTCTATTGTCAGACGTAGACTATTCCAAAACACATTCCTAGTAAAGACATTCCATATAGCTCGTCAGTCGAGCTGAGATCACTCAATCCCTTAGTCTAAGCCTAAGGCCCTACTCAAACTTCCGACATCTATCTGCCTCCGTCGATAACACCCTGACTGCAACTCTAGTGAGACGACAAAATCCTCATTTCAAATTCTTCTACCGATTCCTGATCTGCTTGCATCACATTGGTGAATTCCCTTAACATTTGTTCATGAAATCTCGTAAAAGTACCGAGTGAAAAATAATTCCCTAAATTTTGTCCCAAGTGAGATCAATCAATTGCAGATGATTAGACTCTTCACTACTATTTCTCACCCCTGATCGGCCTCACCTCCCAGTTTATAGACGGCATAATCAACCTCTTAGTTCTCACTACAATCAATTGCTCGAAAATTTTCTCCATTCCTTTAATACATTTCTATGCCTCCATAGGGTCCAATGACCCCCCCCCCCCCCCCAAACTAGTCACATTTTGTTTGTTAAATTTACCCAAGGTACTCTCGTCTTGAGGTTGTGGCTGTGGTGGGACTGGATTTGGTATTCCTTGTTACTGGTTAGCCGGATTCTGCTGCACCAAGTAAGAATTTGGTTCGTAGTGTTAAGAACCGCAACCATCGGTTCTGACTTCTTCTATTTCTCTCTATTAGGTAGAGGTGCCTCTCTGCAATCATAAAAACCTCTACATAGCACATTTTCCCAATGTAAAGCTTGTTTATAAGGTCCTTCTGATGCTGAGAAAAGATCCTTGCTTATCTTCTACAAACCTATTAGAATTTCATCTATCGGGGACCTCCTGGCCGTCCGTACTATCTCCACTGCCAGTTCTATAAGTACGAGCCATACTAATATAATTAACAATTACTAGTGTTATTCTAGCACGTTTCTAAAGAGCAACACAATTACAAATTAGAGGTAGACACCTTAACTCTACCATCAACCTACTGCGCTCTCATTAACCAAATTAGGATTCTACGGAATCGTGTTACTTATACTTTGTGGTTCCGTGCCTACAGAATCACATACTTATACTATTAATACCACAGGACCGAACTGCTCTGATACCAACTGTAACATCCAAAAAATTCAGAACTCTGTCGCCCTGAACTCTCAGAACATTAACCTACCACATCAAATGAAACCTGTCAAATCCTAGCTATTTACTAACACATACTTCGAAGCGTCTAATTCAACATCAACTCAAATTCCTCAAAATACAAGATTACAAAACTGCTTAAATTCTTATAGAGCGAGTTAACAACATCGATCCACCCAGGGGTCTCATTACACAGTAGTGGTGGCTCATCGAAATCTCACACATAATTTAAACCCATTTACTGAGCATTCTTCACTGATTACCTGCAGAAAGAAATCAAACGAAGGGCGAGATTTTGAGAGCTCAGTAAGGTCGTACAAGGACAACATAAGGAATTACAAAACAATTCAAAAAAGTCCAACCAACGATGATTTTCAAAAATATTTCAGACGATCTAAATAGTTCAAAGATTTCGAAAATGATCAAAATTAATCATAAATTAGATACCAAAATAAACATTAACAATCATGATAGGTTCCAAAATGATCATTAAAAGATCATTTTCAAGCCATCATTCCAAAATACAATGAAGGTTTTCCAAAGGATTTTAAAGCGAGTTCAAAGGCAATCTGGGAAGGGATTTCAAACAAGCATAGACCGTTTGAAACAATCATTTCCAATTATTTTCGAAACAATCACTATAAGAGACAATGTAAACAAATTCAAAGATATTGACCATGGGCAGATGTAATGCCATACAGGCAAACGCTCAATATTGTGTACACATGTATGATGTACGAATACTAATCCATTTATGTACTAGCATGTGTTCCACGTAGGATGAAAACCAACCTTATAACGCCCACCTCAATACAGACCCCCATGTCAATTTACAGTAAACAAATATCATGGAACCAATAAACAACTCAATGCTCAACATGCAATAAAAATGTGAATACCGATAAGAGTTCAAACAATTGAATCGGGTTCAATATCAGAGTTTAACTTACAAAAACATATTGATATCAATGATTACTTTAGAGTTCAATAACGACCATAAGAAAAATGAGAGAATAATTACGAACGCAAGTTGATCACGTAAGATTCAGATAGAAACTTTGACCTAGATCTGAAGCTAAGTTAGTCTAACCGGAAAGTCTGTTGCTTTAACTTAAGCAGAACAAACCAATTAATAGTATACAGTATATACTACGATATTATGAATTCAATACTGACTTACGCACACTCCCAGAATGACCCTCTCACCGAATATGTAAAATCACCAAAATGCCCCTTATGTGTAAAATTACCAAAACACCCCACACTTAAATCCATAAAACAACCTTTTCGTAAGCAGAATCACCAAAATATCCTTACCGTATGTGAATTTACCCAAAAATATCTTTTACAGGTAAAATTACAAAAATACCCCCTTGGGTGGTAAATTACCAAAATACCCATGGGCATTCCCGGCACTGGAAAAAATTTCAAAAACACTCTAAAATACTATTTTAAGCATCCTGAAATTATTTTTTGGCTAAAAAGTATTTTAAAAAGTTTTGCCGAAAATGCCGAACCGGTGTCCAGACGAGCACTCAGAAGTCGATTCTCCTAAAAATACTTATCTGTCTCGAAATGGCACAAAATTTTAGATAATGAAACATCTCAGTAAATAAGGTTTCCCTAAAATTTTCAGATTAAAATAATTTGATTTGGTATGCTAAATAAATCGGGAATTCATTCTAACGATATCATAATTTAGTGTCATTTGTGGACACACCGTAAAAAATCCTGAAAATTTCATAGCGTACATCTCGTAAAAATAATGGGATCACTGTTTTAAACTTTATCAAAATATGTTCAAAAAATGAGCTTTAAAAATAGATTAGTAAACTACTATAATAGTAAAGCGTTACGCGATATTCAATCGAATGCTCGCGACTAACGGTGCTAAAAGAATAGCAAATGATATTAAAAACTCTTGCAATTTTAGACAACACACTATCTTAACTACATAAGATTACTATAAAATTTTCAGAATTCAATAACTTAAATTACTATTTTAAAATGCACCAAAATCTCTTTTTTAGATAAAATTATTTAGCGCTCTTCACAAACACGAAAAATTCCCAGAAAATAGTAGGGGTTGCTGTTTTACATTTTGTCCAAATAAAATTTTAAGTATGCTTTAAAAATTTGAGAAACAAATTACCTAAAAAAAAATCCTTAACTTTAGCGACACTTGCACACACTTTTCATGATCACACACCTAGTATTTCACCTTATCCACACACACTTTCTTCAACCTCTCCCCCTCTTGCCAAAACCTATTTCCACACACCCAACTCGCGCGCGCGCGCACACTGCCACCCATAACCACACATTAAAAACCCCTAACACACACTCTAACACATTTAAAACACACTATAAACCATAATTACACCCATTCACACTCACCCGAACACACTGCAAACACACTCACACACACCACACCTGAAACACACACACTCATCTTCAGCAGCACCGACACACACACACTAACACACCTACTTAATATACACACACACAAATTCACACATATACACACGAATTCACCCACACACATTACGCACACACTCACTGTTTCTTCTTTATCTTCCCCCCGATGCTGAGCTTCGCCCACCACTATTAATCCCTTTCTCACATGCACCCACCAACGTTCCAAACCACGAACATATACATACCCACTCTCCCAATTTTCCCCGTAAATGCATACCCGAAACAACCCCCCCCCCCCCCCCCCCGGCCCGGCAGCAAAATACACACACGCGGCATACCCATACACACACTCACAGTGTTAACACAAACAAAATTGAAATCACACTTAGAATTGGTAGAGGGATACCCATGAAGAGACCCTTCTTTCTCTGATTTCTTTCTGCCGAGGCCCAATCCCCTTCCTCTGTTTCTTGTCCTTCCCCTGCTCTGCTTCTCTTATTCTTCTGTTTCTTTTCTCTGTTTTTGTTTAATTCTCGAATTTCCCCTATTTCCTTTTCATTAATTTCCCCAAAATATAATAAATCTTTTGTTTTGATCTGATTAGTCACCAACAATTAAGGAGGAGGTGGCATCATGCTATGCCCCACTTTCCCAAAATTTGAGACATAATGCCTAACTTTTAAAAATTACAATTTAGCCCCTAAAATTTTTCAAAATTACAAATTGACCCCAAAAGTTTTTAAATTATATTTTTGCCCCAAAAACTTTTCTAATCTTTATATTTATTTAACACTAACCCTAGATATCACAAAAATATATACGTACCACTCATTTCATTATTTTTCATCTAAAATAATAATTTATAGTTTAGTCCCCCAAAGTTTTCCATACTTACAAATGGCCTCAAAAACCTTACAAAATTATATTTTGACCCCAAAATCATTTTAACATTCCATACTCTACCAATACCCGAGTATTGCTCAAAATTAAGGCACGCTTATCTATTTTTTTCCGAGTCACAGATAATTACTTTAACCTGCTCGAAAAAGTGCGGGATATTATAGTGTGTCAAGTTCTTTGCCCTTTATGGGCTTCATATAAGTGGAAATAACTCTTTCGAAGCACACTCACCAATTTTTTCTGCATTTTAAGCTTTTCACTTAAAAAGAGTACTACATGCCAATATCATTATGTTTATGCCAAAAAGGAAAAGAACTGCATTTTGGATCTTGCATCTGCTCTAACTACTTTTGCATCTCAATCAAGTGATGGTTATCAACAGCATGGACAACCTTTGTGTAGACTACTCATGATTAGTTTTATTCGGTTAGAAATTTCGTCAGTATTTTTGCTGTTGTAGCTTGGTTTCGTCAGTCTGGATCCATCCAGTTGTTTTTGTTATCTTCTTATTGTTGTTTAGTTTTATCGGTCTAAATTGTTTAGGTGTAAACTTACTTGTTAACTTTTATCCTGGTATATATTCCTATTGTCACACAACAACAAAAAACAAAAAGGAAAAGAACAAGATAAATAGTCTTTTTCATGCATGCCAATACCATTACAAAAATTTTAGAATAAAAAACTCGAAAGTCTTACATGTTGTGCTTTTTTGTAAGTTGTCTTGCCAACTTTTTGAAATTTTCACCAAAAAGCAAACTCCATGCCGAGATTCTTACATTTTACGCTGCAAAAGAGACGAAGTAAAAAAAAGTCACAATTTTTTGCTTGCACGACCGTAGCAGTAGCCAAAAAAGAAAAAAGAAAAAATGGAAATCCTAATAGATTGTACAAATTGTTGATTTTGATTCAAGCTCTAGAATTCTGACTTTAAGACCATTTGAGTCAAGCGAGTAATACAATCAGAGGTTTCAGTTTGTATTGAAAAAACTAAAATTTCACTGAGTCAATCAAGTAATGCAAACTGGGGTGAGTTTTGGCGAAATTCAACTATTAGAAGTGTCAGTTAGGAGAAATTTTGTCAAGTGAGTGAAACAGGGTTTTTTTTTCTTTTTTTTTTTTGCTCCACTGAAATAATTGAAGTACGAAAGAGGAATCAAGTCAATGGAGTGTTACAAATTGTGGATTTTGTTCAATTGTTGTACTTGTACACTAAGATAAATTGACTCATGAAGAGAATAAACTGGGGTTTTGGTTTAATTAAATAGGACAAATTAGAGTCATAGCAAAACAAATTAGGAATTTTTGTTCGAATTGCATTATTAAAAATTTTTAATTAGGAGCGACTTTAGTTAAACTGATGAGCTAATTGGTGATTTTGGTCCAATTAGGATATTAGAAATCTCAATTAGGTTGAAATCAGATTTCCAAGGATTGAATAGCATTCCTTTTTTCAAAAATGAAAAAGAAAAAGAGAAAGTCTCCTTGGATTGATAAAGATAGTCGACATAAATATTATTACTAGCACTGTACAGCAGGGATTTTCATTGAAAACAAGAATTACATATACATATGTCAACATGATGTGTAGGGCTGATGTTGTTACGAACCAAATTAACATTATACAAATATCAACGTCTGCGCCTGACAATCCATCGAGTCTCCAAATTATCAAACAAAATCCATCAGCCCTCCTCCCCAAATTCGTGCGTGAATCTATCATGCACTTGAAGATCGGTTTTGCTTACGGTTGGCTTCTGTCTTGCCAAAACTTTGTCAAAATCCGTTTTATTAATAGGTGGCGGGTGAATCTGCAAGTTGATCAGTTTACAATGGTTGAGATCCAATTAAAGAACATATATGCTGCCCAGCGCCTTTTGATACGAAGTTTTGTTGTTCGGAAAAGTAATATATATGGTGGCATCTAAATTTTACTCCCTCCATCCCACATAATTCGATTAATCTTTTTTTTGCATGCAGATTAAGGATTCAAGTAATATATTGTGTGTTCTACCCTTTAGAGAGAAGAGGGGAAGAAAGTGGGCCTGGAGAGGGCCAGGAGAGAGAAATTGCGTTAGTGGAGTGTTAAATGTGAAAAGAGAAATGAATAAAAAAATCTAAGAAAGTAGGTCAGGAGGGAAACAATGAGTTGATTGAGATTTAAACGTGAAGAGTGAAATAAAATAAAATAAAAGGGTAAATATATAAAAATACCTACAAAATTTTTCTAAATTTAAAAATGAGCAATTTTTACGGGACGACTCAAGAAAAAAAGTTGATCAAATTATGTGCGACGGAAGAAATGAATATACACATTAACCACCATACCTTAGAAGCTAAGCCTCGGGCTGCTAGCTCCTGCATGTTGGTCAGTATAGCACCTTGTTGTCTAGGCCCACACGGGATCCAGTTGTCATCAGAATCCTTTATGAAGAACTCAGCATCTTGAGTTTTACGTATGGGTTCAAACAACACTTCATTTACCTAATACACAAATAAAGGCGACAAAGCAAACTTTTTAGCTACATCACTCCTTATAGCTCTGATTTATGATAAGTTGTGTAGAATTTACAGCTCAATGGTGACACTTACACAAACAGAAATGTCTGAACCAGAGAACCCTTCTGTTTTATAAGCAAGTCGCTCAAAATCGCTTCCAATTAAGTTGTGAGGAGTGTCTCCTAGATGTACCTGCTCATATCCATGATTGCATGGTGATGATATCGATCATTTAGTCGGTTAAAATATCTCTCCACGATGCCAAAAATAGTCCACAACAAATACCTCTTTGATTCCAAGAAGAAGCTTGGGAGAAGTTTACGGTACCTTGAACATATGCTGCCTTGCCTTCAAGTCGGGGAGAGGAATATAAATTCGCTTGTCAAACCGCCGCCTGATGGCCTGTCAACATTTTGCATCGACTTAAAAAGAGAGGTAGAACTCTGGTATTTCAGGAGAAGTTCCTACTTTCAGTCACAAGAAACTCTTACCTGATCTAAAGCATAAGGAGTGTTTGTAGCTGCAAGTACAAGAACTTTATCATCATTGGTCCCTACACCCTGCGATGTCATAAATTGAAACTTGGGGTGAAGATATAACTACGAAAGAAAATCAAGTAATATTCTTCAGAAAACAGTAGAATTGCCAATCTCAAAAACGGTAAAGAGTGCAACTCTATACAACATCAAAGACATGCAATCTGCTGCAGGTTGCAGGGGTCAAAGTTCGTGAAAAGTAAAGTGTACTCAGCAGGCTTCTCCAGCCCACAATTTAGCAGTAAACACGCACCACCATGCCGACTGGAACTTTTGAACCCTACATCATGCAGTCGAGGGCTACTCCTGAGTTTCTCAAGTAACTGATCATACCACCATCCTAATTCCTCGAAGGATAAAGAAATCATAATAATGATTCAATGGATCAAGTGCTTCTGACCTTGCAATGACTTTCAACTGTTAAATCCATAAGAGGCCAAGAGCTATATAAGCTGGAATGAAGCGCTAAGCAACATAACACCTTGTTCTTCCAGTAGCTGATACAATCTATCCCGGAGCCCACATGATCCTTTCCATACAAAAAGGAAAAATGTATCGCCAAAAAGTTCTCATATCTTTTTTGCATACCTTTCCTCCATGAATGACAAGCAACAAAGGTCCCATTAATATTAAACATTTCCACGCCACAAAGCCAGAGGCCTTATATGTATCACAATATACTAACTCCCTCCTTCCTCCCTCCCTCTCCACCATATCACTGCCACTATCTTCTTTCCAAAAAAAACCACCTAACCGCCTCTTTTCTCCTTCTTCACTCAGCTCAAAACAAAATGCCAATCCCCACAGGCAGCAAGTCAAAAAAATTCTCAGATGTGAGCAAGCAGACAAAAAGACTTTTATAAATAATTGTTTTGGGGATTGAACATAATATTCCTTCAACATTTCACATTGTATTAGCTTTCAAAGCTTTGGGTCTCCTTTTGGTCCAAAGAAATTAGATGGGAAGGGCAAGGCCTGCATTAAATGGCTACATAGAGAGAAAATGGGAGTGAATGTAAAACTCACAAGGATAGAGATATTGTACACGGGTAGTTTTGGGTCAAGCTGTAAAGGAGAACTGATAGAAGAAAAAAGGGCTATGGGCATTCATTCTGTACATAGTGTATTAAAGTTCTACAGGAAGGGTTTTACGCATTTTACGGCCCAGCCACGGTGAGTCCAGGCATCGGGATATATTACTCGTTCATGTTTTCTTGATCTTGCCGTACAATTCGAGGGAAGATTGAACCATTAAAAATCTATTTCCATGCTATAAATGGAGGCAAGGAGCAAGTAACTACTATCAATCATTGTATACACTGAGCTCATTGTTGAATTATGAGTAGATCTTCATCTCTGATCAAGATCCATATCTCACCAGGTTCTTAAAAAGTCCTAATGATATTGAAAAATAACATTTACTCCTTCGTACAATATAACTTCAGAAAGAATTTCATCTTGTAAAGACCCAGACAATTAGACCTTGCAAAGACCCAGAAACAATTGGTTTATCATTGTAAAGCTTATTAAAATGAGTGCTCAGTATTTGACCTTGTAAAGACCCAGAAATAATTGATCTATCATTGCAAAGTTATTAAAAATGAGTTCTCAATATTTCTGTCACTTCAAATTATCAAGAGCTGCACATTTTCACAGGGAAGTTGAAGGTTTATTGCGATAGAAACTATAGACTAATAAAAAACACAAAGAACTTCCTCAATGGTTTTTTAATTTTGATTGATGAGGGCCTAACTATTTCCCTGCATTAAACCTCATCTCAGATATCTAATAGCCACAGCTTGAGGGAACTTGAAGCCTACGCACAGCTAACCATAATGTTACGCTGAGTTTTCATCGAACCCTTTGCATGCACCAAAAATGAAAAAGGGATAATCACTTCAACTGAAAAAAAATAAAGCACCTGCATCTGGACAAGAAGCTCGGTTTTAATACGCCGAGATGCTTCACTTTCGTTCCCTTCACCTCGTTGGCCACACAGAGAATCAATTTCGTCAATGAAAATGATGGAAGGCGCACTTTCACGAGCCATTTGGAATAGATTTGAAACTAGTTTTTCGCTTTCGCCCATCCATTTTGAAACCAAGTCTGAGGAGGAAACACTGCATGCAAACAGAATTTGACACTAGTTAATCTGTTTGCCAAGATCCCTCTAGATAATATTAAGTTCAACTCTACTCTTAAGAATGCAAGCTTCTAGATGAATATGCTTAAAACAGGAAATATACGGCCCAGGAGTGAATCTGTATATAAAATAAAAATAGAAACCGTCAACCTACTGGGGAGTGGACAAGACATGGAACATCTGTGACACCTACTTAAATCCGACAACAAATGAATAAAATAAGATAGATAAACACAATGGACTCCAAAAATACTTAGAAACCAGTAGCGCACGGCGGGAAAGTCTTGGCATGGCAAGCAAATGGAAGAGACGTCAGAGATTTGATTACAACTGTCAACTCATTCCACCCCCCCCCCCCCCCCCCCCCCCCCCCCCACAACCCCCCAATACCCCATACAAATGATGGAAAAAAGATAATTGAGAAGAAGGCAGCAATGCAACCATAATATTCACCCAATCTACCTTTGCCTAGTTGAAAAAGAGATGGTCCTGGAACAACACTAGTAAGAATGAGGGTGTGGTAAAATCATAACATGGCGTGGAAATAGACATCCCAACTAGTATATATGCACACGCGTACATGTTGACAAATACACAAATAGTGGCACATCGTAGCTCCCTGGAATACGTATAACAACACTATTAAGTAACTCTGTTGACCATTTAAACAGGTTGCCCCAAACATAAACATATTAAGCTGTGAGTGCATGTTACCTGAAGAAAGTTGAGTCTGCTTCGGTGGCAACAGCTTTAGCCAAGTACGACTTCCCAGTTCCAGGTGGGCCGTATAAGAGAAAGGCCCTCCAAGGTCGTCGGTTCCCTAATAAAGAGTAAAAATCAAGACTGAGTCAATAACCAGACATCTAAATTGGATATCTGAGCAGTTTCAAAATGCATTGAGATGGTAACAAACTGTAATGGAGTAAAAACAGAATTGCACGATCCTTTCATCTTTTTTTATTTCAAAACTATCTGATTATTCCCTTTAGAATAAAAGATAAAGCATTGCCAATTTGCAAGATAGAACCAACTATGATACCATCTATGATTTCTTTCATACACAAGTACTTCGTAAATAAACCTGACGACCAAGAAATATCCACAACTTCTTTTCTAACTTATGGGTGAGCCTGGCTTGTTCCCTAGGAAGCACGGACACCTCTCCTAGGTGGAGGTATGGTGTCCTAAACGGACGGACACCTCGAGACCCTCCGGACACCGGCCGACACGTGTCGGACACCGCCAATCAGTGTCGGAATTTTTTTTATTTTTTTTTTAATTTCCGACACCGTGTCGGACACTTCGCCGAGGAGTGTCGGACACGGCATGGAGCAGTGTCGGACCATCTGCTTCTCTTACCTCAAGGCCATCTCCTTCTCTCTCGCCTCACGGGTGCCCTTCTGAGCCATTATCGACACGGATCTGTCGCCAGAGCTCAGTCGCCAACATCCCCGAAGCCGAAGCCGATAGATCCGGTCGCCATCGCCAGATGCTGAAGTAGCTGTCGCCGTCGCCGTCACCATCGCCAGAGCTCACTTGATCGTCGCCGGAGGTCCTCGGCCGCCGTCGCTGACCCACATGTACTTCTTCCTCAATCTCGTCTCCTTGTTCTTCGTCTCCCTTCCCCTCTCTGAAATCTGAAAGTCTCCTTCTATTCTGAAAGCTTGTCTCCTTTTTCTTTCTTCTTTTTTTTTGTCCCCATCTGCCGAGAGTCGTTTGACTCGTTTCTTCTTTCTTCTTCTTCTTTTTTTCCTTTTACTTAGTTATTTTGTCCAGTACTTTAATTTCAGAAATATTTTTTTGACTTAATTAATTTGTTATTTTAGATTGCAGAATGTATTTAATATATATTAAATATATATATAATAAAAATATATTAAAAAAATAGCGGTGTCCTGCGGTGTCCAAAATCTGATTTTTCGGAAATTGCGGTGTCCGGTGTCCCCGTCGGTGTCGGTGTCCGACACCGTGTCCGTGTCCGTGCTACCTAGCTTGTTCCAAAGATTGAAGGAGTAAGCTTGAACTAAAGGAAGGCCTGAACTTCATTCAGTGAACTGCCTCCCTGTCACTCAATTAGTTGCACTAGTTATCAACGACACTCAAGCTGATTTCATGCTAAAAATGATCCTTTTGTGCTCATGCTTGCCTTCATGGTTTTTTCAGCCTTTTCCAAATCAAATGCATTTATTTCTAAGCATAATATCTTTTATAAACTAGATATCTAGTAATCACACACCCATTTACATCACACACAACGTTGTTAGGCAACGAAAAAAGGAGAATCACACTAACCAGTAAAAAACTGTGGAAATTTGACGGGCAGTATAACAGCCTCTTGTAATGCCTGCTTGGCACTCTGGAGACCCGCGACGTCATTCCACCTCACGTTCGGCTTCTCTCTGATAATTGCCGAATTAAGCCCCGATCTGAGCTTGGTCTGCTCCGAATCCTCCCCATCTCCCCCTTCTCCATTCTTTGGCTTTGACCTTGGCCTCGTTGCAACCGCAGCATCTCCATTTCTCGGGGCGGCAGCCCCTCCCCCATCATCAAGAACAGCCCTAATCTCCTCTGCCCTCCTCAAATAGTCGGTAAATTTTTGCGTAATTGCTTCCTTAATCTTGGGATTCTTCTCATACTTTAAATGTGTCCTGAAATACTCTAAGGCGTTCATGTAAAGGGACAAGGCTCTGGCATAATTCCCGGCGTTATCCTCCACAATCGCTTGTTTGACGTAGTCTATTGCTTGCTCTTTGAAATTGCTATACATGTTCCAATTTCAAATGAAAAGCTTTTACGCACCACGCGGAGTCTTTGATTTTACTAATATGCTAACTATTCAGCAACCGTTGTCGTCTGTTTCACAGCGTTCTTCCGGAGTTTCCGATATTCTGCATATAATAATCACGCCCTAATATAACTCCTTTACTAAGTCAACTCAAAATGGATTTGAGCAGAATCGACGCCTAGTAAAATTGAAGGTTGCTATTTTGAACAATTCAATCACTGGGAAGGCCCAAAAAGCTCTTGCAAACCTAAAGATATAATCAATTTGATCGATTACCGACGAGAAGAGGAAGACGAAAGTAAGATCAACTGACCTCTGAATTCAGCTGGGATTGAGAACAGACAGATAGAGAGCGACTTATGAGAATTTGGATTCTAATTTCGGACTACTTGTGACGCTCAGAAACACTCTTACGTGTTGCGCGCGACTCATTCATTGCGTAGTCAATGTATTTTTTAGTGACAAATTATGGACAAGCAACCTGTGAATATAAATGCCTCCCTTAAACTATTCGGAGTTTTTTCCCTAAATAATACAAATTAATAACTTAATAACCTGTTTACCCCATTTCTAAACTTATTTACCCGCATACCACATTTTGGGAAATCGTGGTTCCAAACCACGACTTCTCCTAGAAAAACGTGGTTTGCAAACACGTTTTCATGTTCTATATATGTTTCCCATTTAATTTTTCTAATTTAAACAAAATTGAAAGAGAAAATTGGAAACAAAAATATATTCTGTTAGGAAAACGTTTTTCAGAACCACGTTTTCTTTAAAATCGTGGTTCAGACCCCCGTTTCCTCTAAAAACGTGGTTCTGAACCACGTTTTTAGAGGAAACGTGGTTCTGAACAACGTTTTTAGAGAAACGTCGTTTTTTGATAACATGATTTGAAATGAAGTCGTGGTTTCTAACCACGATTTCCTAAGTAGCCTATACATTTTCATCACCCCACCTGCACCATCTACATTCTTTCTTCGCGTAGAATCCCTCCGTGCCTCATATACCTAAAACATGACTTACACCCGATGCACCAAAAGTGCGAAGAACTCACATTCTTTAAACCCAAAAACAAAGAGAGAATAGGAAAAAGAATAATGGCAAAAATTGCACTTCTAAAAATACAAAAAGGCAGCATCATGTGGAAAGTATATGTTAAAAAACATAGGTAGATGGTTCTACCATTCATGGGGAATGAATATGTTGAAGTTATATGCAATGTCAGTGAATAGCATATGGACCAGCTTATATTAGTCATTGGCAACATGTGTATGTTAACATTTGTTTATTAACAAAGATGGAAGTCTAAAGATGCAAGAAAACATCATTATAATGTTCAAGCATGAGACACATACAAAAAATGTTTTCAGCTATTCAATTAAGTTTTTATGGTAGAAATTTCTTTGTTAGAACAAAGGTGGTTCAAAACCACGATTTACAAGAAAATCAAAATAACGATTTATTGAAAAAACGTGGTTCAAAACCACGGTTTTAAAGAAAACGTGGTTCAAAACCACGTTTTCCTTTAAAATCGTGGTTATGAACCACGTTTTTTATAAAACGGGGTTTCCAATCACGTTTTACTAGAAATCGTGGTTTTGAACCACGTTTTCTTGTCACGATTTACATTTTCCGGTTGCTGGTTTATTGAGCAGAAAACGTGTTTCGTTCCAAACGTTCGTCGTTGGAGCGTTGGAAACCACGACAATTTTTGTTAAAAACATTGTGCAATTTCAAGTGAATCTTGGTTTTTACTTCAATTAAAATTGTGGCTGAAAACCATGACTTCTATATAAATCGCTTTTTTTTAACAATGATTTCTTGTAAATGCGTTGTGTACTTTCAATTGACACTTGATTTTCACTTTAACACTACTCGTGGTTGCAAAGCATGGCTTCTATGGGCAAATGGGTGCTTGTGTGGCTCCTCAAAAATGGGCACTTAGTGTGCTTACTTGGTGATGTCAGCGTGTGTCCCCCTCCTATGGGAAGGTGTTCATTGTCCGTGATTCTTTCTTTCTCTCATTCTCAGAGTACCACTGGTTCTCCACAATGTTCTATCCTCTTGATTTCATGTTTTTGTTGAAATGAAAAGAAAGGTCAAATAGTATAAATCGCTTTTCAAGAAAGGCAATGCCTAGGAATGACGATTTAACTTGAAATTTTAAATCGTTGTACTTAAACACGTTTTCTAGATAATCGTTTTCAGTGAATACTTTAGAGGCTTAGAGCCTTATCAACTTCCCACGACCAAGCAGCTTGAGATTAGAAAAATGGACATGGGTTTAGATGTCTTGCACTACAATGGCTGAAAAAAGCTTGTTACTAGTATATAGGTTCACTGTCGAAATCCTAATTTTAGTGATTAAATTAGGATTTCGACAATAAAAAATATATATGCTCACTGCTATTTGTGACCATCTAGATGGTCTAGTGTACTCAGTCATGAATGCATCTTATATACGTGCATTATTGACCACTAATCATTTGTAGCCATCTTCATCTGAACATAAGGAAATACAACATATAAATTTTACGAGGTATTTCTTACAAAGAAAGCATCCTGGTTGACATCATATTACCACGCTGATAAACCGGTCAGCCTCAACACTAACCATTTTTAGTCATCTTCATCAGACATTGGAGCATCAGAAACTTCAGAAGGTTCAAAGCTCATGTTCCAATATAAACGTGCTTCGTTGTTGCAACCAGCTGCATAGCTTTCACGTGCCATACGACGTAGGTTATGCCTACTTTGACGAACTCTCATTCTATTGTTTTCTTCACGTATACGATGCAGTGCCCTTTCAAGCTCCATATGTGTATTCCGAGGCATGTTGATTGCTTTTTGGCGAGGTACGGGTATATTCATGTGTCGTGAATCAGCTACAAGGACCTCATATTCATTCAACCGATAAGACCATTCTGCATGTAATGTATTAACATACCGTGATGAGTAACGCAAACTTGGACGCAACGAATAGTGAAATTCATCTTCGCCCGCCCAGTAACGACCCATAGCTTCAAAAATGTCTCGTGGAGTATATGTCATTTTGGCCGTTCTTGCACAACAAAGAATATAGCAGCTAGTTGCCATTTGCCCTTCATCCACTACACATACTTATATACTGCTTGGCAAGGGTCCACTTCAATAAATGCAACGTGTTAATATTTTTTGAGATGTCACAAGTCGCTGCAAGTTTCTTTAAAGTAGTTGATGAAAAGACTTTGCAGATATATTAGTTGTTGAAAGGATAATAGCTCATTAACAGCTTCATCAATCCTTGAACTGTTAATAACAGATTGAAGGACAATTCACCGTGAAAAGTCTACAGCTATAGCAAAATCAAAGCGTAGTTGTTGCTCGTCAGCTTGATATGGCGTGCTAGTTTGGAAGTACCTACGTTTGTCTTTTTAGGGGTTTAGGACATGCCAGACACGTGACGTTACTGCAAAAAAAAAAAAAACATGTGGCAACGAGTTGATTCAATTTTTTTTTTTACCCAACTCATAACTCCATGTGAAGTTTTAAAAGTATGTAGCTAAAGTACATATGAAACCCATAATCGGTATTGAGCATAAATGCAAAAGCGCAAGAATGATGTAATTGCTTAGCAGGAAAAGCCTTAGAATACCACAACCACTAAGAAGTTATGGGCGAGTAGAGCCTCATATTCTGGTAATAGATCATGGTTGTGCCTATTTTCTTCTCGCTCATTCAAGACACTGTCCACCTAATTAAATAAGCTACTTGAACACAAATTTCCCATCGACAAAAAACCTCTTTGAAAGCCTTCATATATTTTACATGCTAACGTACAAATGAGCAAAATATTGTGTCGGATATTACTTTAGACAAAGTAACGTGGTTGATGTAACATTTCACTGGAAAGGCCCTGGTCTACCAAGCATCACATGCAGGGTGTAAGTGGCCAGTGACTTGTCTTGTCACTGGCTTGTCCTTTTCCAGTTCTCACAATAATGTATGGTGTCTACGTGTGTGGGCTTGGTTATATAAATTAGTGGTGTTCAAAGGGTGAGAAGGAGAGTCTCTTGACTAGTCAAGGGCATCCCAAGCATATTACGTTAAAAATAATTGCGGCAGTCTTACCACGTTTGTTGCTTAAAAACGAACTACATGCAAAAGCGCAAGAATGATGTAATACTTCGCTGAAAAAGCCTTAGAATACCAGAGAAATAAGTTAAAAATGCTTGTCGCGACTCTTGTATTCTGGCCTTAGATCATACTTGTGTCTATTTTCTTCTCGATCATTTAAGACACCACTCTTAACTACGAGAATTCAAAACACAACAAGGAGCCTCCTATTTAAATCAGCTGATTGAACACAACTTTAAGGCCTATCTGAGGTCAATTTTCCACAGCCTTGAGTACACAACACATGCTAACGTACAAATGAGCAAAATATTGTGTCGGATATTACTTTAGACAAAGTAACGTTATTACATATTATATAATTATCAAATGACAGGTCGATTAGAAAATAGTGTATGGAAGGGAATTCTAGGTGCATGCCATGTATGACATTCTTCACAAAGAAGATTTTGTTGCAGCAGAGAACCATCACTTGTTGGGATGCTGCCATACCATTGGGAAGCGATTCCGTAATTAAACCTTCGTAAGAGTATTCTATGTGATACACACGCATAAGGAATCCTATTGATACTCATACGATATTGATAACTACGGACATTACCACAGTTTCATTGTGGCGTTTGCTGTCATATTAATGTAGTAAGCAAAACGAACTGATCAAGAGAGCATGATTAAAGGAGGGCTTACTCAAAACCAAAAAGTTTTTGAGTGTCCTGATCAGTACTTGAAGGTTCCAATATTAGACTTCTAGTCTATCCAAATAAGAGATTCTGTTCTATAGAAGTGTCTTAAGGCATAGATTGCTAAGTGGACTCTAGTTGACTGGGGATTGCTAAGTTGAGAGTCGATAGATATTTAGTTCTATTCACAGCTTATAACTAAGTTAAGCAAGTGATTTTTATAATTATCCTAACGAGTTTTTATTTTTTTCTTGAAAGAGGAAATTACTTGAGCGCGCACTAAGTGCTAAGGGGTTACGCAAAAGAAATCCATATGTCACGCAAACCTCGGTTCATGGTTTCTTTATCATTTTTTTTTATCTAAATCACGTAGGTAAGATTCATGGATCACAAATTCAAGATGTTTATAAATTGTACGTCTACGCCTTAAGCCTCGAAAGATTTGCACTCGTGATATATTAATGTTTCATAATACTGAGACAAGTGAAACTTTTGTTGATCATGGTCGAATTTCAATCCTTGACGGACGCAATTACACAAACCATTTTGAGCTTTAACATGACCAAACATGTAGAACCCTAGACTCCCCCCCACACATGCGGCAAAACACACACATACACTGCATACACACACTCATGGCCCCAAACACACACTGATACATGCTAAAACACCATATTTTACTCCCCTTAATCCTCACCCGAGGCACCCAAGCATGTACCAATCCCCCCTTGCACAGCCACATTCACGACACACACACACACACCCACACACACACACAGTGCACGCACAGTTTAAGCACACACTAAATTCATTCTAACACACTGAAATACATACTAAAACACACACCAAGAGGTAGGGGGATTACTTTGAAAGAAACCTAGCCCAATTTCTCTCCCCTTTTGAGCTTTAACATGACCAAACATGTAGAACCCTAGACTCCCCCCCACACCTGCGGCAAAACACACACATACACTGCATACACACACTCATGGCCCCAAACACACACTGATACATGCTAAAACACCATATTTTACTCCCATTAATCCTCACCCGAGGCACCCAAGCATGTACCAATCCCCCCTTGCACAGCCACATTCACGACACACACACACACACCCACACACACACACAGTGCACGCACAGTTTAAGCACACACTAAATTCATTCTAACACACTGAAATACATACTAAAACACACACCAAGAGGTAGGGGGATTACTTTGAAAGAAACCTAGCCCAATTTCTCTCCCCTTTTGAGCTTTAACATGACCAAACATGTAGAACCCTAGACTCCCCCCCACACCTGCGGCAAAACACACACATACACTGCATACACACACTCATGGCCCCAAACACACACTGATACATGCTAAAACACCATATTTTACTCCCCTTAATCCTCACCCGAGGCACCCAAGCATGTACCAATCCCCCCTTGCACAGCCACATTCACGACACACACACACACACCCACACACACACACAGTGCACGCACAGTTTAAGCACACACTAAATTCATTCTAACACACTGAAATACATACTAAAACACACACCAAGAGGTAGGGGGATTACTTTGAAAGAAACCTAGCCCAATTTCTCTCCCCTTTTGAGCTTTAACATGACCAAACATGTAGAACCCTAGACTCCCCCCCACACCTGCGGCAAAACACACACATACACTGCATACACACACTCATGGCCCCAAACACACACTGATACATGCTAAAACACCATATTTTACTCCCCTTAATCCTCACCCGAGGCACCCAAGCATGTACCAATCCCCCTTGCACAGCCACATTCACGACACACACACACACACCCACACACACACACAGTGCACGCACAGTTTAAGCACACACTAAATTCATTCTAACACACTGAAATACATACTAAAACACACACCAAGAGGTAGGGGGATTACTTTGAAAGAAACCTAGCCCAATTTCTCTCCCCTTTTGAGCTTTAACATGACCAAACATGTAGAACCCTAGACTCCCCCCCACACCTGCGGCAAAACACACACATACACTGCATACACACACTCATGGCCCCAAACACACACTGATACATGCTAAAACACCATATTTTACTCCCCTTAATCCTCACCCGAGGCACCCAAGCATGTACCAATCCCCCCTTGCACAGCCACATTCACGACACACACACACACACACCCACACACACACACAGTGCACGCACAGTTTAAGCACACACTAAATTCATTCTAACACACTGAAATACATACTAAAACACACACCAAGAGGTAGGGGGATTACTTTGAAAGAAACCTAGCCCAATTTCTCTCCCCTTTCCCCCTTCTTCCTCTCTTTTTTCCCCCGAGCTCTCTCCCTGCTCTCTTTTTCTTTTCTTCTTTCTTCATGTTTCTCTGTTTTGTATTTCTTTTTCTTTCGTCTTTTGTTGTAAATCATTAAGTTATAATTTACTTGTCATGAGTCATCAAATAACAAGGAAGAGGTGGCATCAACTCAGAAATTTTTCCAAGAAATTGACACCTACGTACAAATTTCTATAATTTGCAAAATGGCCCCTCAAATTTCAAAAATTTACAAAATGACCCCAAAATTTTCAACAACTACATTTTTGACCGAAATTATCTTAAGCTTCAACACTCTACTAATACCTGAGAATTACTCAAATTTAACGCCCATTTATTTTTTGGAACACCGATAGTTATTTTATCCCGCTCCCAAAGTTCGGGATATTATAGACGTTGCATGATGTATCACCTAGACCATTGTAATTGTGTGCATCATATTGATTATTACCATAATGTTAACATGGATAAACCATTGCCATGATGTTCACATAGACCAACCACGATGATGTCTACTATATTTATTAAAACATATCAAGAGATCGAATGAGAAGCAAAATTGACGTAGATAAAGCTAAAACGAAGGATGCAAGGTAACTTTATAAACAGTAAACCCATAAAAAGGAAACGGAGAGGCTGATTAACCCAAAGGTCCAAAACATGCATGAAAGCAAACATACCCCTTTCTTGTTCGCTGGAGTAAACCTTGCAGATAAGCTATGTATCTCCCAACAATTGCTGCACAAAAGAGATAAGACACACGAAGGTTACGAATAATAGAGGATACTGATTCAAACAAATTAAAAAAAGGCACAAATTCAATGTGTCTAAATAAAATTGAAGGACGCCACTAAATTATTATGGTGCCATTGGAGTGAAAGGCTGTCTTTATGAACATTTACCAGTGTAATTCCTATAATTTCAACTTCGAAAGAACATTAATTGCATATTAATGAGTCAAGCCTCGAAAGATTTGCACTCGTGATATATTAATGTTTCATAATACTGAGACAAGTGAAACTTTTGTTGATCATGGTCGAATTTCAATCCTTGACGGACGCAATTACACAAACCATTTTGAGCTTTAACATGACCAAACATGTAGAACCCTAGAATGAAGAGGCATACAGTTAACACGTAAAAATGCACTGCGATCATGTTGTGCAAGAACAACCCTAGAAGATATCCAAGCATTATGAACTAGAAAGATTCAAGAGAATAAACAAGTGTAGAATGAACATGACAGTAACAAGAACAAGAAATGAAAATGAAAATCTGACCGTCAACATGTCGAGATGGTTGTGATCGTGAAGCCTGCAAGTTTCGCGTGGTTTATTAAGGCTTCGCAGCTTCATATAGAGGAAGAGAGCGAGGTCTTAGGGCGGTTTACATAGGTTAAGTACTCAAGTTATAGGACCCACTCACAGCTATCATTTAGACTAATTAGTTACGCAAAAAAATGTTGCTACAAATTTGTCACCGAAGGTGCTACTATCAACATATTACCTTTTAATGTTCGTCGTGAATTTAGGAGTAGAAATTTTCCTCCAATGCATAGGTATAAGAAGACGAGTGTCATCGGTTAGTATAAAAGTATGCATATAAGACTACTGTTTGTTAAAAGTAAGTATAAATTTTTTACTCTAGGTAAAATAATGAACGTATGGTACATTAAATATTCAAGGCTTTTGTAGCTATAACTGAGTGAAGGTTCTAAAGGAGGATCACCTTGATTAGATTCGTGGCAATGGCGATACCAACCTACCAAACTTCCACCATGTTAATGCATACCTTAGTTAGCGAAACTAGGGAATTCTCTGAATTAAAGACAAGTCTGATTTAAATAATAATGAGAAAAAAATCGGTCGAGTTTCACCGAATCAAAGTTTCGCAAGTCTCAAAACTCAGTTAATAAATGCTAGTTGGTTTATGATACGATCCTATTACAGGATAATGTCTTCCTCAAAAGGGTTAGACAAGTAAGTACTCCTTCATTGTGTCTTATAAGACCATTCATAAAGTCTTTCATATCGGACCATTCCTTAATCGTTCTTGAGAATGGTCAAGTGACTAGTATTTGGAAAGACTCATGGTTCCCTCCGCCCTTGGTACCCCTTTCCATGGGGGAGTCCCCGTCTTATATTTAGGCTGGTCTGATAGATCAAGATCTCTGTTAGTGTGACCCCCACAAGCTAGCTCAATGTCTTCCCTCTAAGGAAAAACACCCAGGTTGCTTTAGCCTGAATTGAGGCGACTGTATGAAAACTCTCTGAAGTTAGCCTACTCATGTTTGACCGGCGAGAGCCAACTTGAAAGTCTTCAATTCTGTGATGAATGACTCTTGCCATCTTTTCTTTGAAACGGCAAGATGATGTCAATCACGATTTCATGGATTACACTATTCCTCGCTTGATTTGGTGTGCAGTGACGGAGCCGTGAATTCTTATTAGGGAACCAAAACAGTCTCTTGATAACCATCTTTTCATAACCTATTCTGGACCGCACCCCGGGGTCCGCTAAACGATCGTATGAGTATCGTATAAGGAATCCTATACACATGGTCTTATACTTAGAACCAAAATTAAAATTGATCCCGTTTCAATAGACCTTATCAAACCATCTTCTCCTACACCATACCAGCTCAGGAACTAATTGAATAACAAAATCCAAATTTCAATAACCATGACAGTAACAAGCTTTAAAATTCGTACAAAGAAAAACAGAGAGGAGGACTCACGTTGCTAAATTGGGAGAATCCACAAATGTTGCTTGACTGGACCTTTGCCCTAATTGCGCAATGACTGAACTTTTGCCCTAAATTGCTTGACTGAACTTTTGCCCTAATCCGAAAATCGGAATACCCAGCTGATGTTAATGGAAGACGCAGAAGCAAAATGGAAGAAAACAGAAAGAAAGGATAGAGAAGAGAACTCACAGGTGTGGCCCAGCCGTGAGCAAGGGCTGATGAAGGAGGAACAAGGAAGGAAGAAGAAATGGGCTCGCAGAAAGGTCCGCAGAAGGTAGAGGGAAAAAGAAGCGCCTGTTTTTTTAGCCGTTTGTTTTTATTTGTTAAGTTTTGTTAGATTTTCAGAAATGAGGCTAAAACGGAAAAAATTTCAATTTGAAAACGTGTTTTCAAAGAACGTTTTCCACTTAGAAGGCGCGGTTTGGAACCACGATTTTCCAAAATGTGGTATGCGGGTAAATAAGTTTGGAAATGGGGTAAACAGGTTATTAAGTATTTAATTTGTATTATTTAGGGAAAAAACTCAAACTATTCGAGCCACATTTAACATTGTATAAGCATCATATATTTCACTAGAAAATATTGGTCGGTTTCGACAAATGGTCACGACTGTTTAAGATTGTCAAATTAGATGTACACTATAATATCACCATGCCTCTTTTAACTCATCCTCGTATTGTATCAATTTTTTATTGTCTAACAATATTGAGACTAATGGTCGAGACCATGTAATATATACTCTTGTTTTGCAAACTCCTTCCAAACTTGGGTGTGCCTATTATAAGTAATACTACAAGATAAATTAACTAGGAAAATTATATTTGCAAAAAAAAATCTTCGTAATTGCTTACAAGATTAGCACATCTAACATACATACGGGGACTTTGTCACACCCCTAAAATGGAAGTTGTAAGATAATATGCCACTATACTTCTTGTAACATCGGTAATAAAAACAGACCAACTAACTCCTTTAAAATAAATATCTCAATCGGACACCAATCTCAGGGGCTATTTGAAAAACTGAAAGGGAAAGTGCTAAAAATTTAAGTGCTGAATTCGTAAAACTGAAACTTTAAGCGACAAAATATTTATCATTTTAAAATAAGTTAACCTATTTGGTAAACCAAAAGCAAAAGTCTGAAAATTGTTCCATTTAACTATTTATCCATTTTTCAAAATTATCCATTTACTTATGTGCTTTACATTTTATTTTTTTTTACCAAAACTGTGTTGGTGGTGGCAATGGCAATGGCAATGGCAATGGAATAATAACGATGGTGGTGGTAGTGGTGATGGAGTAATGGTGGTAGTGATGGTGCGAAAAGGTATCAATGGTGGCAATAGTGGTATATATGAAGATGTGGTGTTGGCAATTGTGGTGGTGGCGATAAGCGGCAACATGTTGGTCATGACAGTCTTAATAGTGTGGTGGATATTTAGATGGTTTTAATGGACATGGACGTGGTAGCGGCGGCGATGGTAGTGGAGGTGGCGGTATCCTTGTGGTGGCAGTGGTGATAGTGAATAAGTTGTGATAATTGTGATGGTGGTAGCAAAAGACAATAATGGTTGTGGTGGTGGTTATAGCGAGTTATAGCGAGGTGGAGGTTGTGTTACCAGCAAATTAATCGTAACCGCATATGGTCCTAATTATTCTTTTTATGCAACATTTTGTTCAATAATTTTAAACAATCTCATTTAAAATTAAGTGATAAATATTAAGTAAGTAAGGGTTGTGTTTGATAAAACTGAAATTTAAGTGCCGAAGTAGTTTATTCTATTTGATAAAAAAAACAACTGAAGTCTTAAAATTATTTAATTTGACATTAATACTATTTTGCTCTGCTTTATTAAACTTTATCAACTTCGTATATAATTGCAAATTGAACGTATTATTATATCAATGATGGACACTTCAAATCCAATTTTGCGCGCATAACATTAACACACAAAAGAACATTCAAATCAGTCACACAATAAGAATTAACAATAATGTGTCGATAATCAAAAGTCACATTATTATATATGAACTACATCCTCAAATTAAATAATTGAGTTGCAATCTGCTCCCGTTTATTCACCATGAAGTTTTGATCAGCTTGTCGTGCTTCCGCTCCCATATCTACTGAATTTTCATCGTGGTGAGCCATATTTTCAAGAATATCTCCGTTGTCAAATCGCTCAAAAAGGAAATCCGTGATAATCGTCTTTCGAAGGAAATTACGTACTGTTGCACAAGCAATGACAATATTCCTTTGTACTTGAAATGGATACGGTGGCATCATTTTCAATATTGGGAAACGAGCCTTAAAGACTCCAAAGGAACGCTCGATGAGATTTCTCAATCTAGCATGTGCATGGTTAAATCGTTCCTCCTTTGTTCTTGCACGATGACCTTGTGCAAAGTCTGTCAACCAATAACGCACATTGCGAAAAGGTGCCATAAATTTTCGAGTATGTGTATATGCAGCGTCACATAAATAGTACTTCTCTGCAATAAATTTATTTCAACAATTTAGTACTGGTTTTAAAACGAATCTCAATACCATATACATTGAAATATAAAAACATTGAAAGATACAACTAATTTTTTACTCATAAACTGCAAGGGTTTTTTCCAATAATAGCTGCTAAGCATGCACTAATCAACATTATAACACATTTCCTATTTATGTTGATTTGACCATTATTTCTTTCTTTCTGATAATGAGATGATTCTTACAAAAAGAAACCCCAAGGAGGGGCATGCCTACATACAAAAGAAGCCCAAAGCACCAAGGAGGTACCCTGAACAAACCACTACCTCAAATACAAGCTACGCTCAAATCATCTAAAAAGATTTGAAGGTATCACAACATCCTAGAAATAACCCAAAAGAAAAGTAGTTAAGAAAAGAAAACTACATCAAAAGCCGTCAGAACCTTCCCCTTTAAATGCACCACACAACACACACGGGTTAGCCCCTCCAACCCCTTCTGAATAGCAAGCATTACTAATTAGCAAGCACCAGAAACTTCTAAGCAAGTATTACACTTTTGAATAGTCATCTTTGTTAATGGTAGGAAGTGGTGTTGAAATTGGAATCCAATGATGAAAAATCCAAGCAAAAAGCCATGCATAAACTCTCTGGCCACTCAAGTATTATGCCACTAGTTTCTACTTATGTCTATGTTGAGTATTTCTAAATTCTTCTCATCAGCTTCCCTTTATGCCTTTTGAAGGCCATCTTTCTTTTTCATCTTAAATACTCCTTGACTGCCATATTCTAGAAATTAATATTACTACTCATGCTCGCACTGCATGAATGGTTAATTTTCTTTCACTTCACTTTGGTTTTACCATATAGAAGCTACAAATAACGTGAAGGAGACAAAGCAATATACATACAAGGATGGGTCCCAGTTTGTTTTCATGGACCTGGTATGTTTTGAGATTAGATAGGTATTCTTCTTATATGTCTTGCTTCTGTTTTTATGAAACGGTTAAAGCGACTCGAGGAAAACCTTGATGAAACCATTAAAGAATAACAAAGAGGAAAAGAAAAATCCTTCACATCGTTACCATGTTTACTCGATTTTATTACCTTATGTTTCATATGTAGGTTCTTAAACCATGTTAGGTCGCCCAATTTGGCCACCACGCTGGGTGAAGTATGGCAAACCCATGAGAAACCCATGATTTCTCACGGTACTCCAAGAAAGGAATCATAAGAAGCCAGTAAATAGGGACGCTAGATATAGATACCCAGAAAGAGAAAACCCATGATTTGTGTTGTGGGTGAATTTGCCAATATCAGATTCAATGAAGCTAATTAAATTGCGAATACATTCAAGAGGCAGGAAATCGATTCAATATCAAAAAGAACAACTTAGGAATAAAGCCCTAATTACATTCACAGATTAATCGACACCCATGTAATGAAGCACCGTGAAATCACGCACCTGTAAATAGGAGTACCATGAGAAGAGAAGAAGAGGTAGTGAGTCAGGCAGTCAGCCACGAAGAAGAAGAAAAGCGACAGCGAGCAGATGAATGCGATCGGGAAGGAAGATAGTTTGGGCAAAACAGTCCTTTAATGGAAAAATGTTTTAATCCCAATTCGTTGACCGTGTTAAGTGATAAGTGATAAGTTATTATGAGTGACTTAAAATTTTGGTCTTCAATTAATCTAGCACTTATTATTTTAAGTAGTAAAAAAAGTGTGTTATCAAACGCACTTAATTGAAAATCATTGAAAGTTTTCAGTTTTAAATGCTGAATTGAGTTATCAAACACACCCTAAGTCTATCCTGACTTAAAATTTTAGTCTATTTTATGTAGGAATTAATTTTTTAAGTGCTACAATATTAAGCATTATTAAACGCTTTAAATTAAAAATTATTAAAAACTTTATGTTTTAAGTGTTCAATTGCATTGTCAAACACACCATAAGAAAGTCCATTCTCTCTGACATACAATTTTCTAACGCAGCGGTTAAAACAACTTACACAAGGTTAACTCAATCAAATTATCCATATCCGGGTAAAGTTTTCAAAATAAAATTACAAAGTCTAATTAACTAAAAGGAACTCTCAAAAACTCCAATGTTGTCAGAGTTCTTAATTACTTTATTCACCTGCGGCAAGGGGCAAGGTAGAGTAAAAGGGTGAGCTCGAATGATATAGTAAGATACCAAATGACATAGCACCAAAACGACGCCGAAAGAATTGAATACCAATATCCAATGATTACGAGCAAAAGATATCCTTATATCCAATATCGAAAATAAGCATCATTAAGTATTTTGACCTCATATTTATAAGTAATAAGCATGGATAGCTAACCAAAGTACAGTGACTATGTTGGTCATAAAGACCCAACATCGAACCAAACGTACAAACACCAAACATATGCTACCTACCGGTAGCGTACTAGGCATCCACTGATCACGAACATAAACAAACGTCCCAAAGAACCTTATCAATTTGAGAGTTGTTCAAACTTTGTCAAAATAAATCTTATATTGAACCACTAATGTATGGATTCAATGTATACCAAGAGCAAGTGGATTGTTTGTTGTGTGAATGACACATAACAAAATGTATAGCAATTTTATCCTAAAGGAAATGACAAAAGATAGGACGCAAAATCAAATATGACATGTGGACAAGTCCCCCAAAACTTTTCCTAGATGAACATGTCATTGACATAAGCTTTAGAAACCAGCTAACCATCTAAGTCTTATGAAATGAAGAAGAAAATAGAAATATACTACAGTTAAGGCTAAACGAGGTTAGTATCGAGATTCATCTCGAAAAATCACTCGAACCCTAATGGACGAAGAATACCCACAGTTGGCTGATTTGGTCCGCATCGTTAGTGAACTACGAGAAGGATTTTCAGGGCAATTTTGCAGCCCTGGCAGATCAGCAGATAAGGACATCAGAGGAGATTGAGAACCTCAAGAAAAGGGGTAAGAAAGAACATGAGGATGATCTAAGGTTGAGAACAGAGATAACCAAAAGAAGGCTGAGTTCAAATGACAGTATGAGTCTAAAGATGAGAAAAGAAGACCTGTCATCCCAAAAATGAAAGGATAAATTAGACGCACTCGAGTCCATATTTCCTTAATGAAAAGAGCAAATAATCCGCTAGATCTCAGTGCACTCATCCTGAATCTAGAGGACTGATTGTCGCTTAAGTTTAAGATGCATGGTATGGACAACTTTGATAGAACTACGAACCCCAAAATTCAAATCAAGATGTACATCCGAGTGTTGGCCTCCTCAAGAGTCAACCAAAACTAGTTAATCTAGCTTTTCCACCGCACCCTGATTGGATCCACCTCTCAATGGTTATTTACCCTAGAAGAAGCCCGAGTCCGAATATGGGAGGATGTCATAAGGGAGTTTATGAATCAATACCAATACAATTTTGGCTTGGACATCAATCACAGAGATTTAGAGATCACTAAGCAAAAGTCAAAGGAGTCAGTATCTGCTTTTATCATAAGATGGAGAAATAACGTTGTTCATATGGTAAACCACCCAACTGAAGAAGAATAGGTGAACATAGTGAGAAATAATCTACTTCCAGTCTACCATAAATACATTTTTGGACACCATACATTGATAAAGTCCTTGAAGGGTCCCTTGTACAGATCGAAGACGCCATCAACAAGAGGACCATCTCATGCGAAATGAAGCCTGTAGTCTATCAACCTAGCACCAGAAATTCCAATGTAAAATCTAAGCTCCCCGGTGCCAATAATGTCCGCGCACAACAAATAGTATCATGGGAAGCAAGTATGGAGCCCAAAAGGAAGTTTACCCCCATTAAATGCCTCATTACCAAGTTGTTTGAGCAATTACTGAAAAGGGGCATGATCTCTAATTTCAAACAGTGATACATGAGGCGTATGATGTTCAAGTTTTCTGTCCATCTCACCAGGGGAAGAGACACCCTATTGAGAGATGTATCGGCCTCCAACATGCTATTCAAGATCTTGTTGACAAACGTGAAGTTTTCCCTCCTGCCAAGCCCAACTTCAGAAAATAACCCTTACCAGCGCACAGGTTAATGTTATTGATGATGTTTAAAGAAGGATAGATCCTTCAACGCTCATTACTTTAGTCAGCCATTATGTGCATGTTCCATCAGTTCCTGTTTTGGATTCCTTACTAGAATTTTACGATGTTATCTCGTGGAAAGAGTTGATGGAAGACAAGGCCTTCGCCGTGGAAGAAGATTACGATGAAGATACGCGCTTCGTGTTCAAACCCAACACCACTACGTCACATTTGATGAGATCTGGTCGAGTCTACTAAACCATCCCTCAGCCAGTTACGTCAAACCCACTATTCTCCCAAGACACACTGGATGATGAAGTGTTAAGACAACTGAAAAAGACCCAAGCTAATATCTCCATTTGAGGATGACTATTTGCTTCTTAACCCGAATGAGAGGCTTTAATTAAGTTGCCCAGTGAAGCCCAGGTACTCATACAGACTCAATTAGAGGAATTATCCCGAGTACTCGAGGCCATTCATTAGGGAGTGTTCTTACATTCTCTGAATCTGATTTGTCTAAGTCAGAACCAAGCCACAACGACCCGCTTTACATCACC
Organism: Escallonia rubra; assembly: GCA_033065855.1. Classification (NCBI taxonomy): domain Eukaryota; kingdom Viridiplantae; phylum Streptophyta; class Magnoliopsida; order Escalloniales; family Escalloniaceae; genus Escallonia; species Escallonia rubra. The sequence continues at coordinate 485,214 of JAVXUO010002854.1, read as the reverse complement.
ATGAGGGCGCGTGATAAGAGGGTTCCCTTGATCCTCATAAACAATGGTTCTGCCCTTGATATACGTGCCTTACGTACTGTTCAAGCCCTGGGTATTGATCTATTAGAATTTATCCTCTCCAGTCAAGCTGTCCAAACCCACGATAAATTCTAATGGATCAATACAAAGGGCGTAGTCAAACTCCCTATGACAGTCGGGCCACCAATTTTGAAGTGGAGTCTCAAGTGTTAGACATACATGCAGTATTCAATCTCTTACTGGGGAGACCATGAATACATTCAGTTGGGGCGATCCCTTTTATACTGCAACAGAAGGTCAAGTTCGTACTTGACAAAGCCATTTTCATGATTATAGGAGACTTACAATTACCCAATGACAAGGATAGTGCTTTCGTTCCGCATGACTCAGTAGACCTACTTCTTCGTGGGTTTAAGATAGATAGCCGAGTTAAGTGTTTGGAGTTTGAGGAAGTTTATCTCAGTGAAAATTTTCTCAGTTTTGCACCTCGCAGTAACACTACAGTGCTTCCTCTGATGAGAAGACTCCACTATCCCCCCCCCCCAAGAAGGGTTTAGACCGAAACTTTCAGGGGCTTCGTAGCTTTCCGATTCTAGAAAATAAGAAAGATCAATTTGGGTTGGGATACAAACCCACCAAGAAAGAGAAGGAAGAAGCTCTCAGAAGGATGGCTTATGCTAAGAAAGTCAGGGAGGAAGGACGCCTCATAGATTCTCATGCTATGTCTAAGGTCCATACGATGAATCGATATTTTGTTAAGGAGGGAGAAAATGACCTTACTATAGATTTCCAGAGCCAATCTACAACACGGAGGAGGGGAAGCAGATCAACTGATGTGAGATCTTTTATGGTGTGAGAGGGTAGAGGATGAAGTACTGCCAAGCTTGATAGAACCGAGTAGGGAGGATACCTCTGATTGGATGAACTTCATGGAGCCTGAGGGAATGGCGACATGTTTAAACGATATGTACATTCTTATGCTTATCTGTGAGATGGATTACTAGACTACTGATCCGACAAGCTTGATCACGAGCACAGGGCGGCATGCAGAATAGGAAGAACGAGTACGGACTACTAGCTATAAGGGAGATCATCGAGGATCGTCCTGATGCTGAGACTATTCCTGAACTAGAGGACCTAAATGCTTATGTTTTTCTAGATTTTTATGTTTCATTGCCCTCTTAATAGAATTTATAGACGTATTTGTTTGGTCATATAGTGACATGCCCGGTATTGACTCGGCTATTATTGAACATCACCTACATACTCTGCTAGAAGTTAAACCACTCAAACAAAAGTTCCGTAAGTTGAGACCAGAATGGTCTCTCAAAGTCAAAGAGGAATTCATGAAAGTCCTCCACTTAGGGTTCATCCGAGTTATTGTGTACCCTACTTGGTTGGCTAACATAATGCGTCCCTAAACCAACCAATCAAGTTCGGATGTACGTTGACTATCAAGACATTAACCGAGCTTCTCCTAAAGATGATTTTCCTCTTCATATCATTAACATGATCATAGGCAACACCATGGCGCAAAAGTTGGTTTCTTTTGTAGATTGTTGCGCATGATAAAATCATATAAAGATAGCTTTAGAGGATCAGGAGAAAATAACCTTTACCACACCATGGGGCACATTCTGCTAACACTACATATCAACAAGCCGCTACTACCCTCTTCCATGATATGATCCACAAAGAGGTTAAAAAATACGTAGATGATATGATTATTAAGTCCAAGAAGCGGGAAGATCACTACACAGGGCCAAGCAAAAACATTAGCCTCCAACAGTTAAAATTGATTTGAGGGTTTATACGGTCTGCTGCATTATGTATCGGACGGTCTAGTAGTAACATTAGCCTCTAACACTTAGAAATTTTTTGAGGATTTATACCGTTCGCTACACTATGTAGCAGACGGCCGTGCAGACTAATTTAAAGCCCTTTTCCCTTATTTTCTTACCCACCATCAACCTATCTCAAGAAGTACAAAAAAACTACAACACATAAAATTCTTTAAAGAAATACTCAACCACAACACAAACCATAAACACATTGTCTTTCATAAACAAACGAGATCAAATTTCTTAAACACAAGCAACTCAAGTGACAATGCTATTACATAAAAATAAAAATTTACAATGTCATTCGGTCTCGTCTCGAGCCGGATTTACAATATTCCTAACTAGTCTAGGCCATCCGCTATGAATTTGCCAAGCTATCCTATACCTAAAGCTTTCTACATCTACTTGGCTTCAGATGGCCGCCTTGAGGCTCTCACTCTGACAAATGTAGTCCATGGACATCAAGACGAAGACGCTGCCGTCCAAATGATAAGCTTACATGGGCCTCCGTTTCTTCAATCGAACTACAATATTCGGCTTTGCCAATACTCTTTGTCCACAAAGAGAGTGGACCATGGCACAAAATAAATTCTGCAGAGAAATAAAAATGACTTAAGCTACGAGATAACAATTACAATAAGCAAATTAAGAAATAGAAAACTCTAACAACAATCAAAAGATTACCATAGCCATTAATTGTTCTTTGAAAAGTTCCTTCACGGGCATTGTGGCATCGTTGTGGAGACTGTCGAGGATTGATATGACCATAACCTATGGTCCGTAGCAAATCAAGTACTAGTGGGAGTGCTCCAAAAAGAGCAATAGGAAGACGTCTGCATCACTGGCGCTCATCGAGCTCAAACTATTCATAAACCATGCATTGAGCGAACTAGACTGACGCCAATGGAGCAAGCTTTTCGTCCCCTTCACAGATTTTCACTGTTGCCATTCTCCACAAAGCATGCCATGAAAAAGCACATCCATCATAAAAACACGGGATACACATTCCCCCTATCCCTTTCCCGACGTATCAAAAGTTTGGTGTTGGTAGACATTACATTATCTTCCAACGAATGACCTAGACTTAGGGTGGACATTCCGTCCCACGAGACATAACAATGCATATTATTGGGGCAGTTCACACCAGTTCTCGATCGTAACTGTGGGGGGCTCGCTAAAATAATGTTGGTGGATTAGGGCACGTTTTGCTGGCTTTAGAGGCTTCAACGGATGCCCTTTGGGATAAGCGGGAATGACGGGGGGGAGGGGGGTCGATCGGAGGATATTGTCCTCCTTGAGGCTCTTCGGGTATCCCAAGACCAGAAGATTCTGCCCACGGGACGAGTGGTAGTGACTCAGAGAGATTGAAGTTTGCAAAGTCGAAATCTTGTGTGACTTGACTCCGAGAGAGTAATGAACTTCTAATTCCCCAAGCAAAGCAAACGAGGGACTACTAAACTTGTCCTAATGAGCCATTCCCATACCCGATGTCCTAAGCATCACCCATCCCAGCTACAGAGGGACCACCAACTCCCTCGTTCACCCCTGAAGTCTGCCCCGAGGGATCACCGTATCCCTCGCTCACATGGGGAGGCTGCCACCCAGGATAATCTATTCCCGGGCTCACACCCAAAGGTTGTCATGTATAGCGGCTCACAAACTCCCCGCAGCCATGCGCCAATATCTCAGCAAGGGAGCGAAGATCCACTCCCATGCCATCCAGTATATCCTTCCACTCACTCAGCTTCTTGAAGAAGGCGAGCAAGGCATCAACTTACATCCAAGTAGAAAATAAGTAACTTCAAATACGAACGAGATTGAATGCAAAACTATGAGATCAAATTTAATTAAAAGTACTAGGAAACTTATGAGCTCAAATGCCCTACGCTCATCGATCTAACCCCTAGGGTGGTACTGTTGGCCTCTTGTCCACCTTATTAGGGCTATTCTCTTTCGGGTGATGCGGTAGTACCACCCGAAATACTGCCCAATGCTGACCACAAGGTCAGGCTCCAACACAATGGCCACCGGCGTGTCTTGCCAAGAACCCCACAGTTTAATTTTGGCAGTGCATAATTCGATTGCATTCACCTGCCCAAACCGTTGGACACCCTGTGGGTTTCTATTAACCCTCCTATTTGGGGCATCGGCTGGCAACCCCTGTAGGTAGTCAAAATGGCGTACTGCGTGATCTGGTAGTTGCCACTCCGCGATCTCGAAGTGGATCAATGGAGTGCGTTGCAACCTGGAGAGCGTGAAGACGAACGACTCTGCCACTCGTCCCATCAAATATTTGTACGACGCCCAACGCATTTGGCTCGGAGATAAGGAGTCGAACTCCCCCTAATAGAACACGATGTTGTGATGAGGAAATCTCTCCTCGGGTAGTGGCTCTCCCCCCGACTGTACTCCCAAGCGTACAATTGAGGCCACACCTTATTGGTTCCCTTCTTAGGGTTGAGTGCGCCGACAGTAATGTGTTCATAAGACCACACCTGAGAACAAAGGTAAATTAGGGTTGTATCGTCAAAATTTATTGTGCACTGAGTAATAAAAAAATATCGAGAACGTAATTACGAAGAGTTATATGATATACCAGCAACAATGAGAGACATGCACATATAACTTTGGAGTGGGGCCTCGTTGCCTTGTGCAATGCTCGATACAAGTATGCAAAAGTTACTGCATCCAGGCATACTCCCCAACCTCTCACAAGTTACACAACAACGCTAAATATTTGGTTTGAACCGTATTCTTTGATGTCGTTGGGAATATAATTGCCTCCATCACCCAGAGTAGGAAAGCCTTTATGTGCAGCACAAGTATCTCCTCCATGTAGTTTTCCAGCAACACCCCCAACTTTTCTACCAACCACCTCAACTTTATCCCACAACTGCCAAATTCATTCTTGGGTATCAAAGTAAATAAATCCCTAGTAGCTCTTTTAGTTGTTGCGGAAGACCTATAAGCAATTACCGGCCTCCCCATCACCGGTAACCCTAATATGAATCATACATCTTCTAAGGTTATTGTCATCTCTCCAAGAGGGAAGTGAAACGTATTCTCCACTGTTCAACACGGGCACCTATTAAGTTTCGGTCAAGTTGCTAAAAGATAACCCCATGAGTAAAAACTCCAAAACCAATTTCACGCAGCAATTTTTTCTGAAATTTGTTCAATTGCTAGTTTTTAAATTGTTCGGTTACTTCTACTGTGATGAGTGGTGCTCTTTCCTACGAATTAACAAAGATTTTTTAAGCAAAGCAAAAGGTGTACAATGTTCGTGAGAATAATAAAATAAACAAAAATAAGTATCTTACTTGTCCATTCCAAATAGATGTACTAATATAGTTTTCTTGGTCGTATAATATAATCTTTTAGTCCAGAGTTAAAGACCATTTTTTGCGACTGAAATTATGGAAAAATATCAAGTTTGGAAGTTTTTATCAAACGCTGGCAAATTACCAACCGTAGCACATGCATAATTAATACATACAACGCTAGCACATACATTACACACACACACATGGAATCTAGAAATTGCTGCGCACATGCATAATACATAATCAAAAGCATGCGCAATACTCACAAACTCTAGATTATACACAAATAAAACATTGGTTTGTGAACTTACGTGATTAATTAGACGATTAAAGAACTTATTGGGAAGAAATTGTACAGATCTACTTGCCAACGCCGCTGGGAAGATGGAGAAGACTTTTGAAATTAGCGGACGGTGTGGATAACGACAAAGTAACAGTCGTCCGCCACACTGTCTGGTGGACGGAGTGGGGGGGACAAGATGTAACACTTGTCAGCCAAAAGTTTTTTACTAATAATTGTTAGGGTCAAAAAGTTGTCCGCTATAATGTGTAGCAGGACGAGGTATTTTGGTCAAAAAGACCATCTGCTACTTATGGCCCAAGTTGCCTGTGCGGTCAATGGATCAGCTCCCATATAGGAGCGATTAATGTTTGTTCCAATTTTGTGCATTGCCTTATTCACTCTGGCAGTATGTTTTCCTGTTCTTTCTTCTCTCTTTCTCTCTCTCACTCACTCACACACACACACACACACAATGTGTCTTTCTTCCATCTCTCTTGCTCTCCACTGCAGTTTTGCTCTGGGTTTGGTGGTGTATTTTCCATTGCCGCAGGTTCGGTGGTCAATCGCCGTGGTTACTATTGTGGATCTATTCATATTTCTTACTCTGGACAATGGATTTTGAACCGCCTTTCTAGGTATTTTGGGATTTGATTGTAGGTTCTGGTGTCATGAGTATCAATATAGCTAAGATCATTGGCCGGTGTGCTAGGTATTAAGGCGTTTATTCCAGCAACACTACCATTCTCACCTGCCAACACCACCGCCATTGCCATCTTACATACCCACCACCAAACCCAGTTTAATCATATGCATTCCACCACCAAAATCCTTGAACCACAACCCAAACCCATCACACTAAAGCAATTACAAAATTTGAAAATACCACCACCACTATAACCATTACAAAGTAAATCCTCTGTCACCGATCACATCATCAAAGATCTAAACTAACATCATTGAATTAAGTTTTTCAATCAAATTTGAGTGAGGATGATGACGGTAATGGTGGAGATGGTGGTGGTTTTCAGGTGTGGTGGTGCTGCGACGGTGGATCTATTGTCGTCGCACAGATGATCTCTGCCATCGCCGTGGATCTATCTTCGTCGCCTCTACCGTCCAGAACTATGTTGCATCACAGCCGAATGGATTCCCAGCCTGTGCCAGCACCACTGCCCGATCCTTACCCTCTACCGTCGCTGTTGTGGATGTACAATTCTGGGTTCTACAGAGAGAGAGAGAGAGAGAGAGAGAGAGAGAGAGAATTACACATGCATACATAGAGAGCGCGATGACAAACTTGGAAAATTCACTAACCGCTAGTCTTTCAAGAGGTTAGACAAAAAATTGATAAGAAAAAGTTGATCTCAGCTGTCCAATCTGCCATGTGGACGGCTGGATGAGAGTCGCAGAAATAACAATTTCTCCACCGATAGATGTGGATCGGCCCCCTATTTATATATGTATTTATATGTATACACACACATATATCTAATACTCCTTTCGTCCCTAAAAGAATGATCATATTTTCTTTTTTGGTTGTCCCGAAAAAAAATTGATTACTATTCGATTAAGAAAGATTATTTAAGTGCTTTTTCATGTTTACCCTTTTTAACCTTTTGTTATTTTATTTATTTCTCCACATTTAAACTTTACAATACATTTTCTCTCTCCTAATCCACTTTCTTTATTCAATTCTTTCTTAAAATACAATGAAAAACTCCTAAAATATGATTCATATCCAAAATAAGCATACAAATCATATATGATTAGGCCTGACAAAAAAAGGCCTGGACCCGCGGGTCAATCCGTACCCGGCAAAAAAACCTGGGTACGAGTACCTATTTTAAAGCCCCATTGAAAGCAGACCCGTACCTAAACCGAACCGTAATTTTCGGGTAGATCCGAGTTGGGTACGGTTTACCCGGACTACCCGTATTTTGTACTATACAACTAAGTGTTAGGGTTTTAATTCACAGATTCCCACTCATTCTTCTCTTGCGCCGGTCCTCCCTCCCTCCCTTCCTTTCTGTCCTCTCTCATACCCGGCACTGCTCTCATTCTCTCATGACGGTGCTGCTCTCCCTCTCTCACGTCGACACTGCTCTTTCTTGACGTGGCTCTCTCCATCGACGACCAATCTACGCCAGATCCTCTCACGACGTCACTCTCTTTATCGACGACCAAGCTATGCCAGATCCGCCTCCAATGTCTCAAACGCCACGTCTCTGCTACATCTCCGGCGCCACCTCTCTGATCATGAAATGGATGGTACAGAACTTACGGCAAAGACCAAAGTGGTCTCCGATCGACTTTGTTACACTTTTTGAGTTTAACAGATTTTTTTTCCAGATCTATTTGTTATTTGTGTTTATTTTTTTGTATGTATTAAGTATTTTACTACTATGTGCTTATTGTGTTCAAATTGAGAGTGCTTATTGTGTTCAGATTGAGATGATTGTGTTGGATTTGAGACATGAGATGATCACTTTCCAAATGAATTGTAGAAATTAAATTAGAAAATGTGTAGTAATAAAAAAGAAGGAAAAAAAATACTCCAAAATAATTATCTTGGTGAATATCTGGTAATAAAAAAAAATAAAAAAATAAAAATGATACTCCCTCCGTCCCTGAAAATTTGATCATATTTCTTTTTTGGGCCGTCCCACAAAAATTGATCACTTCCAAATTAAGAAAAAAATTGTAGGTATTTTTACATATTTACCCTTTTTTTATTCTATTTCTCTCTCTTCATTTAATTCTCTACCAACTCACTTTCTCTTTCCTGGTCTACCATTTTACACTTTTTTATTCTATTTTTCTCTCTACATTTAACACTCTACCAACCAATTTTCTCTCTCCTGGCCCACTCTCTTCCCCCCTCTCTCTAAATGGTAAAATGAAAAAAACACACAATATATAACCTAAAGTGCAAAGTCAAAGTGATCGAATATTGAGGGACGAAGGGAGTAATAAATTACCCGCGGGTAATACCTGACCTGCCTTGGTTGGGTACAGGTACTAAAAAGCTTTACCCGAAAAAAATTGGATAAAATTTATCCTGTTCATTTTTATCCGAATGTTGACGAATTCCCCCCCGTACATGACGGGTTTACCCGTTTGTTGTCGGGTCTATATACGATCAAATAATTTGGGCAGCAAGAGTACTATTTTTCACCTAAAGAAAAAGAAAAAACAGACTACTAGTTGAATAACCCCAAAGCCGCCAAATATAAGCACACGGTGTCGACTACTATCTCTCTCTCTCCCCCCTCCGAGCAACTTTACTATCCGCGGCAGAGGCAATACCAGCAGCAATAGCCTTACGAATGATGGCCTTCTCATCTCCGGTCACCCCGTCGTGTTCCTACAGCTTCACCTCCAACGCTTTATCATGCGACGCCGTTTCCAAGACCAAGACCAGGATCTGCACCTCCACTTCCTTCGAATGCCCTCCCATCCACAAGTAAGCAACTTTCAATTGTTTTTTTCCCCCCTTTTACTTTGATTGATCTATTTTGCTTTCGAAAGATCAAATCGGATTCATGTTTGTCTGATTGACATGATAATGCGAAAAAGCTGGGGCCTGTTTCTAAAAATATGGGATGTTGGGGGTCACCCTTGCTTTTCCTTTTATTGAAAATTTTGAGCCAGCTATACTGCTACAGAGTTCTACTCTTTAGTATCGGCGTCAGTGCGCTCCTTCTTCTGGCCAAAACAAAAAAAGTGCGCTCTTTCCCCTCAACATACAATAAAGATAACTGGGTTGCTAGGGTCGTTATTGAATGAACAAACTTACACACCGAACATATTCACCACAACTTGCAAATATCATTGGCATTCAATCGACTCATTTGAACAGAAGAGAGGTGTTTTTTTTTTCTTTTTCTTCAGCGGCATTTTACACAACATCATTATTTTTGTACTGAAAATGGTATCCAAACAAGTTAATACCTGCTTTCATTTTCTCTGGAGAGGAATCTTTTTCTGATCTTTACAAAAACATGTCTTGGAAGACAAATAAAATGGTAACCAAATAGGGCGTTAACATCACTTGACTTGTATAATACTCCTGCCTTTCATCATCTTTGTGGCTTTTGACTGATTGCAAATTCTTGTTATGAGATTTGAACATGGGAAGGTCGACTTATACATTGTTTTTGCACTAATTTGACTTGTTAAACAACACTTATCTGATTTATATGGATGTTCGAATTCTATCATAGAAATTGACTAACGGCATAAGGCAACAAGAATTATGAAATGGAAGGAGTACATATTGCACGTTGAAGGTCATATGGATACATCTTCGACAGTTATACAAAGAAGTTTCAGCTATTTAGCTAGAACAAAGAACTCCACCATTTCATAATTTTCCATTTGTAAGTGATGACTAAGATTAATTCTTAATCTCGTCAATACTAGGGGCATATGTGCCATAGAGGAGTTTAATGTCAAAAACAAGGGGAAAGTAGTCAGGATAGTTTCGATTGCTAGGAACTTGTCAGAGAGTACGTTGTTTGGCCAGGAGAGAGTAGAGGAAAAGAATATACACGCAGCCGATACCAACTAGTTTGCAGCAAAGGCTTAGTGGAGTTGAGTGTAGTACTTCTCTTGGCTTGAACTGTGGATCCCATAAAAGGAAGGAATCTCGATTTGAAGTGGCATATAAAGTTTTATGCCTCAATACATGCATATTTGAAATAATTCAGAGAGCAAATATGCTTATATTCTATCTCTCATTGATCTGAATAGAAGACAATTTATACAGGTTACATGATCTATACTAGGAAATAGACAAGAATCCCTAGAAATTAGTTGCCTACAAATTAGCATTCTATACTTGGTAAGTCAACTATACAGGCTGTTTATTAACACTCCCCCTCAAGCTGGAGCATAGATATTGATCATGCCCAGCTTGTTACAAAGATACTCAACCCGAGTCCCATTTAAGGACTTTGTGAGAATATCCCCTCATGGTAAACAGGATTTGAGGCTATGTGACGAGCAGCTTGGTTATCACACCAAAGTTTTGCTGGTAAGGGAGGCTTCAAACTGATTTCTTCTAATAGGTGACAAATCCACATAACCTCACAAGTGGATTGAGCCATAGCTCTATACTCTGATTCTGCACTAGACCGCGAGACAACACTTTGTTTCTTACTTTTCCAAGAGACTAGATTCCCACCAACAAAAACACAGTAGCCTGTAGTGGACTTTCTATCAAGTTTTGATCCAGCCCAATCAGTGTCTGAAAAGCACTCAATGTAAGGGTGTCCATGGTTGCTATATAGCAAGCCCAAGCCTGGAGCTCCCTTTAAGTAGCACATAATTTGTTCCAAAGCTGCCCAATGTTTAACGGTGGGCTCAGACATAAATTGACTCACAGTGCTAACTGCATAGGCAATGTCTGGACGAGTCACTATGAGATAATTTAACTTCCTAACCAATCTTCTATACTTCTCTGGATCATCAAGGCGGTCACCGTCATCCTTTGTAAGATGAACACTAGGATTCATTGGTGTGTTGCACGGCTTGGCTCCTGCCTTTCCAGTTTCTACAAGCAGGTCTAGAACATACTTCCTTTGAGATAGAAAGATTCCCTTCTTGCTTCTAGTCACTTCTATTCCCAAGAAGTATTTTAACTGACCCAAGTCTTTGGTATGAAACTTGGTCTGTAGAAATTTCTTGAGAGAAGTGATTCCTATACAATCATCTCCTGTAATGACAATATCATCAACATAAACAACAAGTAGGATAACCCCAGCATTGGACTTTCTGTAGAAGACTGAATGGTCACACTTGCTCTTCTGTAACCCAAACTCCTGAGCTACCTCACTGAATTTTCCAAACCAAGCATGAGGACTTTGCTTCAGGCCATACAAAGATTTCTTCAAATGACATACCTTGCCATACTCCCCCTGAGCAACAAAACCTGGTGGTTGCTCCATATACACCTCTTCCACAAGGTCACCATGCAGAAAGGCATTCTTGATATCTAGCTGATGTAAAGACCAATTCTGGGAAGCCGCTAAAGAGATGAACAAACGAACCGAGGTGAGTTTGGCCACAGGAGAGAAAGTGTCAGAGTAGTCAACTCCATACGTCTGAGCAAACCCTTTGGCCACCAATCTGGCTTTAAGTCGAGCCACTGAGCCATCTGCATTAAATTTAACAGCATAAACCCACTTGCACCCCACTGCCTTCTTGCCTTCAGGTAAATTGACAAGATCCCATGTATGATTATCATCCAGAGCCTGTATCTCTTCAAGCATGGCATTGTGCCAACCCGGATGGGATAGAGCTTCTTTAACTGTCTTTGGTATGGAAACAGAGTCTAGAGAAACAATTAAAGAGCTAGAAGCTGAAGATAAGTGGTCATAGGAAATGAAATTAGCAATGGGATATTTAGGAAGGGTGCACTGGCGTTTACCTTTACGAAGACCAATGGGTAAGTCAAGATCATTGGGTGGCGGATCAGATGACGAAGGAGCTGGTGCAGGGCATGTATCATGGTGTTCTCGCCTCCGTGAATAGACTTGAACAATAGGTGGCTTCACAGGAGCTGAAGGAATAATAGCCTGCTCGCCCAAACAATTCACATCCTCTGATTGTGCAACACCAGAATTAGCACCATCAGTAGCATTAGATGGTTCGACTGGAACATAAACAGGAACAGACAGACCATCCTCACGGGTTCTATCCTCCGAAATTGCTGGCTCAATCGGTACTGAAGGGAAGATCTCATACATCAACCGGTCATCATCCTCCCCCTTACTGCTAGAATGAATTTTTGAGGAAAAGAATGGACTGTGCTCAGAAAAGACATCTGTTGACACCAAATATTTGCGGAGGGCAGGAGAGTAGCACCGATATCCCTTCTGAAGACGTGAATAGCCCAAAAAGACACATTTAAGGGCTTTAGGATCCAGTTTGGTAAGATGAGGCCTCACATCACGAACAAAGTAAGTACTCCCAAATATCCGTGGTTCTACTAGAAACAGAGGCTTGGTAGGAAAAAGGACACTGTAAGGAACATCTCTGTTGAGAACTGTGGAGGGCATACGATTGATCAGAAAACAAGCTGTGGAGATAGCATCTGCCCAAAATGGCTTAGGAACCTTCATTTGAAATAACAATGCCCGAGCAGTCTCAAGGAGATGTCTATTTTTCCTTTCAGCAACTCCATTCTGAGCAGGAGTATCAGTATAAGATGATTGATGAAGGATGCCATGTTGGTTCATGTAATTCTGAAAAGATCCTGACATATATTCTTTAGCATTATCACTCCTTAGTATATGCACATGCACATTAAATTGTGTCTTGATTTCAGCACAAAAAGCAGAAAAATGAGCAAACACCTCAGAACGATTTTTCATAAAATAGATCCAAGTCATTCTAGAGAAATCATCCACAAATGTAACAAAATATCTGAACCCAGATTTAGACAAAACAGGACACGGCCCCCAAACATCAGAATGGACCAACTCAAAAGCAGACTCAACTCGCTTATTAACTCTAGGACTCAGCGAGCTTCGATGATGTTTTGCAAAATGACACGACTCACAATCCACTGAAGATATATCATGAAATTGAGGACACAACTTCTTCAACACTGGCAAAGAAGGATGACCCAGCCGACAATGAGCTTCAAATGGAGACACAACTCCAGAACATGCAACTGAACGAGGCACCCATGCATCCAGAATATAAAGACCATCAGATACATGCCCTTTACCAATAGTCTGCTTCGTCATAAGATCCTGAAAAAGACAGTGATCAGGAAAAAATGAGATGCAACAATTAAGGTCTTTTGTGAGGCGGCTTACAGACATCAGATTGAAAGCAAGACTCGGTAAACTGAGTACAGAAGATAAGGTAATAGAAGAAGTGGGTTTTACAGTCCCGGATCCCTTGATAGTATAATTGGACCCATCAGCTATTGTTACAGGAGATGGAGCTGTGTGAGACCGAAAACTGGAAAAGATTTTGGGATTACCTGTCATATGATCTGTGGCACCAAAATCAATGACCCATTTGTTTGAGGAGGATATGAGACACTTTTTACCTGACTCAGCAAAAGCAGCAACTGATTCTTGATGCTGAGATAATTTGGCATACTCATCAACTGAGATTGTGACGGTTTTCTCAGGAGATGAACTGGAAGTCGCAGCAACAGTAGCAGTGGTAGTCTGAGCTCTCTGGTTGCGATTCTGTAATTTCTTACAGTAACGCTTTGTGTGTCCGGGCTCTTTGCATTAATAACACACAAACTCACTTGTTCCTCCATTATGACCCCCTCGGTCTCCACCTCCTCTGTCTCCTCTGTTATTATTCATTCTGCCAGCTTCACTCCCCCTTCCTCTGTTAGCAACAAGGACACTGCTTTGCTGATTAGATGAAGTGGTCTCTGTGCGGAGCACTCGACTAAACACCTCTTGAAGAGAGGTAATATCAGTACCGGAAAGAATATGAGATTTAGCAGTGTCAAACTCAGGTGGAAGTGCACCCAAAAAGCTCATCACCGCCATTTGTTCCCTTTGAGCCTGCTGTACTTTGATATCTTTACTAAAAGGCAGCAGCATGTTCAATTCCTCATAGGTTTTCTTGAAATCCATGAAAAAGGCTGTGAGAGTTTTAGTCTCCTTCTCAGGACGATAGAAAGCCCTACATACGTCATAGATCCGTGATATATTGCCTTTTCCAGAGTATAAGAATTCAAGATAATCCATAAGTTCTTTCACAAATTCACAATGATTAATCAAGCCAATAATTTCACTGTCAATGGAATTACGAATTTGTAAAATGAGACGCGCATCTTCCCTTAACCACAATCGCTTGGTGTCATCAGTAGGGGGATCACTACTCAAATGATCATCCTTATCGATACTTCGCATATATATTCTAATAGTTTTGCTCCAATCTAAGTAATTAGTGCCATTTAGCTTATTTTCAGCAATTTTAGACAATACTGGAACCACCTCACCTACTTGAACCTTATTATCGGCCATTGTTCAATACACAGTGCCGAAGAACAACCCAAAAGATAAGCAGATAAAACTGGAGTAAAGCACAAGTCGTGTACCGAAGGACGCAAGATAAAGACGACCTTCAAAAGATATCGGAACAGGAAAGTACCACCAGAAACAGGCCGGAAACGTCGGAGCGACGTCGGAGGAAGAAACTGATGCTAATCGGAACAGCCACGAGCCTCCACGAGCCTCCACTCGCCGGCGCGTGAGAAAAGGACAGATTCCTTCAACTGGCGCGTGAGACTCACTCGCCGGGAACCCAGTCACCGGACTTTGGGGAATGGCCGGAAACCACTGTGCGCACCTCCCTGGGGTGGTGGTGAGACTAAACTGTCACCAGAACTGGTGACGGCACCAAATCAGTCCCGTGTGAGAGAAGGACAGATTCTTTTGGCTGGCGCGTGAGACCCACTCGCCGGGAACCCAGCCACCGGACTTTGAGGACTGGCCGGAAACCACCGTACGCACCTCCCTGGGGTGGCTGTGAGACTAAACGTTCACCGGAGTTGGTGACGACACCAAATCAGTTCCGGGATTGAAAAACAAAACCCTTGAACCCAAAAGAAAAACCCCAGAAAAATCGAGCCAATTGCTCTGATACCATGAAATAATTCAGAGAGCAAATATGCTCATATTCTATCTCTCATTGATCTGACTAGAAGACAATTTATACAGGTTACATGATCTATACTAGGAAATAGACAAGAATCCCTAGAAATTAGTTGCCTACAAATTAACATTCTATACTTGGTAAGTCAACTATACAGGCTGTTTATTAACAATATTGAAGGTCGAAATTTAAGCCCATTGATTTAGGAAAACTTTGGCTAAATAAAAGGAAAATGATACTAATATCACTTGTGTTCTGTCTTATGACAAGCCCCGTGTTGTCATAATTTACAGTTGTACTTTACCCCATGGATTTAGGACACTATGGGTTCATAAAAGTGAAATTGCACTTATAGCTCTACGTTATCAAAAGTTACCGAGACACTCATACATTAGAAACTGACAAATTTAACCATGATTTGAAAAGAGTAGCAGAGTTCAGTGAGGTCTGAATAGGTTTAGATTTACACGGCATGCTTTTTGCAAGGACACACTTTGCTTTGTTTTTGCTAAACTGCAAGGAGACTAGTTCTCAGTTTTGGACTGCTGGCCTCCTGGTCATTGTGGAGCAACCTTACCAAAATCTAGAGCCGGTCTTAAGTTTTTTGTTGGTTAGCAAGCCAATATGTATATTTGATGAGCTGATTTAAGGTTTCCATATTGATTGAATGGTGCCGTGAAACTCTAAGTTTTACTATCAAGCCTGTTTTCAAAATGCATAATGTCAGGCTCTGGAAGTTTAACCTTTCGGGATCTTAGTTTTTCAACAACCCTTTTGAGTCTCCGTATCTGCTATGCTGTGAAGTTGCAATTTTGGCAGGTTGTTACGTGTGAAATGTCATGCGAGATTAAACAATCTTTTCTTATATAACTAATTGTCTGTGGTTTTCTGCTTTTGAGAGGTTAGCCATCGTTTATTATGTAAGCTTTTACTCATGAGAATAGGTTTCGTTTAATGTTTCAGAACAGGTTTTGCTTCTCAGTGGGAAAGAAGGGAGTCATCAAACTTGCACATTTTTGCTGCAGTTGCTAGCCCAGGTTCTTCTGCATTCTTTCTGTTCATCTTATTGAACTTTGACTTCATGTGTCTGATACTACCATCATCCTTGTAGAATTTAGCTTAAACTTGACCACTTGCCTACTATTTGTTGGCAGATTTTTCATTAAATGAATCCGTAGGAAAGGTTCAGCTTCCCAAGGGAGAAACCTGGTCTATCCATAAATTTGGTGGCACCTGTGTGGGAAGCTCCCAAAGAATCCAAAATGTTGCAGAGATAATTACTAAGGATGAATCAGAGAGGAAGTTAGTTGTTGTGTCTGCAATGTCAAAGGTGACAGATATGATGTATGATCTTGTTTACAAGGCACAGACACGGGATGATTCTTACATGTCTGCACTAGAAGCTGTTTTTGAAAAGCACAAGTTAACAGCACTTGAATTGCTTGGCGGGGATGACCTGGCTAGTTTCCTATCTAGTTTGCATCATGACATAAACAACCTCAAAGCTATGCTTCGTGCAATATATATAGGTTCTCTCTCTCTCTCTCTCTCGTTGTCTCTGTCTGCTTTTGTCTGTCTCTCTCTCTCTCTGCACATTGATTTCTGTTCTTTTTTGTTTTCTGTTTCTCCCCTTCTTCCTCATCCCCTAGTTAACTCCACAAGTCCAAGGGTGATGATGTTACTCCATACATTTCTGAATGTCATGCAACCTTGATCGACATGCCATCCCTACTAGTTTACTTTTATTTCCTAATCAGAGAGCATGAGTCAGGTTGATGTCGGTCATTACTGTCCGTCAAAGTTAATTTGATCATGTTAAAAAGTTGAAAAATAGTTATCTAGTACAATTTTTGTATGACCTCAAGAATTTATCGTTTTCGTACGGAAATACAACTTATGTTCTATGGAAAGACAAAGATGGTCACCGCTAACTAAGGATAATGACCTATCAAGATGGCGGAGCCCCTATCAAGATGGCGGAGCCCCTTTATGCTGCTCTTTGGAAGTTAAGACACAACTAAACTGCCTTTGAACTTCTGTTCTTGAAAGACTTGCATTATTTGACCACACTTGAAGGATAATGGAAGCAACAAAACGAGGGTCTCAAGTTACAACTTGCTGTAAAACCTCAAGCTGCTAAAGAATGAATCAAACAATATATGTATGTCATGCTTGACAGTCCCCCTCACATGCAATTGCATGCAAATGGACATCAATCAGAAATAAATCAAGGTGCACCACCACCAAGTGCACAAAAGAATTGGTGTACCCAAATATAGGGGGATTGAATGTAAAGGCGAAATGGGAAGTATCACAACCATACAGCCCTGGTACCATGTTAAGTCGCCATGTGCTCCTATGGCCCAAAAATTTATGTCATGCTTAACAGAGTAATACAGATCTGCAGTGCCAAACATGTACAGCAGACCAACTTCTAAGGGAATTCAGCTAGAGTTATTGCTTTGGATGGCCAACCAGGATCACCTAAACATTTTGCAAATAATGTTGTCATCCTCTTTTCTTTCCCTTTCTTTCTGTTTTTCTCTTGATATCAAATTTAGCTCCATGATTTTGGCTAAGAGGACGCAAGTCATGCAACAACGACATGTTCTCTTCGCTACATCATATAGTTGCTACTGGTATTGGTGGTTGGGTTAATTACCTTCTTTGCGCTAAATTCCATTCTTTAATGCGTTTTGAAGAAAACAAACACACATTCTGTATTTCATTTCTTATTGTCTTAGCTTATGTGCTGACATTGATTTCGCTTTATTGAATTTACCTAAAAGTGTAATGTACTGCAGCTGGGCATGCCGCGGAATCTTTTTCAGATTTTGTTGTAGGACATGGAGAGTTATGGTCTGCTCAGATGTTGTCATCTGTCATCAGAAAGGTGGTGCCCTGGATGGTTGCGTTTTGTTTTCTTGAAGGAATATTTATCTGATGCTATCTTCAAGTTGTTGAATAAGATATTTTTCTCTTTCTTTAACAATCTCATTTTCTGCTGCAGAATGGACTGGACTGTAACTGGATGGACACACGAGATGTCTTGGTTGTGAATCCTGCTGGTTCTGATCAAGTTGATCCAGATTATTTGGAATCAGAGCAAAGACTTGATAAATGGTTCTCTAAAAATCCATCTAAGACAATTGTGGCAACTGGTTTTATAGCTAGCACACCTCAAAATATTCCTACAACTTTGAAGAGAGATGGAAGTGACTTTTCTGCCGCTATAATGGGTGCTCTATTTAGGGCTCGCCAAGTCACAATCTGGACCGATGTTAATGGTGTATATAGTGCAGACCCTAGAAAAGGTTTGTGGAAAGCCCCGCATGTGTCAGCTTATTAAATCTTAATGGCATTCACCCGAGCTTTCTCCTGTACCTGTTTTGTTCAATCTTTATGTTTCTTGGATAGAATCTAAAATACTTTGCTTGCAAAATTGTTCTTATGGGACATAACTTTCTCAAATTGACTTGGACTTTCCTTTGGGCCTGATTTCCATGCTAAAGTACATTTCTTCTGCAGTTAGCGAGGCTGTGATACTAAAGACACTGTCTTACCAAGAGGCATGGGAAATGGTGACCTCAGGACACTTCTTATATCTGTCAAAGTTGCTGAGGCATGCTCTTTAACATATCTTAACAGAGTTTACATGTATGTGCAGTCATACTTTGGGGCAAATGTTTTACATCCTCGTACTATCATTCCAGTGATGCGATACGATATACCAATTGTTATAAGAAATATCTTCAACCTCTCTGCACCTGGAACGAAGATCTGCCGGCCTTCTGTCATTGAAAGTGAAGATGGGCAGAGATTGGAGTCTCATGTCAAAGGGTTTGCAACTATTGACAATTTGGCACTTGTGAATGTTGAGGGGTGAGTTTGAGCCGAGTTGACTGATGCATTTATGACCAAATATTGCATTTGTCCTCTTTTTCCCATGTAACTTGCACTGGGCAT
Organism: Escallonia rubra; assembly: GCA_033065855.1. Classification (NCBI taxonomy): domain Eukaryota; kingdom Viridiplantae; phylum Streptophyta; class Magnoliopsida; order Escalloniales; family Escalloniaceae; genus Escallonia; species Escallonia rubra. The sequence goes on along the minus strand of JAVXUO010002854.1, from coordinate 466,144 downwards.
ATGCATATCTGCAGAACTGGGATGGCTGGTGTTCCTGGTACAGCTAGTGCCATTTTCGGTGCTGTTAAAGATGTTGGAGCCAATGTTATTATGATATCCCAGGTATCTTTGTCTGGTGATTTTGTTAGACGTTTAGCTGGATATTGCAGAGTTCATCTTGATTTGGTCTAATGCAGGCTAGTAGCGAGCATTCTGTGTGCTTCGCTGTGCCTGAAAAGGAAGTAAATGCTGTTGCTAAGGCTTTAAGGTCAAGATTTCGGCAAGCTTTGGATGCTGGGCGTCTTTCTCAGGTGTTCTACTTTAATTCAAATGATTATTAGGGCTCACATTGTCCAAGTATAATCTCAATATCGTTTATTGCTAAAGGCCGCTTTTTCCCTGAGCTTATACTTCTTTATGGAGCCATTATTATTTTACTTTGCTTTCTCGAAATTATGCTGGAAAAGCCGTGATGAAAGATGCTTCTGCTTAGTATTTGTACTGGGATGTAGTAAAGTTAAAACTTTTCATGTAAGCGTTGCAGGCACCATTTGTTCATCAGTGAGGGAGGGAGGGAGAGAGGAAGGGAGGGAGGGAAATTTGTTACCGACTTTTCGGCATTTTTTTAATCTGTGTTATAGGGCTTTTTTATGCTGTTGACTACCAATAAATGAGTCCCCGTTCAGGCGACAAATTTCCATCAGTGCATGGTTTGAGAAATGTATCAGACTGACTTCTGTTTTACTTGATTAATACTTCTTTCTGCTTTCTGTTACTTTTGCCTGTATGTAAACCCTTTATGTTGAGAAAGGTCAAGGTCAACAACCAGATTACAGGGAGTCTTTTTCTTCATCTATCTTACTCAATATTTAGTTGCGATTTGCATTCAGATGTATTTCTGGATAGTTTTTCCAACTCTTATGTCAGAATTTAGTTTTAGCCGTACCTCAGAATGATTTCCTTCTTGCTTACGACAGTCGGTAACAAATGATACCATCACTAATATCGAAGGTTTCCACCATATAACGACATATGCATTTATGTCTATGTATAGAATTTATTTAGGAAGGTCTACTGCATAATGGCCTGAAGTCATCTCGAGCTTATCTCCTATTTTTAATTTCTTTCCACTATGAATTGCAGGCACACTGATAGCTATTCTTATTCTCGTGTTTTTATGATCTTCTATCTGTTAATTTTTCTGGCTGTTCATCTTAGATAAATCAGCTATTCTCAGGTAGCAGTCATTCCAAACTGTAGCATTTTGGCCGCAGTTGGTCAGAAAATGGCGAGTACTCCTGGAGTTAGTGCTACCCTTTTTAATGCACTTGCAAAGGTTAGCACACTTTTATACAGCTCGCCATATTCTCATGTCAGCAATTAGGTCAGTCCCTTTAACTTCCATGAAGCACTTTTTGTGACGGCATGATAATTTTACATAGATAGGAAGGGAAATTTTATTGAGATTTGGATTATTCTGCCTGCACAATAGACAATACGTTTTGTATTTGGACTTAGAATTCTTGTTGGGTTGAAGATGGTTAATGTTTGGCAAATTGTCATTTTCCATTCCACGCTGCACTAACAATTTCTATGACAAATTGAGTTGAGGTGTGCATGCTCCATCTTAATTTTATGAAGCATTGACAAAGAAATGACCATATACAGGCTAGTATTAACGTCCGTGCCATAGCTCAAGGTTGTTCTGAGTATAACATAACTGTAGTTGTCAAGCGAGAAGATTGTATAAGGGCCCTAAAAGCTGTCCATTCAAGATTTTATCTATCAAGAACCACAATAGCAATGGGTATCATTGGACCTGGATTGATTGGTGCTACATTACTGGACCAGCTCAGGGATCAGGTACATTAGTGATTCATTCTCATCTCTTTTCATCTTTGACATTGATATCTTTTTGTAGTTTCTACAATATCATAGGTGGCTGTTGGATTTTTTGGTTTACCATAAAGAATCAATTAAATTTCCTGGATTTTCAGACCCTCTTTTGGGCTGCACATTATTGACGCAGAACGGACCTTAATAAGGGGTATTTAGGCTGTCCTACGACCAGCTATTGTAGGCTGGGCTTAGGTTCTAGGTTTTATAACTGATAAACTAGGGTCAGGGTTTAGAAACCATAACGAGGGACTTAATTGGCTGATATGGGGCTGTTTAGGGTGCTGTACCCATGAACAGAATTTTTTGTGTTTTGAAACAGCAAACGGAACAAGAAAAGTGGAAAAGTAGAGATAGTAGAAATTAGATTCTTACGAAGGCCTTTTAGGAGTCTGACCTAGAAGAGAATCAATGGACTCTCACAATTGACCTGAAAAAGCAAATCTGCTTCATAAAAGTCAATTCATCAACTCTATCAGTATTTGCTTACAATGCTTGCTTATGTAGAGATCTTTCCTACTAGGAAATATCTTGAAGATTAACAAAAAATAATACGAGCCCAACTCCCAACAGAAAAAAGAATCTCAAATAACCTAACAACTAAACAAAGATACAAATTACTAGATCTTTCTAACTGGCCATATATGTTCAGATTACTCTCGACTACCAGAATTACCGAAACACCATGGCCTGTATTTTAGGGCCATATATGATCTCTCTATCTCTCTCTTTATCTCTCTACCGTTTTTACGAATATGCTCTAGTTCTAAGGGTCTGATCCCTATCAATTCCCCCTGCCTTGAAAGAACTCGTTGAAGTATGAGACTTGATACAATTTATGGAGGAGCAATTGGTGCCCCCTAGATCTCTTATCAAACTTAATGCGTTTTGAGGCTGTGTCACCAATTGCTTATTGGTAACTCTGAACTTTTCAGTCTTCAAGTTTAGCAAAAAGAACGGATCTTCAAACAATGTAATGGGTTCAATGTGCTAGAATATTGCAGATATTTAGTTATTTTTAGAAAACCCTTGTTAGGGGATTTTTTTGTCGGATCTTAAAGATTAGTGGTGAATGCCATGAGATAAATACTCCCTTCAGCATGCTGGCTAACTTCATTGTTAACTCCCTTTTTGGCTTAATGTGCTCCGCAGGATTTATGCAACAAATAAACGATGCTATAGCTTTAAGCTTATAATTTTCAGCATGTTGGCTATATACATGTTCTCTTTTTCTTCTGTTTCCACGAATATGTTTCAGCTCTAAGGGTTTGATCCTTATTAAGGCCCCCCTGCTTGAAAGAACTCGTCTTCGACGAGTTTGAGGCTTGATACACTCACGAAGGTGCAATTTGTGCCCCCAAGATTTCTTTCTATACTCCATGCGCTTTGACATTGTGTCAGCTAACTCAACTCTTCAGTCTTCATTTTTGGCAAAAAGAGCGGATCCTCAAACATTTTAATGGGTCTTGATCTTGTGAAGATAGTCTTAGATAGTTGTTTGACACATTTTAAAAAAGAACTTCTTATTAAAGGGTGCTCTTGTTGGATCTTTCAAATTAGAGGTGATTTCCATGAGGTAAATACTCCCTTCACCATGATGGCTAATGTCCTTAGTAGCTCCTTTCTTTGGTGTGTGTACCAAAAGTGCTCTTGTTGGATCTTTAAATTAGAGGTAAATTCCGTGAGGTAAATACTCCCTTCAACATGCTAGAAATAAATGACACGCATGAAGATGAAACTTTATTGGAAAGCGTTAGAAACCTCTTAGATGACGAGTGCCAGGGGGTGCATGAGGAAGTAACAAAGAGCCTCTGTAGCACGCTGGGTGCTAGCGTAATACGGATATCGGGGGATGTGTTTCATCCCCCTTGCTAGTGTGCAAAGGATTGGGGGTGGTAGCTTGTCACGGACTCATTGTGTGGGTGAGTAGCGCAGTGGTGCGCAGGGTAAATATATGCGTTCACCACACTACGGGCCAAGCCTGTAATGCACACAACCTAATGCACTAGGCTTTGCACCGACTCTAACATTGTCCAGACACTGGGAGGATCTATTGGAAAAAGGGCCTGAGGGCCTCAGTTAGGTATAGCCAGCCGTATCTGGGTGGGGATGTCCCTGGGTCCACGACATAAGGCTCAGGTTTATAGGTTTTATAATTGAGAAACTAGGGTTAGGGTTTAGAACCAATAAAGAGGAAGTTAATTGGCTGATATGGGCTATATAGGTGCTGTGAACAGTACCCCTGAACACTATTTTCTGTTCTAAAACAGCAAACAAAGTAAGAAGCATGAGTAGTTAAAGGTAACATAATCTAGAGTCTCACTAAGGTCTTGTATTGAGTCTCACCTAGAAGAGAATCAATGGAGTCTTACCATTAACAAGAAAAAACAAATATGCTTTATAGAATTCAATACATCAAGTCTATTTGTATTGCTTATAATGCTTGCTCATAAGAGATCTTTCCTACTAGAAACAATCTTGAAGATTAAAAAAAAAAAAAAAAAATTCGACCCAAGACCTGATAACAAAAGGAATCATGAATAACCTGTTAGCATACATAGATTGAAATTACAAGATCTTTCTTACTAGCCATAAATGACCAGTATACCCTAATCTACCAGAATTACCAAAATGCCATGGGCCAGATATGTTTTATCTTTTTCTTCCGTTTCCATGAATAAGCTCTAGCTCTATGGGTCTGATCTCCATCAATACCTTTAACAAAGCAATCTTACATCATTTTCCATTGTCCGCCACAATAACTTGCTCGCATCTTGCTTTCCTTGGTGATCACTGTAATACCTTTCTCTGACTACCTTTTGTTACTGTTTTGCATGAGATATTTATGGAAGTACCTCTATTGTATTTGGACGCTGAAAATGTTACGTCAATTCTCTATGGCAGACAGCAACCCTGAAGGAAAAATTCAACATTGATTTGCGTGTTTTGGGTATTACTGGATCAAGGACAATGCTTTTGAGTGACACGTAAGTTTCAAGTTTTCAATTAACATTCTTTCTTGAAATCTTCGGTAGTGTAGATTATCACTTTTATGGGTATAAAAGGAATATTTGTTGCTTCTGGCTGGTGCTGTTTTCAAGAATTTTCAAACCGTACCAAAAAAGGTAAGCTGAAATTACCTAGTGTCAGCTAATTAGTATTGGAATCTTGAAGTAAACTAAAAAAGAACTGCTGTCTCTGCCCTTTGCTAAGTTTTGAGGTCGGTTTTGAAATTCAACAAAGTGCCAGCTAGTTAGTGGGAGTTTATGTTCGCTCTAATGTAGTACCTTGGACATTCATTTTGTTATCAAATATATAGTATTGGATTTCCTGGGGTTATTTGGTTACAGTACATTTTTATTATTAGTTGCTGAGCTGGCATCCTGGTGAGTCAGTGGAATTTCGAAATTAGTGGCGGTTTGGTAATTATATGGAAGATTGGAAGTACAGATTTGGGGACTTATTGTAACTTTAGCTGGGGATTTGTCTACAATAAGGTCTATGACCTTATTTAAGGGGGGACTATCACATGTTGCTTTTTATTTTCGATTTTATCACGTCTCTAGAGAAACAGGAAGCAAGAGAGAAGATTAAGCTAGGGTTCCGGTTTTGGCATCTATTGAGATTTCCTTTTACCGGTAAGTGTTTGATTATTAGTCTAAATTAGTTGTGCATTTTGCAAGAAGAATGGTTCTTAAAGTTTGATAGAACCCTGGTTTTGGGTTAAATCAGTTTGTAAGGGTTTTATGTTCTTGATGATAGGATTGAGTTTGGCACGAACTGGGAATTGAGCGTCTTAAAATAGCTGGCTGGATCCCATACTTTTGTCTAAACCCTTTTGTCCTTAGTTTGTTCTTAGAGCAAAAATCTTAAGTTGAATACGTATCATGTTTGTTAATTGTGTGTACGGACGGAAGTTTAATAGTTTCTCTAACCCTAGTTTTCTCTCTCTCTTTTTTTTTCTAAACTCCTGAAAACATTGATTCTTCGTGTTCATCAGTTAATCCATGATTGTGTCACAATTATGATCTTCACAAATTGTTTCCATCAAGACTAGTTTTCAATGAAGAATGGCATGTAACTAGAAGTTTGAGAAACCATCTAAAATAAATGAGTTAGCAAGAGAACTCCTCCTCTCTAAACTTCTGAGATTTCTGGTCACGCGATGCCGCCGCCACCGACGGGAGTGACTTCGCGGAGATCATCTCGCCTGCTAGGGGGGCGGTTAAAGATGCTTTCTCTAACGACTTTGTAGTACTCAATGGCAAAAAACACATGCAAGAAATAGAACTGGAGATCGATCATCTCAATCGAAAGATCTACTGGTTTCGTTAGGATCTGATTGATTATTGGATGTCGGAGACTTAAGACCTGAAAATTTCTTGGAATCCATCATTGATTCCGATGAAGAACACTGTCTTAAGGAGGTGGTGCAACAATTAAAGAACCAGATGGAAGTCTTAAGACAAGAAAATTTGGAACTAAGGACTACAATAAATGCAAATCTAGGGCGAGAAATGGTCCGAAATTCTGAGTTTCAAGACCAGACAGCATTGATTGCAAAGGAAGATGCAGGTAATTTTAGGGGCCGCGTGGGATGTACGCTCCTGTGGTAAATGTCAGTAACCAGCAACGGGTAATGAGGTGGATAACAACATGGCTGTTAATGGGAGCAAGACCAACATAACTGGTATATTGAAACGTCTTAAGCAGGTAAGGAGGCTGAATTTCCAACTTTACCCTCTGTGACTAAGCAAAACACCACGCCTGTAAACGTAAGTGGCAATAATCTGGGGTTTGGCCCAAAACTAAGGGAGCGATCATATGCTACAATTGCACGGCTAAATCAAGACTGTGTAAAAGAGCAAAGCCTGAATTTCATCCCTCTGCAAGAGATTAATGGCCAAAAAGGCATTGAATACATAGTTGAGGATGTGGAGAATGAAGTAAAGGCATGGGAAAACACTGTGATATTATGTACTCGGTGCAGGACCATCTGTACATGTCATGAAGGCCTACCTCGAGAGAAAATGGAAGTAATTTGGCTCATTCTGTGTAAGTTTTCTGAAGTCAAGTGTTTTTCTTGTCAGATTTGATGCTAAAACTCAAATTCTGGAAAAGGGGCCATGGTTCTTTGATAGCAAGCCTGTTATTGTTATGCCTTGGACATCCTCAATGTTGCTTGAAAAGGAAGGTCTAAGTCTGATCTCTGTATGGATTAAACTGCCACAACTGCCATTACAGTTCTGGTCATCCAAAATGATCAGTCGCATTGGCAGTACAATTGGCAAACAATTGTTCACGGATTACATGACTGCACAAAAGGAGAGACTGGGCTATGCTCGAGTGCGTGTTAAGGTGGATGTTAACCACCAATTACCTGATACTATACCATTGAAAGGCCCTGAAGACACTATCATGTATCAAAAGGTGGAATATGCATGGTTGCCTGTAAAATGCACACATCGTGGATACAGCTCTTGATTCTTTCAAAAGAATTGGGCTGTGGTGAGCAAACATGTGACTGCTGCAGTGATGGAGATGCTGAACAAAAAGGGTTTCAAACTCTTCAACAACAATACCTTGACTTTGATCCCTAATATTCCTTGCTCCTATCACTACGAAGGACTTTAGACCAATTGCATGTTGCAATGTGATCTATAAATGCATACCAAAAATCCTTTATGCTAGAATCTAAGAAGCACGGATACGGGTGCGGGTGCGGATACGTGATTTTTAAAAAATATAGGATACGGTTGCGGCGGGCATACGGCTAATTTTATATATTTAATAAATATATATATATCTATGAAAACTATGTTGTCTTTCCAAGGGGATTTTTTAAATTGATGGGCTCTTTTAGTAAAGTTGACTTTAGTAAAATATTGTATTTGTTTTGGTGTTACTACTAATTCTTTGAAATATTGGGGCTGTTTTAGAAATAATAATAAGTTAATAAGGGGTACCTAAATAAAAACTAGAAAGATGGGGATAAGACATTATCCATACAGCTGTCATGACTCTTGAGTCCTGACTGACATGCATTTAAAGTGGTTGTTATGAGTTACAAAACCAACACATGACAAAAAGCAGATGCACTTTGACCCCTAATCTTCTTCTTCTTCCTGGATGCCGCTGCTACTGCCGGATCAACTTGGATCGACATCTCTTTCAATGGTCGGTCTCCGATCACGGTCTCCGGTCGTCGCCGCTGCCTACGGTGTTGGACGACTGCTTATTCTTTTCCTCCTCCTCCTGTCTCTCTCTCTCTCTCTCTTCTCTCTGTCCCTGAAGTACCCGGTAGGTGTGCAGCCGTGTCCCAGCCGTGTCTCAGCCGTGTCCAAGCCGCACCCGAAATTCAGAAAACTATTTGAAATATTAATTAATGTTGGACACGCACCCGTGCGCACCCATGCCGCACCCGACGCGCACCCCCGTCCGACGTGCACCCGGTGCCGGTGCTTCCCCCGAACTGCTGCACCGGTGCTTCATAGGCTAGAATTAAGGTCGTCCCAAATTTGATTAACACGAGACAATCAACTTTTGTGGCTAAAAGTAGTATTGCTGACAACATTCTCCTAATGCAAGGACTTGTTAAGAATTATCACAAAGAAGGAGGTCTATCTGTTTGCTCAACAAAAAGCTATGATCCAGTGGGCTGAGATTTCCTAAGCACTGTGATGGAAGTTATGCAGTTTCCATATAAGTTTGTGAATTGGATTATGCAGTGTGTAGCCACTATAATATTCTCCATAAGCCTTAATGGATATATGGACTGTTATTTTGCGAGCTTTAAAGCATTAAGGCAAGGATATCCTTTTTCTCCTTACCTCTTTTTATTGGTTATATGGAGGTCTTCTCTGGGATTCTTGATTCCTATGCCGACCAACATGCCTTTTGTTCCACCCTAAATGCAAGGAATTGCAAATCAATCACTTGTGTTTTGCTGATGACCTAATTCTGATGGCTCAAGCTAACCAAGAAACACTTTTGTTGGTCAAACAAGCTTTGACTGAGTTTGAGTAGCTCTCTAGACTTGCTCCTAACCTCAGTATAAGCTCCATTTATCTAGCTCGTGTGGATGATGCTACTGCTGTGCATTTAATGAGATTATTGGTATTTTCCAGTCACCTACCTAGGTGTTCCTGTGATATCACCTAAGCTGCAGTACAAGGATTGTAAAATCTTTGTGGAAAGACTAACAAAGAAAATATCCAGTTGGGCTATTGGCTACCTATCTTATGCTGCGTAGTACATTTACCTGTATCTGTGTTGATCAGCATGCAAGTGTACTGGTCTACAATTTTTCTATTGCCAAAAAAAATCATTAAGCAAATTGAAGGAGAGATCAGGGCATTTATTTTCATGAGGAAGATGTTAAATGTACTGGGGCTAAAGTTGCATGGAAGGAGCTATGCCTTCAAAAAAAAAAAGAAGGTGGTTTAGGACTGAAAAGATGGAAGAATGGAATAAGGCTGCAATATGTAAGCACCTATGGAATTTGTCTCATAAGAAGGATAGAGTATGGGTTAAATGTTGCCACATATACATCATCAAGGAGGGCCTCCTGTGAGTCTCTCATGGACCTGTTGCAAGATCTTGAAAATCAGGGAGCAATTTAGCTAATTCTTCGGTTTTAAAGTAGGTGGTGGCAAAGATACATGGTTATGGCTTGATAGATGGATACCTGATAGTACATTAATCAACCAGTTTGGACAGGGGGCAGTATATGATTCTGGGTTGACTATAACGACTAAAGTGTGTGCCATTATTCATGACAGTGCTTGGAGACTACCTCTCATATCCAATGAGTTAAGAGCCTTAAATGCTCTCTTGGTTGAATTGCCTATGCCTAATACAGATATACCAAACAAGGTCATCTGGACTTTGCACCATAGTGGTAGTTTCACAATTAGCACTGCTTGGGAGGGTGTAAGAACTAAATCAACTAAGGTCCCTTGGTGGAAACTCATCTGGTTTACAGGTCATATTCCTAAGTGTTCTATGACCTTATGGCTAGTGTGCAAAGTAGGCTTGAGAACCAACGCCAAATTGAAAGCATGGAATGTAATGCAAGAAGATAAGTGTGTGTTCTGCTTGAATCAGTCTGAGATTGAAAATCATTTGTTCATGCAGTGCTCAAATGCCAATGAACTTTGGAGACTGGTTCTAAGGAAATCACAGATGGATATACCTTTACTGTCATGGTCTCAAGTTTTTCAATAATGCTGTAAGGCACTTCAGAGGGAAGAGTTTTCAATAATGTTAGGATCGTTGAGCACAAACTTGCAAGTGTTCAAGAATGCCTCCATGTCATACAGCAATGTCTGAAACATAGAGTACATAGTTGGAAAAAAACTCCTTTTGCAGTCCAGTAATAGAGAACTCTGCCAAGCTTGGGGGATTGATACTCGGAGCTTTCTAACAGCTGCTGAGATGGAAAATGTATGTATATATAGAGATTTTATAGTGTTTGTTTCAGTTATAGTTTTGTTTTGTTTTGTTTTGTTGACAATGTAATTAGTTTGAGCTTCAACGAAAAACAAGGACCTTTGACCCAAAAAAAAAAAAAATGTTTCCATTAAGTTAGATGTTAGAAATATTCATATACCTAAACTTGATACTCTTTAAATGGTTTAAACAATATATGAATGTCTTTTACATCCCAACATGATAATAAGTTGCAAAAATTATCTTTTTCGGAAACATCATGGATTCAATGAACACGAATCATGGAGGAAACTTGAATTTGCCATAAGCAATTGGGATTCTTTATACGTATAACGAACAAATACGCAATTGAACACCAGATTTTGATTCCCAAGAACAAACGAAGGACGAAGCGTTTAGAAAATGTTTGGGATCCCTTATCTTCAACTAGGCGCTCTAATCAGCTATTGCGAAAAATCAATTTGAAATTCGTGCCAAACTCAAACCCTGGCATGAAGAACATTGAACTTTTGATCTGGCTCTACTTAGACTTGGGATTTATAAAACTTTAAGAACCAATCTTCCTACTCAATGTTCAATTTGATCGAGACTAATAGTCAAACATTTCTGGCAAAAGGATGATCTCAATAGATGCCAAAACGTAAACCTAGCTTCATCGTTTCTCTCCCCTCTCTTTCTTTTGAGGGAGGCATGAGAACACCAAAATAAAAAGGGATGTGCATTACTTCCCCCTTTGATCCAGTACAGAGCATAGTTAGAGAAGAAACCCAACCAAACTTCCAATAATTCCTCTAATCTGAACTTCCATAGCATTACCAGAAAGACACCGATTCAAAATTACACTTATTTACCGAAATGCCACTCCTCAGCAATTATTTACGACATTTGCCATGTAACCAAACAATCCCCCAAAACCTGATATTAAATACGAATAACAGAATAAATTTTGGGGTATTACATCCTTCTGCCCTTTGTTGTATCCTGTCCTCAAAATTCAACACACTCTAAAACCTCAGAGAGCGACTTTTGAACATGATTAACTTCAAGATATTTAATCCTCCAAAGGGAATTCCACACCATGTTTCCCTGTGGTGAAGAAAATAGTTTACTAGATCAAATGGCTCCTGTCCCTGTTGCTCTATGCTCATCTCGCTTCAGCCGCTCTACCTAATCATGCGAGATCTCATGACCAATAAAATTCTGACGTCATCCAATCAAATGTCAAACTATATGTGCATTTTAAGGGAAGAAATAACGATGAGTCGGATTGATGGGAGTCCTTAACATCAACCTCAAAAGAACTTTTTTTTGGTTTTGGTCAATTCTTGGCGATGTGCCCTATTTGCCCTCTTGACTGTCTACTGTTTGCCAAATATTGGATAACCTGCTCCAACCTTTCCCTTGATCCTCTTGAGCAGTTATGGTCTTCTTGATCCCCTTGATCCTCTTGATAACATGATCCCTTTGATCCTCTTGACTGTGTCTACTGTTTACTATATATTGAATTTTTCCTGAGCACTTAACGTCTTCTCGGTCTTAGCTGGCTTCACCATATGGTGCAAGTCTGGATAGTCCTTGTACTTGACTGTCAACAATTCTGCTTAAGGTTTTAGCTTACAAAATTGATTGGCCTCGCTTTCTTCATTCTCGTCAGTACTAGAACAATCAGTAATCATGAGATGTATACTGCTGTATAGCCTTAAACACCTATTCTATCTTTTGCTTCATCTTGCGTCCTAAATCAAACACTACTATTAGTAAGATCCGTGCAACATGATAGGTGATATTTAGATCTGTAACAGAAGTTCATCATCTGGAACTCAGTGATGATCTCAATAACATTCAAACTGTAAGGTTCAAGAATCCATGATGGCGGTGGGATGCAAGCAGAAATGTAAAATCAAACTTGTGACCTTTTGTTGCGAAGTGACTTTGTTTGTTCTTAGGCTGTTCGCCTTTTAGCAATAGATTTAGGTAGACAAAACCCAGATTTAAGTCACTTTTTCATGCTGTACAGTAACAGTCATTTGTTATAAGGGGCTGAGCATCTTCATTTGTGTTCTTCCTATACTGGTTGTGTATCTACAATTACAAAAGGAAAAAGGCATGTGTGCTCATGAAGTAGATCAAGGGGTAGAGATACGCTTTAGCTGGCTTAAAGTCAAAGCATCTTTGGCATTTAGAGTGGTTATATTCTAGGCTTTGCATTTTCCAACCGAGGGTGTCTGGTGATACTAATGTACTTCTTTGACTTCTTTTGCTTCAAAGGAGAGTTTGGTGAATTTAGAGAGGGTGGGATCCAAACTTCAGCACCTCGCCCCCCCTCCCTCGGGATTTTATGTGAATATACCTTTTAAACTTCTGGTCCATCCAGCTGCTTCTTGTATTCAGCGGTGTAGTGGCTAGTATTAGACAGTTTTATCTTTTCTTTCAGCTACATTCCTTTCTCGCATTACTGCTTTCCACTTCTCAATAAATGGTAGGGCTTCGTAGTGCATTGATCAGACTACTGTTGGACTGCTAACTACGCGTTGAAGGTTTCTCATTTTCTTTTTTCTTCTGTTTGTAGGAGTATTGACTTATCTAGATGGAGAGAGGTTCAAGAGAAGAAAGGAGAAAATGCTGACCTTGAGAAATTTGTTCAACACGTGCACGGGAATCATTTTATCCCAAACACTGTCGTGGTTGATTGTACAGCTGACTCCAATGTTGCAAGCCATTACTATGACTGGTTGCGAAAAGGAATCCATGTTATCACCCCAAACAAGAAGGCCAATTCAGGACCACTTGATCGGGTAACATGAGATCTGATATGCTTTGTGGTTGTGAATAAGAGCTAATTTTGCAGGTGTAGTGCATATATTATATCTTCCGATTAAAAGTACCCATGTAGACTTTTACCTCTTTGAATTCCTCTGCAGTGTAGCAATGTTGTTTAATTTCTACGTCAGAGGTACTTTATACAACTTTGTTTGATGGTGTTACTTTTTCTTGTCCAAATTTAGTATTTGAAGTTGAGAGCTCTTCAACGCCAATCCTATACGCACTACTTTTATGAAGCTACTGTTGGAGCTGGTCTCCCAATCATAAGCACTTTACAAGGTCTCCTTGAAACTGGGGACAAAATTCTCCAAATTGAAGGAATTTTCAGGTTAGTCATTGGGCACATTTACTTGCAAGCAACGTGATTTTCCAAGTTTTCTAAAATTTTATCGCACATTTTCCGTAGGCAGATCTAAAGTTTTCTTTGTCAGTGCTGCTAACCTCGGAAATGAACTATCTAATGCAGTTTTTGTTGACTTGTCTTTGATCAAATCTGTTAATGCAGTGGGACACTGAGTTATATTTTCAACAACTTTACAGATACGCGAGCTTTTAGTGAAGTAGTGACGGAGGCCAAAAAGGCAGGCTACACAGAACCAGATCCTAGGGATGATCTTTCTGGAAAAGATGTTGCCAGAAAGGTACTCGATGTTTAATTTGCATCCTCCAACTTCATCATATCTTTTTATGTTTGTCGTCAGCCTCGACGTAAAACATGATGTAATTAACCTCACCTTGTCTATTAACTTAACTGGGAAGCATGGGATGATTATATGGTGTATGCAATGTAACATTATCAGTCTTGTAGTTTTTCAGAGAATAAAGAAGAAGAAAAGAGAAACTGAATTCTTTCTCCATTGCATATTACCGAATAAGCTATACAGACTTTATAGGAAACCATACCACCAAATAAGGTATGAAATCCCCCTAAACTAGGCCTAACTGGATCCCCTTATTTCAAAGGAACTCCTTTATATGAATATAAAAAAATTACAAAATTATAGCAAGTAATATCCTAATAAGACCATAACCGAATCATTGACTTGACCAGATTTTGCTAATCATCCAGGTCAATGGCCTAATCTTCTTCATAATTCGGCACTCCCCCTGAAGTTGGTGCATAGATATATATCATGCCCAACTTTGCTAATGAGAAACTCATAATTATGCCTAAATAGTGCCTTTGTGAGAATATCTACAACTTGTCGTGCTGTCGGAACAAACAACATACATAACAGTTCCTGCTTCAATTTTCTGTTCTTTGAAGTGCCTGTCAATCTCAACATGCTATGTTCAATCGTGTTGAACCAGATTGTCTGGATGCTAATGGCTGCCTTTTTGTCGCAGTACAACTTCATAGGCTTGGTCAGACATGTCTTCTTAGTTCTTCCAAAACTTGTTTTAGCCACATCATTTTGCGAATCCCATGAGCCATCGATCTATATTCTGCGTTGGCACTAGTACGAGCCAGTACACTCTGTTTCTTGCTTCTCCATGTTACGATTCATAACTAAAACATTGATCTAATTCTTGCCTTAGGGAAACTATCTCATAGTAATTAACAGTAACCTCATGCTCTCCTTGTGTAGACTTCCACAATTTAGTTTTCAAAACAAATATTTGTGAAGAGTTTTCAACATCAAAGTACACTCTGTTTCACGCACGACTTCCCAAACATCATTGGCCAATGACGGAAGAGATATGCTTTAGCTATGGTTGGCTCCATGGAATTGATCAACCACGTAATGACTAAGGAGTTTTCAAATTGCCAGAAGCTTGCCTGCTGCCAATTGTCTCACGTCTCTGGTCAGATGTCCGAGCTTGCCCCTGCCATCAATCGCCAACGTCACGGACTGGGCCCATTCAAGGTAGTTATTCCTGGTCAATTTACGAGAGGTAAGTTGGAAGGAACGTTGTGAGAATGGTCTCCTCCGTGAGCCTTGGTTGGTCTGAGTGTCCCACCGAGTGTTTAGATCCGAGGATCTTTGTGCTTTAGTCATGGCCATTTTGACCATAGAAAAAATTGAGGCTACTCTGGTGCCATATTAAATTACCATCTGCTCTAAAAGTTTAAGCTGTTAGAGAATAGGCCCAACAATTAGGGATGGCAATGAGGCGGGTCGGATGCGGATCTTATTAGATCCGCGCCCGCCCCGGTAGCCCAATTCCGTTACTCCGACTCCGACCCGCCCCGCCTTCGGATCGAGAGATGGGAATACCATCCCCAATCCAATGAATTACAACCGGCCCCGCCCCGCCCCGCAATCTACTCCCTCAAACCCCACCACTACGCAACCATTCTGAAACCCCACCCAGAAGCTCAAAAAAGACCATGAAAATGCTTCATTTCTTCTTTTCTCTTTCTACAAAAAGCTCAAACATCACCAGAAGCACAAAAAAAAACTCCATCGCAACTTTTAACACATAATTTGATAATAGACACAGAAAATGAAATCAAAGTTCATTATAGCTTCAGATTCAAATTGTCCAAAAAATAAAATTTCTGGAGTCAACAACAATTGGCAACGCCGCGGTCCACGACACAAGCATTTGGTACACTGCCGCAGCAATTGGAGGTGGAGGAGCTTCGGCAGCAGATTGGAGATGGTTGACTGGCGGAGACAAGCGTTTGTATTATGCGGCGAAGACAGCCGTTGTACCATGCGGGGAAGAGAGACATGCGTTGTACCATGCGGCCATGACCGTACGGCGTACCAGCGTTGAGAGAACGGAGAGAGAAGTGAGAGTTTGAGAGAAGATGGGCGGCGTTGAGAGAACAGAGAGAGAAGTGAGAGTTTGAGAGGAGGGGCGGCAGAACAGAGAGGCAAGAGAAAAAGAGAGGCTTTATCCATTATATATACTATAAGATGGATGGTCGAGATCGCCTAGATCTAGGGTTAGGATAAAAACTAATTATATATAAGACAGCGGGGCGGGGCGGTTAGCCTAAATACCAAACCCGCCCCGTACCCGCTGCGGGTTTAAATTTTATATACCATACCCACCCCGTAACCCGGTCAAAGTCAAGAAAAAACCCGCTCCTATAGGATCGGGGCGGGGCGGATATCCACCGGTTGCGGATCAAATTGCCATCCCTATCAACAATGGTATCATGCTTAACACTCCCCCTCATGTGCAAGTCCCCAATTGCACTTGGAGAGACATATCAAGGTGCAACACCACTAAGTGCACAAATAAAGAGAGTGCAAAGTGCACTATATTTAAGGGGGACCAATATCAGAGCTCTGATACCATGTAGTTTTTTTGAGAAAAAAATAGAAGAAAAGAGAAACTGAGTTCTTTCTCCATTGCATAATACTGAATAAGGTACACAGACTTTATAGGACATCATACCAACCAAATGAGGTAGGAAACCCCCCTATACTAGGCCTAACCGGATTCCCTTATAAGGGATCTCCTTTATTTGAAAATAAAAGACTTAGACAAAAATAACAAATCTACATCCATAATATGACCATAACCAAATCATTGACTCGACCGGATTTCGCTAATCATCCGGGTTGATGCCTAATCTTCCTCATTATTCGACAAGTCTATTATACTCTGATTCTAAAGGTAACGGGTAAGCCAGATCATCGTGCTCTCGTTTCACCTAGTCACTAGGTATTGTACTTAATATGGGCATACCCCCCAATTCACTCAGCAAAGCCTGCCACGTAATGTACTATCCAGTTTAATGCAAATTCAAGGTAGATTTAGTCTTATACTGTAACTTTAATATTGCAGGTCATAATTCTTGCTAGAGAATCTGGACTAAAGCTAGAACTTTCAGATATTCCTGTTGAGAGCCTCGTGCCCGAACCATTGACGGTGAGAATATGATTCATTCTATTAATCCAGCACTTTATAAAAAATACTACTTTAAATTCGATGCAAGGAGTAATATGTGGAAAACGTGAATATCTGGGAATATTACGCTATAGATCGGCATTTATGGAATTGAATGTATAGGACAGTGTGGTCGTAGGTACACTTATGAGTTTTTATACCAAATTGCATGGCTAAAGATGCGGCTGCTCAGCTGGGTTATGTGTGAGTGACATGGCTTAGCATTTGCATATTTCAAACCAAGAATCAGTGTCATAATCGCAACTTGTTCTGAGCCCCCCGACCAAAAAGAATATGAGAGGGTAGTATTTGGTCTCATATGGTGGATTTACGGCCTTCTTTTATGCGCTGTGCTTTTTGCTACATACCCATAAGAAGAATGAATTATAATCATGCTGATGCAAATTGAGAAACAGGAAAAGATGACCAAACAAGGGTTGCCTCACAGCTGATCTGGCCATGAAGTATTTATGTTTGTTAGCATTTCCTTAGTTTCACTCTCACCTCAGCATGTGAGTAAATTAAGTGAATCTGCAAGCTGGGAGACATACATGAGTCCCTTGCAGTTACAGCCAGTTTGAGTCGTAACTTGCACATTTCGCCAACTATTTGAAGAATCTAGGAAAAGAAATATTTTACGTGGTTAACGTGGTGCTGTCTCGGGCAATAAGTGAAACTGGGAGAAGTTGTTCATCTGAATTGGTCATATCAGACCTGTGGTTATGTCAGTGTCTTAAGCATTCCTGCATAGCTAGCTAGTGCTTTGGAAAATCGCTAGACGAAAAGATGAGTCACAAAATGGTAAGCATAAGGCTACAAATTTGATACGTCAAGATCTTACTATTTGAATGTCGTAAAAAAATGCCTTTACTCTGTGTGTTGCACGATTGATGTAATCTTGAATTGCTTCCAGGCTACTGCATCAGCTGAGGAATTTTTGCAGCAGCTGCCACAATTTGATCAAGGCATGGCTGATAAACGACAGGATGCTGAGGATGCAGGGGAAGTGAGTAACTTTATTACATTATTGCCAGTTAGGACTGGGTGAAATTAACAGGCTCTCTTGTGAAATCGGTTATCACTGCCCCATATTTGTAACTTCGTAGAGAAAAATGCAAGGAAAGGTTAAAGTCTTTTAAAACATGATAGAAGTGGTTAAAGTTTGGATTAGCCTTTCTGGACATAGTCTGTTTTCCAGTGTCATCTGTGGCAGCAGTTCTTATATTTGGTGATAGCTGTGAATATACACTAAACACAGAATTGTTAACCTTGTCTTATACCACCTCAACCTCAATATTTACAAAAAAGAATGACAGAACTTGATTTCTTCCTAGTTGTTGGAGCTTATATGTCAATGCATGGTATAGATATGCTAACAAGAATATTCCTGAAGTGCAATTTAATTTTGGGTAAATTACACTAAACACCCCTGAGGTTTTACGTAATTACACTCCACTACCGCTATCTTTAAAAATTACACTCCGACCCCCCGAGGTTTGTACCCGCGTTACACACAACTACACACATTTAACGGCAGGCCCAACTCCGTGAAAAGATTCCCTGACAATTACTTTATGCAATTTTCATACCCAAAATACCCCCCCTTTGTCCTTTACTCACTTGTGAGGTTTTCCAAAATTTCAGTCAACTCCACAAACTTTAAGTGAATTAGGGGGTTTAATTTAGCCAATTTAGGGTTTAATTAGTTCATTTCAGGATTCAATTAGTTCAATTTAGGGTTCGGTTAGATTAATGCATTCAATTTGGGGTTCAATTAGTTTAATTTAGGGTTCGATTCGATTAGGGCATTTAATTTAGGGTTTAATTAGGGTTCAATTAGGGGGTTCAATTTGTTCTATTTAGGGTTCGGTTGAATTGGGGCATTCAATTAGGGGGTTCAATTAGTTCAATTTAGGATTCGATTGGATTATGGCATTCAATTTAGGATTCAATTAGTTTAATTTAGGGCATTCAATTTAGGGTTTAATCAGGGTTCAATTACTTTAATTTATGGTTCAATTAGTTCAATTTAGGGGTCGGTTGAATTGGGACATTCAATTTAGGGTTCAATTAGGGGGTTCAATAAGTTCAATTTAGGGTTCGGTTGGATTAGGGTATTCAATTAGTTTAATTTAAGGTTTGATTCGATTAAGGCATTCAATTTAGGGTTTAATTAGGGGTTTATTACTTCAATTTATGGTTCAATTAGGGTTCAATTACTTCAATTTAGGGTTCGATTGAATTAGGGCATTCAATTTAGAGTTCAATTAGGGGGTTCAATTAGTTTAATTTAGGGTTCGGTTGGATTTGGACATTCAATTTAGGGTTTAATTAGGGTCTAATTAGTTTAATTTAGAGTTCGATTCGTTATGGCATTCAATTTAGGGTTTAATTACTTTAATTTAGGGTTCAATTATGTGTCTAAGTGAATTAGGGTGTTAAATTAGGGTTCAATTAGGGCATTCAATTTGAATTAGGGTATTCCCTCCAATAATTTTCCAAAACAAGTTTTCCCTCCAAAATTCCAAGAAAACAGTCTGAGGGGCATTCATGTCTTTTTGCACTGCACCATTAACACTGTAAGAGAAAAAAGTTACTTTTTGAGCTGAGTGTAATTTTTAAAGATAGCGGTAGTGGAGTGTAATTACGTAAAACCTCAGGAGTGTTTAGTGTAATTTACCCTTTAATTTTAGAAGCTTTTTTGAAATGCTTAGGTCTTCTTTTCTCTTTTAACTTTACTCCGTGATCTCATGAGCTTGACGTTTGTACCTAGTCTGAATCTGAATAAGTTTACTTTTGGTCCCATAACCCCCCTGAAGGTCTTGCGATACGTTGGAGTGGTGGACGTTGTTAGACAGATAGGTGAGGTGAAGTTGCGAAGATACAAGAAAGAGCACCCGTTTGCACAACTTTCAGAGTCCGATAACATCATTGCATTCACAACTGAAAGGTACAAGAAACAGCCTCTTATAGTCCGTGGTCCAGGTGCTGGGGCTGAAGTGACAGCCGGCGGAGTATTCAGTGACATACTGCGGCTTGCCTCGTATCTTGGTGCCCCATCGTAATAGCATTGTGTTCTTGTAGTAGCCTCCACATTTTTTTGTCCTAGGGATCAATTGCTTGTTTTCTTTTTGTTTCTATTGGTGTTGGCCAAGACTCTTACAGTAGTAAGTAGGTCTCATCTATCCTCTTAATGTATCGGCGGCGTTATGTTTGGAATGAATATTGCCGCACTCCATTGCAACTTGTTTCTTTTTTACTTTTGAAGGTTTTGTAGCCCGTGAATTGTGTGAAGACACAGCCACAAGTGCTAGCACTGTTGTATTCGTGTTGAACTGCAAATGTTTCCGAATGAAGAGGTAGTATAATTAGTTACCGTCTTCCAATTCCGATTGCACTGGGCACTACTAATATGAACCTAATTTGTTGGTTGCACATCCTCTCCTGCTTTAGCGAGTACCTTTCGAGAGAAGGTTTATGGTCAACGTGTTGGTTGCCGTCATTTTTCAGCCGAACCTCAGCTGCCGTTGGTATCCATATTTTATCATTTGTTGCACAAGTGGTCTTCAGATGAAGCATTTGTTGAGCGGAGTAGCCAACCTATGTGCTACTTCAACTCGACATTCAGTTTAGAGCCCCACATTTTAACAACATGACTGCTCCCTGTCTCAACCCTCATTCATCGGAGAAACCATCTCTCCTTGCTCGTAGTACGAGAAATTTCAACCGGAGGTTGACATCTAGCAATACCCGGAGCTTTCCCACCACTCAATTCTTCCCCATCTTACAAAACCACCACAAATACTCAAAAATACTTTACGGGTCAGGGAATGGTTCATTAAAACTCTTGCTAAAACGGGACTAATAATTGTGATGTTGCTGGGGACACAAATTATATACATGGGACCGATGTCTTGCTATGCAAATACTCAAAATATTATCTGTGGCAGGGGATTGCTTGTTAAAAGTCTTGATAAATTGGGACCGGATAATGGAAACACAGATGCAGGGGCGGACCACCAGTATGACCCGCGCCCGCGGGGGGCGGGGTGGGAATGGTAGGAGGCATCAACCCCCAAATTTTGGGATTTTTTTTTAATTTGTTAAATATTGGGTAATCATATTTAAAATATTTATGAAAATGCCACTATATTTTAACATTGATGTATTAGAGTTTTATTTTGTTGTGTTTTTTACTATTTGTGCCATTTTCTCATTCCTTTGCTCTATCTTCATTATTCAAAGTTTCAAATCTCAATATTACGAACAAACACGAATAGATCAAGGTCAGTTCTTTTTTTTTTTGTAGTTTACATTCTTATAGTATGGTAACTTATACGTGACTATTATCCTCTTACAACTAACAATCGCATCAGTGGTACATTTATAAAGTAAGAGTTAAGCTTCTTTCATGCAAGATTAGTAAGTTGTTGTTGACTAGCTTTATCAAGTTAAATAAATCACTATAAATAGTGAAATTGTATAATTAATAGTCAAATTGAGCAATCTATTTTGCATTTAATGTATTCAATAGTGACGCTAATTATAATGAGCTTCTTTTTTGTAGACAAGGAGTCAAAGTCACGCACAATTGATTCTTTCTTTCAAACAAACAATGTTAACAATTGTAATGCTGATGAATGACTTCCTACAACAAAAAGAGTGTTGATGATGGTAATATTGTTGCACCGCTTCCTACTCCTACTGCTGACGTTGAGATTCCGATTCCGGAAGGTTGCCTGAAAAATCTCCAAGACTTGAAAGTATGAATGTCAACAATGATTTTGAGCGTGATCCAGGGTTGCGACCACAAATATCGTAGTATCCTATCAATCATCGAGATGAAATTTGACGAATTATATTAATGCCGGTTCATATGAATGCATACTTTCTTCATATCCTAAATGTGCACTAGTAAGTCATCCTCGTCGCTTTCAATCTTCAGGGTTCGAATTATTAAAATCATGGCTACAATATTCTCCCACAAAAGATGCAGCCTTTTGTTTCCTTGCTTTCTTTTTAATAAGCCGTGGAAAAATTCTGGACAAAGTGCATCCACTATTAATGGGTTTAGAAATTCGAGAAAAGTTAGGAATGGAAAATATTGTACTTTTCTAAATCATGTGGGAAGTGATCTTAAGTGGTGCCATAAAAGTGCTCAAAAAGCTTGCGAAGATATGATGGCAACATGTATAAAATCAATTTAATAAATGCACTTTTCAGCATATAGAAGCCATTCTATTGCGATTAATGGCATGAATTGATGCCGTCCAATATCTCACATTGCAAGGATGTGCACTTAGAGGTCATGATGAACGTATGTATTCGAATAATCGTGGAAACTCTATCGAATTAGTGAAGAGATTTGCTAGGTATAATGTAAATGTTCTAGAGGTTGTTTTAGATAAAGCCCATCCCAATGCCTCTTACACTTCTCCGAATATCCAAAAACAAATCTTACAAGTTCTATTAAAGAAAGTCAGACGACCAATTTCTAAAGAAATTTGTGATACAAAGTTTAGTATTCTTGTTGATGAAGCTCACGATGAGTTAAACGAATAGTGGATATCAATTATCTTGAGATTTGTGGACAGTGATAGCTTTCTTCGAGAGCGTTTTTTTGTTGCTGTTCATGTTTCAGACACGACCTTCACATTAAAGAATGGATTATTTTCTCTTCTTTCTCATGAAGATATTAACATCCACAACATTAGATGCCAAGAATATGATGGGGGCAAGCAACATGCAAGGTGAATTTAATGGTTTACATGCTTTAATATCTAAAGAATGTGCATATGCTTAATATGTCCATCGCTGTGCACATCGTTTGCAACTAGCAGTGTCTAAAGACATTGATCAAATTTAAGACTTCTGTGATACATTAACTCTTATAGTCAACTCACTGCTTCTTGTAAGCTTATTGATGAGTTAAAAGCTGCTCAAGCCAGTGAAATTGCACAATTGATTGCTTTTGATGAGCTTGAAACTGGTACAAGGCTTAACCTAATTGGCAGTTTTCGAAGAGCTTGTGATACTTGTTGGAGTTTTCACTTGAAAGATATGCTTGATAAAAATGTTAAATGCAAATAGTGTGGTTTTTAAATACCATTGGTGATGCAGGGTATACTTCTAAACAACGTTTGTAGGCAAATGCGACATATGAAAGTCTGAATTTGTTTGAATTCATGTTGATCTTGCATCTTGTGAAAGCAATTTTTGAAATCACTGAAATTCTTTGTCAAGCTTTACAATGAAAGTCACAAGACATTTTTTATGCCACACATGTTGTTTTAACCACCAAAATACTTATTCAAAAGTTGAGAGATGGCAGATGGGAACATTTTCTCATCATTGTGAAAATGTTTTGTGAGAGTCATGGCATAAATGTCCCAGTTTTGAGTGCTATTTTTTGTTAGAAGAAAGGGTAAAGCTCGTCATCAACTAGATGTGGTTACAGTTGAGCAGCATTGTTGGGTGAATTGTGAATATACTTATTTGTGTAATTGATTTTCAATTGAAAGAGCTAAATTATACATTTAATGGCAATGCAGTAGAGCTACTTACTCTCACTTCTACTTTGGATCCTAGAGAAATGCATCAAAATTTAAGAAGTGATGATCTTTGCATGCTTGTTGAAAAGTTTTACTGAAGACTCACCGAGCAAGAAAAAACACACTTGAATACGAAGTTGCAACATTATAAGCTTGATGTTGTTGATCCCGATGTTCATCATTTGTCAACTATATCTGAGTTTTCTCCATGGCTTGTGAAGACCAGAAAATTAATGATCTCTCCACTTCTTAGTAGGTTGGTCAGGTTGTAACTACTGAACAAGCATTTTTGGCTATGAAGATGGTAAAAACTCAATTCTGAAATAAGATGGATGATGATTTTCTCATGGATTTTTTATTGTGCACATTGAAAAAGATATTGTGGAGATGTTTACTTATCATTGACGACTTTTGTGACTATAGAAAATGCCGAGTTTCGCTTTGACTATCGATTCATACATATTAGAAAAGTTACTTTTCTTATGTTTTCTCGTTTGGCGAAACTTTGATGAACTACTTCTAAATTTAATGTTTTCGATTTTTTATATTCTATGTGAAGTTCAACCTTCTGATATGTTTTATGTTAACTATCAAATTTTTTTTTTGACTTTTTGTTTCCTTGACTAGACTTTCGGGATCCTCCCCTTGCACAGATAATATACATGGCGTCGATATGGAGATGAGCGAAGGACTGTTGCCGGCACGGCTAGACAAATTTATGGCTAATGGGTGGCCCAGAGTATGCACTACAACAAAAATAGGCTGTAACGACGCTTGTAAAGGGACGCTCTACCAAAGCATCCTAAAAGTTGAATATAGGACACTAGGTAAGAAGTCTCTTTTTTTGGTTAGATGTAAGGACGCTTTCCTAAAAACGACAGCGTTTTGACTTAAGCGGGATCCCAAGTTTTGAGTTGTGCGCTACAAACAAGAGAGGATGAAAAAACAACCAATTGTGTATCTCATACGACACCGTTTTAGCCCATGACTTCTGGGTTTCTAATTTTCTCTTTGACATTTCATTCTTCGTGAGCTTTTCCATTTCAGTCTCTCTCCTCTCGTCTTCTGGCCATGCACAACATCCATGGCCAAGCTGATTAATCGAAGGAAATTAAGGACCTGAAGGTAACCTGCTCCTCCCTTTCTCTGTCATACCTTCTAGTTATTTGATTTATTGTGCATTTCATGGATGATTGTGTATTCGGGTAAGGGTCTGCATGGGTGATTTGAGATGTGGTTTCTTAATTTCTTGGGTAATTTGTCTCAAAATAGGGTTTGAAGTGGTAGTAACCTCATGGATGGTTGTTTTCTTCATTTCATTCATGACTTAAGCCCTTTCTTTTTTCTAGATGAAGATACTGTGACTACGCAAATCTTCATTTTTGCCATCACATTTACAGAGTCCTAATTTCTCTCTCACCTACTTAGTTGTCTTGTAATTTGATTTCCTAAGTAAATTAAAATTTCATGTTTGTTTGAATACATTTAATTCAGCTGCTTAGGTATTTTGTAATTTCATTTTAAGCGAAAATGGACAGGGGAGTATTGGCTTTTCATATCTTGTAATGAGGTTTAACCGTAGCAGATACGAGCTCATCAGAAGTAACAGATATGATAGATATCAAATATGTACAAGTCTGGGAGCATGAATTTACCTCCTATCTACTGCCATGTCAGAAGTCCATAGGGTGAGGTTATCCCTCAAGAGTTGGATGATCAATGTGCTATCTTTGTATGGTTCATCATTGTGATCTTATATTAGCTTTCCTTAAAACTCCAATCTTAGACAAGAAAGGAAATTCTTTCTCTAATCACACAAAAGGCATACCTCAGGGTAGCCCACCCTAGAGGTGCCAGAGAACTTAAAGACTTATATTTTGAGCAGAGTGGCAAGGTGGTGCGCGAGCAATCCGACTAAAGAAGATAGATTTCTCTGTTCAAAGCTTAATTGCTCTGCTCTAGCCAAGGTGCGATTACTTCTGTAGCTTTGCGAGATTGTTAGCTCTATTACTGTAGTTGGAAAGCTTTACATGTATCCTTCCAAAATCTTGAAAGCCTTCTCGGTATTAGAGAGAACATTTAGGGTAATCCAGGGCCAGACTGTTTGTAACGCCCTCGACCTTGGGATCCATTACCAACAATACCCAAGTCCTAATATCATATGCATTCTAATAATACTCAATTACACCAAGGTATAAACAGAGCATCTAATCCAGTAGTGACAAAATATCTCCGAAAGGAATATTCTCATAACAACCTTGCCTCTTACAAACCATTAACCACAAAAGAATGATCAATCCTCAAATTTTATTACAAAAGTCTAATGCCAAATCAAAGTACCCACATCCGGGTGAAGTTCTCAAAAAGGAATACATTGCTTTGACATGCTAACAAAATAGAAGCTCTAATTTTTTTTCCCAAACGTGCCAAGCTCCTAATCATGCCCAGCAAAGCAAACAAATTGGGGATGAGCTGAAATAGCCCAGCAAAGGAAAATCAAATGGAAAGCAAATACGTTAATTCGTATTTCGAAACAAATCCATAACTTTGACGAACAAACAATAGCAATTGACATTTACATCAATAAATCGAATCAAATATACGAAATGATCATTAGTGGCCATAGGTCCAAATCGAACACAAAACCCAAAGGTACGACACGCATACCGGAAGCGTAATAGCCGTCATTGTGAGGACTATTCGAAAGTCATGTAAAGTGACTACAAAAGCCACTAAGGTGGCTACAAAAGTTACCAAGTAACTACAAAAGTCACCGGAATGACTACAAAAGTCTTAAAGACTCTCTTTTTCAACAAAAGGTTGTTCATTTTAATGATCATATGCAAATTACGAATTTCAAACTCAAATAGCAATGAAGGCAAATACAAAGCAAATTGAACAATTCTCAAAAGTTGTACAACAACTAGTAAAGTGATACTAATTAACGAATCCTTACCATAGAAAGAAATAAGAAATCCCTTACCTTAAACAAGCTCTTGGTACGAAATCCTTAAAGTGCCGCCTTAGTATCTAAAGAGTTCCCCAAGCCCTCACCTTTAAGAAGAGAAGCAAGGGAACTAAAAAGAGGAGTTGGAGGGAAAAGAAGCTAATTATAGGAGAATCTTAAGTTGGCAAAATACACTAACACTCTCCAAACTTTAGATACTTATTCAAAATGTACCCAAAATTTTCTAACATTTACGAAAATGGAACCTAATACTTTCATTCGAAGGAAAACTATTCCTTCGACTAAAAAAGGGGTTTCCATTTGACTGAATCTTCTAGTCGCGAAATTTCCTTCTTTACACTTGCTTTTTCCATTCGACCAAAAACTTTCCATTCGACCGAATCCTTCAATCATTTCTTATCTCGGTTAAAGAAACGCTTTTCATTCGAAGCAAACACTTTTTATTCGAAGTGAAACTTGTCTATTCGAATGAATCTTTCAATAGCTCCATTATATTTCTGCCTAACGAGGATTGATTCGAATGAATCAGGATTCATTCGACCGAATCCTTCAGTGATGGTTTAACGATCATTTTCATCTAATAATTTATACCTTAAAAGAATTCCATCCCGGAATCAAACCTACCTTAATCATCGAAAAGTTTAACGTGCTTCTTGCGTATAACGTCCTCGAGTTCCCATGTAGCTTCCCTTTCAGAATGGTTACGCCATAACACCTTCACAAAAGCTATCCTCTTAGAATGCATGACACTTTCATCGCGCTCCAAAATGCAATCCGGTTGCTCCTCATAAGATAGATCTTCCCTAACTTGAATAGGCTCAAATCAATAACATGCGAAGGGTAAAAAATATACTTCCTCAAGGTTGAAACATGGAAAACATTATGTATTCTTGAAAAATTGGGAGGCAAAGCTAAACGATAAGCAAGTGTACCAATTCGCTCAAAGAATTCAAACGGTCCAATGTACCTTTCAGATAGCTTCCCTTTCTTCCCAAACCTCAAGACTCCCTTCCATGGGGATACTCGCAAAAACACATGATCACCAACGTCAAATTCGAGCTCACGATGCCTCATATTTGCGTAACTCTTCTGTCGGCTCTGTGTAGTCTTAAGTTTGCTCTTAATCACTTGGATCTTTCTTGTCTCAGTGATTTGAACAAGTGTTGGACCTATCAATTTTCTTTCTCCAACCTCACTCCAACAAATTGGTGACTGACACTGTAACACCCCGATACTTTTTCAGATTTAATTAGAAACTTTAGCGACGAATTTTCTTCCAATTAGCGTTGAGTTTTATTTAGTGACTTTTAGCGACACTTAGTACATTAAAATTGTTTGAGCACCTAAACTCTAGTAAATAATTTATTTTGGACTATTTCGTAATAATAAAAAAAAAGTTGTGGGTGCATCTTTTAATAACTAACGAAACTTTAGGGGTTCTTTTGGTAATTGTCTTTTATGGTTTTACATGTATATATAGTCGTATACTATACATCAGCCGTTCCCTTCCCCATATCCGGTTCTCTGGTTTTACGATCAAGTGAGATAGAGAGATACAAAGAGGTATAGAGAAAGGATCAGCAGGGAGAGGGAGAGAGAGGCTGAGAGAGGGCCAACAGGAAATTTCGGCGACAGGAAAATCCGTGATCCAAGTGCAAATCCGGCTAAAAGCAACGAACAAATATCGGTAAATATCCAAACTCTGTTCCTCGATTTAATTCATGAAATTTAGTGTATTGCGGGGCTGAGATGTGCATTGTGAGAGTGTAAGAGTAAGCTGTGTGTGAGGTGTTTGAGAGTGAACTATTTAGAGAGCATACTGTGTGTACAGAGAATGGGTATGGCCGTGGGATTGCTTGTAAGGCAGCGAGTGATGTATAGGGTGGTCTAGATGGTTTGCGGCAGCGAGGTGATGGTGGTGTAGATGGCTTGCAGTGGCGAGGTGGATGGTGCTTGCAGCACCAATATAGTGCAGCGGGGTGATGGTGCTGGTGCATCTCAACCTGGATTTTTGGGTGGTCGCCATTAGTTAAGGCGAGGGATAGTGGGTGAATTGGTCTGTTGTTTGCTTTGCTTTTTATTTATTGAACGGCGAGTGGAGGGAGAGAAAATGGGTTTTGAAGATGGTGTGGGTTTACTGTATGTGCGTGCGTTGTGGCCTTGTTTTTGTGTATGCCGTGTTCCGTGAGTGGATGGTGAAAGAAATAGGGGATGTACATGTTATTGAGTTTGTGTGTGCATGAAAGTGGTGTAAAAGGGAAGGCGGAGAAGTTGTGAGAGATGGTGTTTTTATAATAGTTAAAGGTGTGTATATATGATGGCATATGTGCAAGGAAAATGGGAGGTGGTACATCTGTGTAGTAGTGAGGGCCTGTGAGGGAGTGTATGGAAACGAAAACTGTGTTCACGAGTGCATGAGTGTGTGTGTTTTGCAGCAGGGAGAGAAGCTACTGCCATGAGGCAGTAGCTGTGTAAGATTGAGTGCATTAGGTGCATATGTGTATGTGTGTAAGTGTCTGTGGAAGGTGTGCGTGAGTGAGGCAGTAGCTAGCTGTGCAAAAGTGGGTATAGTATAGGTATTTTGTGCAGCCATGAGAGTTGATATGTGAGGGGGATAGTACCTGTGCTGTGTTCTCATGTGTGTGAGAGCATAATGTGTAATTAGTGTGGTGGGTGAGTGGGACAAGAAGAAGGAATAGGAAGGAGCCTGTCGTGGGTACACCTGTGTGTGAGAAAGTGAGTATTGGCCAGCAGGTAGAGATCAAAAGGAAGGACAAGAGGAAGAGAAGGACGGAGCGGGTTATTTTGGGTTAACGTTAGATCGATACGTGCATATGTTAACGCACACTTATCGTTAGCAGGTGAAAATTTGCAGTATAATACGTTATACAATATTAGAATTCTTGGAAGAAGTTTATAATTTTCTAAGATCGTATGAAGTTTTAGTATTTTCTGTAATTTCAGATTTGGAAAATTCTTTAGGAACCTTTAAATCCTGAAAATGTTTTGGAAAAAATTATAGTAATGTCTTTATGGTATAAATAAGACTCAGTTTGAATTTGGTAATTTTTGGAGTTGTTTTGCTATGATTTCCATATCGCATTGGTTTTAGGAAAATGAAAAATCTAAAAATACTTTTTATGTCCTTTAAATTCTGATTTCAATTTTGATATTTTATATATATATTTTAAGGTTATTATAAAAATTATGGGACTTATTTTACAGCTGGAAGTAATTATGGCTATTATTGGGTTTTTATTGTATTTAAAGAAATTATTTAAATTCTGAAATATTAAAAAATTCAGAAAATGCATATTTTGACTTTTAATAATGTTTTAAGCTATAAAAGTGTTTTAGTGTAAAATTATTATAAATTTTAGAGTGTCAGTACACGTTAAGGAGTGTATAGGATTTTCGGTTAGGTTGGCCGTGTGCGGGAACCGTTTTGAGTGCGCGATTTCGGAGAGAGTGGGGTACGCAGTGGGTAGTTGATATTAGGGTTTATGGTGTATTTGACATAAATTATGTTCTAACAAATAAATTGCTAATCTAGGTTTATTCAGAAAATATTGATCGAGGTTAATTGGTAGCATCGCTTAGCTTGGACCGAGGTAAGAGATTTCTATCCGAACCCCAATTCGTTATTCTGTTTTTAAATATTTTATTATGGAATCTTTACAAAGTTCATTGAGCTCTGTTTTTATGATTGATATGAAAAAAATACTTTCGAACCGCCCATGAAACCCTAGCTTGAACTTTCTAGCGATCGATTGGAATTGTTTATTTATTCTCATATGTTTTAACGATTCAACTATCATAAAATATTTTGAATTCTATTTATTACTTCTCAATGTTGACATGAGTTAGTAACTTGGGAGCCATAAGGATGGTCTGTATTGTTGGCGTTATAAGGATGGTCTGTTGGATGAGTTTTACTAGTACCTAGATGGACTAGTCAGTGTACATATGCATATGTAAAGCGATCGAGCACTGCCGGGGTGGCTTTGCTTCTGTACTGCTCATGTTCAATGTTTCCTGTCTATGTTTTATTACACTTGAACTGTTTTGAATATTATCCATTCATGCTTTATTATATCCGAAGTGTTTCAAATGCCTATTATTTAAGGGATTGAGTTGAATACTCATCCCTATGTTTATATCGTATTGTAGTGATTTCATCGAAAGCAAAATCCCTCAAAAAGTTGTTATTGGACTTGAATGTAAAATCGTTCGTTTTGTTCATCTTTGTCTAAGTGTTGTATTTCATTGAAAATACTCTTCAAAAGTTTTATATGAAAAATCGTCCGAATCGTTTTCTTATTTTTAAATCTTTGATCGACCTTACTGAGCTCTCGAAAGCTCACTCTCCTTTGACTTCCTTTCTGCAAGTGATAACCAGCTTTAGGTAAAGGTTGCCTATGTGGATTAGAGTCAAGCAAGGAAAAAGAGAACTTTAAACTTTAGCCTTTGTAATTAGAACCCCTGCGTGGGTTAATATTGGTATTTGAGATTTTCAGACTTAGATTTCATGTTATATCGATGATATTAGGACTATGATTAATTGATGGTTTAGTTGCTTTGAAAAGCTTGTGATATTATTTTGATGAGTTTAAGGATATCCTGTTTTAGTGTAAGTGATTGAGTGAGTGTTAACGTTCCGGAAATTCCGGGATGTTACAGACACCTTCTCCCATAGAGAGCCTCAAATGGTGCCATCTGAATGCTAGCATGATAACTATTTTTGTAAGCAAATTCTATCAATGGTATCCCAATTACCTTGAAAATCCATAACACAAGCTCGCAGCATGTCCTCTAATGTTTGGATAGTTTATTCAGATTGCCCATCCGTTTATGGATGGAAAGACATGCTAAGATTTAGTCGTGTACCCATGGCCTCTTGCAAACCACCCCAAAAATGTGAGGAAAATTGAGGGTCTATGTCTGACATAATAGATAAGGGCACTCCGTGCAACCTAAGTATTTTTCGAATGTACGAGTTAGCAAGTACCTCAATCGAATCCTTGTTCCTTTTGGCTAATAAGTGAGCTGCTTTGGTCAACCGGTCAACTATCACCCATATTGCATTGTGTCGATTCGTAGTTGGCAACAGTCCAACCACAAAATCCATCATTGTTATATGCTCCCACTTCCACTGTGGAATAGCAAGTGCTTGTAACTTCCCAATGGGTCTCTGATGTTCTGCTTTAATCCACTGACAAACCAAAGATATAGCCACATAGTCAGCTACCTCTCTTTTCATCTTATTCCACCAATAAACATCCCGCAAATTCTGGCACATCTTGGTACTACCCGGGTGAACTGCAAAAGGTTCATATGTGAGCCTTCAAGTGAATCTCTTTCTTCAGTTCCCATTTTTGTTGAGAAGCAATCTCACCTTGGCTGCACAATCTAGAACCCATACGAAGAATACCCTTATTATCCAATCTAAAATTTGTGTAACCACCTTTTTTCACTATGTCACTAATCTTGGCCAATTCAGGGTCTGACGCTTGAGCCACCTTAACCTTATCTATCAATGATGGTTGAAATTCCAAATGTGCCAAATACCCATTAAAGGGACTCTTACCTCAACTTCTAACTTCTCCAATTCTTCTAACAAATGAGGTTGTATAGTAAGCATAGCAGAAAGTCTTCCTATACTTTTCCTACTTAGCGCATCTGCCTTAACATTTGCCTTACCTGGATGGTACAAAATGGTGCAATCATAGTCCTTCAACAATTCCAACCACCGTCTCTGTCTCATGTTCAACTCCTTTTGTGTGAAGATGTATTTCAAACTCTTATGATCCATATAGATTTCACAAGGTTCACCACACAAATAATGACACCAAATCCTTAGTGCAAAAATCACAGCTGCTAGTTCCAAGTCATGGGTAGGATAATTCAGTTCGTGTTGTTTAAGTTGTCTGGAGGCATAAGCAATTACCTTACCCCATTGCATAAGCACACAACCGAGTCCTTATAGTGATGCATCACTATAGATGACGAACCCTCTAGATTCAGATGGCAGTGTTAAGACTGGTGCCAACATCAAACGCTTCTTCAAATCTTGAAAGCTCTTTTTTCACATTCATCTGTCCAGAAAAATTTAGCATACTTTCTTGTCAATTGGGTCAAAGGAATAGAAATGCGAGAAAAAATTTCAACAAACCTCATATAATAACTTGCCAATCACAAGAAGCTTCTAATCTCTGTCATAGAGGTCGGTCTCTCCCAATTCACAATTGCTTCAATCTTAGCAGGATTCACAGATATTCCATCTTTAGTCACTACATGACCCAAGAAAGAAATATGTTCTAAGCAAAACTCACACTTATTGAACTTGGCATAAAGTTTGTGCTCTCTCAAAATCTGCAAAACTATAGTTAAATGTCTTTCATGCTCATCTCTGCTCTTGGAATAAACCAAAATATTATCTATAAAGACAATCACAAACTGATCCAAGTACTTTTTGAACACCCTGTTCAAAAGGTCCATAAATGCGGCCAAATCATTCATCAGACCAAAAGGCATTATTAAAAATTCGTAATGGCCATACCGCGTCCTTAAAGCAGTCTTTGGTACATCCTCCTTCTTCACCTTACGCTGATGGTATCCTAATCGAAGATCTATTTTTGAGAAATACCTTGCACCTTGAAGTTGATCAATTAGGTCGTCGATTCTAGGTAGTGGATATTTATTTTGGACTGTCAGGCGATTTAGCTCCCTATAATTGATACATAAACGCATGCTCCCATCCTTCTTCTTAACAAACAGTACTGGCGCACCCATGGAGACACACTAGGATGAATCATACCCTTGTCTAAGAGTTATTGTAATTGCTCCTTTAGTTCCTTAAGTTCACTAGGAGCCAACCTGTAGGGTGCCTTGGAGATAGGTGCTGCACCAGGAATAAAATTCATAGTAAACTCAATCTCCCTATCTGGCGAAAGACCCGACAAGTCTTCTGGAAACACTTCCAAAAATTCACGAACCACAGGGACATCCTCAAGCCTGACTCCGGTTATGCGAGTGTCATGAATGTGAGCCAAATAACCTTTACAACCCTTCCTAAGAAGACGTTTGGCGTGCATAGATGAAATCAAATTAGGTAGGGTACTTACCCTAGCCCCTTGAATCTTAAATTCGGGCTGATTCGGAATAAAAAATAGAACTTATTTGCTAAAGCAGTCTATCCTGGCATGATTGTAAGAAAACCAATCCATACCCAAAATCATATCGAAATCCTTCATATATAGCGGAATTAAATCCACCGCCAATACTCTATCATCGACGATGATGGATCACGAATTATATACTCTAGAGGTAACCACAGGGTTCCCAATGGGGGTATCAACATAGAATTTGGTTTCCAAGCTTCTAGATCTAACAGTCAAATACTCACAAAAAGATGCCGAAACAAATACGTGTGGCACCGGGATCTAGTAGCGCAAATGCCTTCTTATCACAGACTTTAAAGGTACCTATTACAACATCATTTGACGCTCCTGCTTCACGAGTCGTCATGGCAAAGACTTCGGCACGCCCCTCCTGTGCACTTAATTTATCATCTTCTTTCTTATTCCACTTCGAATCACGGGGAGGCTTGGTGCAATTCTGGCTATGTGTCCCACTGTAATGCAATTATAACACGCCCTTCTCTCCTTATAGCATGGCGAGTTGCCATGATATTTTTCACAAGTAGTGTAATTTCTAATACCGCCTTGACTCTGTTGCCTTTGCCCCGATCCACCTAATGATCTTCTCTTGATATCTGATGTTGGTTTCCTTCCACTTCCAGAGTTCTCTTCATTATAATCCATCTTCTTCCTCTTGTCTTCCCAGATGAGCAATTGTTCATCATGAATGCGCTCCAGACGTTGCGCCCCATCGAACACTTGTGCATAGGTAGGGTTATCCAGAATGGACACCTGTCGCCTTATCTCAAAGTGCAGTCCTTCTCGAGACTTGCGAGCACGATGAATCGTCTTGAACAACATGCGAGGCAAATCTTGAAAGTCGTGCAAATCGCTCCTCATACTCCGTGATCGTCTCATTTGGATGCTGAGCGATCCTCATGAAATCACTTTCCATAGCCTCCTTCACATTTGAGAGAAAGTTCTTTGTGAAGAACCAGTCTTGAAATGTTTTCCATGTGAGATCTCCTTCCTCTTCTACCGTCATCATCCTTGAGTTCACCTTCCACCATTGGTCAGCCTCGCCTCTCAACTGAAAATTGCTAACTTCACCTTTTGTTTGTCTGAGCACCCTATCACCACGAATACCTTATCCAATTCATTAACCCATGTCTCTACAGCCACATGATCCGCAGCCTTACCGAACTTATTTGGCCGCAAACTAGTGAACTATTTCAAGATCACAGCGTTAGCCACAACCTGCGTAGCATTGGGTTTTTCATCCCTTCTTCTACCTCGGCTTCCTTTGCCACCACGAATCTCACTACGGTTACTCATCCTGATTAGCACCATAAACATAATTAAGTCTAATGCTTACACACTTAATCAAGTACTAATCCTAACAAGCGCGGAAGCTTTAAACTAACGATCTCAAATTGGTTCTAAGAGTCTACAAAATCTCCAACCTAAGCTCTGATACCAAACTGTATCACCCCCGACCTTGGGATCCATTAGCAACAATACTCCAAGTCCTAATATCATATGCATTCTAATAAATACTCAATTACACCAAGGTATAAACAGAGCATCTAATCCAGTAGCGACAAAATATCTCCAAAAGGTAGAGGCTCAAAACAACCTTGCCTCTTACAAACCATTAATCACAAAAAGAATGATCCATCCTCAAATTCTATTACAAAAGTCTAATGCCAAATCAAATTACCCACATCCGAGTGAAGTTCTCAAAAAGGAATACATTGCTTTGACATGCTAACAAAATAGAAGCTCTAATTTTTTTCCTAAACGTGCCAAGCTCCTAATCATGCCTACCACCTGTGGTAAGGGACAAAGCAAACAAATCAGGGATGAGCTGAAATAGCCCAGCAAGGGGAAATCAAATGGAAAGCAAATACGTTAATTCGTATTCCGAAACAAATCCATAACTTTGACGAACAAATAATAGCAATTGACATTTATGTCAATAAAGCAAATCAAATATATGAAATGATCATTAGTGGCTGTAGGCCCAAATCAAACACAAAACCCGAAGGTACGAAATGTATACTGGTAGCGTAATAGCCGTCATTGTGTGGACTATCCGAAAGTCACGTAAAGTGACTACAAAAGCCGCTAAGGTGGCTTCAAAAGTTACCAAGTAACTACAAAAGTCACCGGAATGACTACAAAAGTCTTAAAGACTCTCTTTTTCAACAAAAGGTTGTTCATTCTAATGATCATATGCAAATTACGAATTTTGAACTCAAATAGCAATAAGGCAAATACGAAACAAATTGAACAATTCTCAAAAGTTGTACAACAACTACGAAAGCGATACTAATTAATGAATCCTTACTACAGAAAGAAATACGAAATCCCTTACCTTAAACAAGCTCTTGGTACGAAATCCTTAAAGTGCCGCCTTAGTATCTAAAGAGTTCCCCAAGCCCTCTCTCTCAATCTTTAAGAAGAGAAGCAATGGAACTAAAAAGAAGAGTTGGAGGGAAAAGAACCTAATTATAGGAGAATCCTAAGTTGGCAAAATACACTAACACTCTCCGATCTTTAGATACTTATTCAAATTGTACCCAAAACTTTCTAACATTTACGAAAAGGGAACCTAATACTTTCATTCGAAGGAAAACTATTCCTACGACTAAAAAAGGGTTTCCATTCAACTGAATCCTTTAGTCGCGAAATTTCCTTCTTCACACTTGCTTTTTTCATTCGATCGAAAACTTTCCATTCGACCAAAAACTTTCTATTCAACCTAATCCTTCAGTCGCTTCTTATCTTGGTTAAAAAAATGTTTTTCATTCGAAGCAAACGCTTTCTATTCGAAGCAAAACTTTTCTATTCAAATGAATCTTTCAGTAGCTCCATTATATTTCTGCCTAATGAAGATTGATTCGAATGAATCAGGATTCATGCGACCGAATCCTTCAGTGATGGTTTAACGTTCATTTTCGTCTAATAATATATCCCTTAATTTATTTTCAAACAATATGATCCTTATTAGCATAAAAGGGGACTATTCCACTGTTTTTACGTTTGGTTCATTTGTTACGTGATTGTTCTCTTTTTCCTTTATACCTTTCATGAACATGTGATTTACCTCGTTTAAACTTCTAATGCTTACTAGAAAAAAAAATATAGCACCATCTACTCACTATTGGACTGCATCCAATACAATCAAAACACTGCTAAAATTTTTCACTTGTCCAAAAAACTAACATTTTTCTCATGGGCCTCTGTAAAAGGTTATCACCAATTTTGTTGGGGGGGGGGGGGCGCTCTTGATTGTGATTGGGAGTATTGAATTTTGTATCTTATTTTTGTTGAGAAGCTAGTGAGTGATGATTGTGAATGTGAAGTGGCAGATTGGAATGCAATAGTTCAATGTTACAAAGTTTCTTTCTTTCAATTTCTAATGGTAGTTCTTTTGTGTTTTTATAGGTGGATTTCTAGAAAATCAATATTAAGGATCAAACATGTAATTCAATATAGAGGAATGGACTTAACTTCTTGCATTTGGTTTTCCTAATTCTATTTCTCCTTCCGTATAAAGCAGCTGGTTCAATTTTGAAGGTAATCTTGTTTCCGCCCATAAGTGATTAGTACTAGAGTTTTAATAGATTTTATGCGAGCAAAAACCTTTTTTTTTTCCTAAAAACATCTATATAAACTCTTGCAGATTTCTTCTTTAGGAATTACTATTTGTTCATTTTTTTGTTTAAAAGGCTTACAAAAGTAGTTACTTTGTGCTCTTTTCAATCTTTCTTGTCATATGTTCTTGAATCTGAACATATTGATTAGTTTTTACTTAGATAGAGTTCTGAATTGAGAAAGTAGACTGAAAGACTGATATAGATTTTTATTTGGTTAAGGTAGACAAATGGATAAGAGTTGGATGAGTTACTTGATGTTGCATTCGCTAATGCAAGTGTTGATGGAGAGATTATTTGCGCTTTATGTCATGAAGGTGAGTACTAAAGGAGAGTTTGCTTGCCCTTTATGTCGTGAAGGTGCTTGTTCTTAATGATTGAAATACAGTGAAAAACTTTGTTATACGTGCCATTGTAGAATTTTGGATGTTAATCATCCATTTCCAAAAGATAAACACTCCTTTGTTGGAAAAGAAAGACGTAGAAATCCACCTTGCTACTTGACTGGGACGATGATCTTAGATGATTTGAAAGACATTCAGATTATATTGGGTAGATTAGTTAAAGAAAACCCAGATTTACCATTGAATTAGAAGAAGAAAAGTATATTCTTTGAATTGCCATATTGGGAGGATAACTTATTGAGGCACAATCTTCTTGACGTGATGCACATTGAAAAAAATGTTTGTAACAGTGTGATAAGGACATTGTTGAATGTTGATGGAAAATCAAAAGATCCCCTTAGAGGCACAACTTGATTTACAAGTTATGGGTATCAGACCAAAACTCTATCCTATATATGATGAGTCAAATCAAGTTTATCCGAGTCCTTCGTGTTTTGCATTGAATAAGGAAGAGAAGGATAAATTTTGCCAAGTCTTGAAAAATGTCAAAGTTCTAGATGGTTATGCGGCTAATATTTCACGATGTGTACAACCAAAGCCACTGAAGATTTTGGGGCTGAAGAGTCATGACAATCACATCTTAATGCGATAATTGCTTCCATTAAATTGTGACAAGTCTTACCTAAGCATGTGCGCTTCCCCTTGATTAAACTGAGTTGGTTCTTTCGACAACTATGCTTGAAAGTTCTTCATCCTCGTGACTTGATTCGATTTGAGAGCGAGATAACATAAATTCTTTGCCAGTTAGAGAGGATATTTCCACCATCTTTCTTTGATGTTATGGTATATATTACAGTACACTTGGCTACTGAGGGAAAAATTGCTGGCCCGATATATTTTCGATGGATGTATCCGATTGAGAGGTATCTTATAACAAATGCTTATGAATGGAACAAGCTTGATTGCTTGAGATCATCCTCCTGAGTATTGGATATTTCTCATTCTTTTCCTATATTTCCTTATTCATCTGTTCTTCTTCTCCCTTTTCAGCTTTATTTTATTGAAGTAATGGTGGATTTGTATTTAAAGCCTTGTGGGTATAGAAGCTGAGAATTGCCTAATATTTGGAAATAGCAAACAGTGCAAAGGCTATGAGTGCATACATTGTGCTCAAGATTGGTTTTAAGGTCACTCAATATCAGATGCAAATATCATTTTTTTTACTTTGTTGATATTGCCCTCATCCTTAACCATAACATTCTTACTTGCCTTGTTGTTTCTATTTTGTTGGTAGAATTCCTTTTGTTGAACTCAGTGCACAAACAATTGAGCTGTTGCCCTTATCATATAAACACAGCAATTATAGTACTAGTGAAGTGATACAGAGGACATTCCAGGCAGAGAAAATTTGCTGATTATTTCTTTTGACTTTACTTTTGTGGATTCCATCAGATTATTGTTTAACTCTTGCTTTAAGTGATATGTTTTATTGCTAATTTGTGATGCCAAGGAATGTGGGTTCGTACTTACGTGGAGGTGCCACAAAGGCTGCAGTCCGAGTCAGCTTCCAAGTATGTTGATGTGAGACACAGCAAGGGTGGAACAAGGGCAGAGACCAAGGGCTTCCCAGACAGAGCTTGAGGGTGGCAGTGCTGTGAGGACGATAGCGCAGGATGAATATACGACGACAGTCACAGTCCGATGCTTAGGTCCAAAGTCAGGGTCCTGTATGTTTCTCTCTCTAAGATTCTAGAGTGAGAAAGTGAAAATGTGAGAATGAAGAAGAAGTCCAACCGTTATGTTCTGTTATCTTCTCTCCAAATGAATTCTCAAGACCTCTATTTATAGAGATTGAGATGATGATGTCATAAACTGACACGTGGCGCTCCCCGGGAGTGACACATCACCGGGGGGTCCATGGGTGCCGGTGCTCCATGGACTGTCAGATCGCATATTCACCCGGCCTGCCCCGCACAGCATCGCTCCGTCTGTTAGGAAGACTGGCTCCCACCGCATCGGTGTGGCCAGAGAACCCCCTTGATCTAGCCTCCAATCCAAGCTCTTGCGGAGTCCTACAGGCCTGGCAGCGGTGGGGAAGACCCGACGCCCAACTGCCAGGTGAACTAGGTGCGATGCCCTCCGAAGACCTGCTCCCGTCTCGGAGTGACCCGGGGGTCATAGTCCCTAGGGGTGCCGACGCAAGCCCCTAGTGCCAGAGCACGTAGGCCAGTCACGCAGGCACCCTGACGGAGATAGTGTCCCAGAGGAGTCGTCTATTCCGCAGGCCAAGGTAGCATCCCGGAGGAGCCGTCTACCCGGCCGGCCAAGGTAGCATCCCGGAGGAGCCGTCTACCTGGCGGAAGGGGAGTTGAAGAGCTCCCTGGCAGAGATAGTGTCCCGGAGGAGTCGCATATCCCCGCGGGTGAGTCCTTGTGCCGGAGCACTCGGAGCGAGTCAAGGTAGCATCCCGGAGGAGCCGTCTACCCGACTGGCCGAGGTAGCATCCCGGAGGAGCCGTCTACCTGGCGGAAGGGGAGTTGAAGAGCTCCCTGACAGAGATAGTGTCCCGGAGGAGTCGTCTATCCCCGCGGCTGAGTCCTTATGCCGGAGCACTCGGAGCGAGTCAAGGTAGCATCCCGGAGGAGCCGTCTACCCGACTGGCCAGGGTAGCATCCCGGAGGAGCCGTCTACCTGGCGGAAGGGGAGTTGAAGAGTTCCCTGGCAGAGATAGTGTCCCGGAGGAGTCGCCTATCCCCGCGGGCCGAGGTAGCATCCCGGAGGAACCGTCTACCCGACCGGCCAAGGTAGCATCCTGGAGGAGCCGTCTACCTGGCGGAAGGGGAGTTGAGGAGCTCCCTGGCAGAGATAGTGTCCCGGAGGAGTCGCCTATCCCCGCGGGTGAGTCCCTGTGCGGGAGCACTCGGAGTGAGTCAAGGTAGCATCCCGGAGGAGCCGTCTACCTGACTGGCCGAGGTAGCATCCCGGAGGAGCCGTCTACCTGGCGGAAGTGGAGTTGAAGAGCTCCCTGGCAGAGATAGTGTCCCGGAGGAGTCGCCTATCCCCGCGGGTGAGTCCTTATGCTGGAGCACTCGGAGCGAGTCAAGGTAGCATCCCGGAGGAGCCGTCTACCCGACTGGCCGAGGTAGCATCCCGGAGGAGCCGTCTACCTGGCGGAAGGGGAGTTGAAGAGCTCCCTGGCAGAGATAGTGTCCCGGAGGAGTCGCCTATCCCCGTGGGTGAGTCCTTGTGCCGGAGCACTCAGAGCATGTCAAGGTAGCATCCTGGAGGAGCCGTCTACCCGACTGGCCGAGGTAGCATCCCAGAGGAGCCGTCTACCTGGCGGAAGGGGAGTTGAAGAGCTCCCTGGCAGAGATAGTGTCCCGGAGGAGTCGCCTATCCCCGTGGGTGAGTCCTTGTGCCGGAGCACTCGGAGCATGTCAAGGTAGCATCCCGGAGGAGCCGTCTACCCGACTGGCCGAGGTAGCATCCCAGAGGAGCCGTCTACCTTGCGGAAGGGGAGTTGAAGAGCTCCATGGCAGAGATAGTGTCCCGGAGGAGTCGCCTATCCCCGCGGATGATGTACACTTCGGAGAGTGGGTTGAAGCATGTTCCATGACCAAGGCAAGGTGCGCATGGTGTGATGAATGAGTGTGGTGCCCGGGGGCATGATGACATGATTGTGGCGCATGGGCGCGATGAAGTGAGTAAGGTGCCGGGAGCACGTCTATGTCAATGGCGCGGCGCATGGGCGCGACGGAGTGCGTAAGGTGCTGGGGGCATGTTTGTGTCAATGGTGGCGCATGGGTGCGACAGAGTGCGTAAGGTGCCGGGGGCACGTTGGTGTCAATGGTGGCGCATGGGCGCGACAGAGTGCGTATAGTTTCGGGGGCACGGTAGTGTGACAGAGAGCCTAGGGGCACGGCTGTATCAGCGGTGCGGCGCACGGGCGCGGTGAAGTGTTGGAGTGTGACGCCCGAATGTCGGTGATGGGGGTCACGGAGACGACGTCTGGGCGACGGACGATGAGCGTCGTGGAGTTGTGTCTGGGTGACGGGGTCGCAGAGTTGTGTCCGGGCGACGGGGTCGCAGAGTTGTGTCCGGGCGACGGGGGTCGCGGAGTTGTGTCCGGGCGACGGGGGTCGCGGAGTTGTGTCCGGGCGACGGGGTCGCGGAGTTGTGTCCGGGCGACGGGGGTCGCGGAGTTGTGTTCGGGCGACGGGTTCGCGGAGTTGTGTCCGGACGACGGGCGTCGCGGAGTTGACGTCCGGACGACGGGTGACGGGGGTCGCGGAGATGACGTCCGGGCGACGGGTGTTGCGGAGATGACGTCCGGACGACGGGCGACGGGGGTCGCGGAGTTGACGTTCGGTCGACGGGCGACGGGGGTCACGGAGTTGACGTCCGGACGACGGGCGAGTGGGGTCGCGGAGTTGACGTCCGGACGACGGGCGACGGGGGTTGCCGTGTTGAAGTCCGGACGACGGGCGACGGGGGTCGCGGAGTTGACGTCCGGACGACGGGTGACGGGGGTCGCGGAGTTGACGTCCGGACGACGGGCAAAGTGCGACGGTCGAAGTGTCATGAGGCTTGGCCCGTTACTTGAGCGTGCATGCTTTGACCGGTTGTGAGCGTGGAAAATGTATGTTGCTTGTGCGGACTTGTCATGCAAAATGGAGCCGCAGTGGGCCTTTTGGGTGCGACCAGAATAGGTTGGGAACAATTTGTTTTCTCACATTACATGTGCAGAAATGGTTTCTAGAGCTCAAAATAGTGGACAAAAAACGACTAAGAAAAACAATGTACAAGCTAATATACCTAAGTTTGATGGTTCAACATTCGCCAGTCTAGTCCTACCACATGTAAGTGGAAAAACATAACCATGCCTTGAAAATGCCTTGAACAATTCAGTTCTTTGTCCCTCCTCAACTTCTTTCTTCCATTTAGCTTTGATCTATTTCTTCTTGGTTTTGTTTTGCTACTACATTTCCAAAAGAAGTCAGTAACACAATAAAAAGAGTACGAGGCACAACAACTATGAAAAGTATTTGGGGCCAGCCTGAAGGGGAGTGGATTAAGGTTATAGTTAACGAGTTTGGACAGCCAATGGGCAAGATGATTAAAAATAAATTGACACATTTCCAAGGCAGCATAATAAGATGCGAACAATATAATGAACTCGACAAGAATTGGCATGACCAACCGGAATTTCGTAAAACTGATATGTTAGATTT
Source organism: Escallonia rubra (assembly GCA_033065855.1). Taxonomy (NCBI): domain Eukaryota; kingdom Viridiplantae; phylum Streptophyta; class Magnoliopsida; order Escalloniales; family Escalloniaceae; genus Escallonia; species Escallonia rubra. The sequence continues at coordinate 423,254 of JAVXUO010002854.1, read as the reverse complement.
GATCAAGGTAAGTGAAAATTTTGATCTTTTACGAAAAAGTTAATTTTAAGAAATGATTAGTTACACATAACATCTAATTAAACTAAATAGTCATCTAGAGTATGCTTGCATGCTATTCATTTAAAACTAATCTTACCTTGATCAATTTTTCTTTGCATCTATACTAATTTAGTTGAAGCAATTTTTTTGGCTGGCAGTCCATTGGGTTTCATATTGCTAAAGTAGTATATGCCTTGGTCTTTTAAAGTGGTCGGCATTTATTTTGAGCATATTAGCTTGGGTATGTCCAGTTGAAATATATGCTGATGTATCCTTTAGACAAATTACTGGCTCAAAATTCATATTTTCTTTCAGAGTTGCTGATTACTGCAAGCTGAAAGCTTTTACAGACGATTGATGTTGATGTTATTTAGCTAAGCAATGGTGTTCAGCATTGTAAATGAGATTTTAATTAGTTATTTACTTGGACTTTGTTCTAGGAAAAATACGATCTCTCTTGTGGTTCCAAGGAGTGGCTCTTGCAATCATTTGCAAGGAAATTCAGGAATTGGAAGGCCAAGGTAAAGAATGATCATTATGTTCCGACAATGTCGTATGATGATCAAATTAAGATAAAATCAGCTCGAGTCAAGCTGGTTCAATGGAAGAATCTTGTTCCACATCAAGGCCATGATACGTACCTTTATTGTTCAACCTTCATAAAGTCCACTGTTACAGCAGTGCTATAAGACACGTTACCTGAACGCGCGCGTGTACACACACACAAAAGGAGAGAACCCGAACAAGGTGTTAGGCCACCTCTTCAGTACCAACTGAAACTAATTAAGCCTTACAGATGGAAGAGGCTTATTAACATCGAATGAAGAGAGAAGCTTGGAAATAATGCCTAGGACGGACAATGTGGGACTACTGGGCAGGCTGGTCGATGTATCAGAAACATGTTTGCTAATGGCTGCTCTATTCCAGTCATATACGCTTTTGAACCCCAAGCAACATATTTACTCCTATCAGATAGCCTTTTGAGCCCCATCTGACTAACCAAATGTTGTAATACTACAAGTGAACCTATTACATGAATCCTTTCTTCCATTCACCCTCATCCGATTAATCAAATGCCCATGAATTTTTTATTCATTAAATTAGTGAGAAAAATAAGGCTAACCAGAATAAGAAGAAGTTGGTGCAGATTACAGGTAAAGAGAGTTAAGCCCTAGTCCGTGAAAGAAAGGTACATACTCATCCTTAATAAACATTAGATTGTATGAACAATAATAATTCTAAATGGTGAGTTCAATTTATTAGATAGAGAGTTGAATTAGGCCATGAACCATCCCGGATGGAAATGTTTATTGAATGCCACTCTAAGAAGGACGAGAATAGAAAACCATCCATTGTAGAGGCAGCAAATTACATGGTTCATTTAGTAGTCTTTACACTTATTCTCTTACTTGTTAATAATTTTTCATTGGAAACGATAAGGATTGAAGGTTGTTTTGTCTGTAGGCACAAATGCACGAGAAAAGAGAAAAACTTATAGAGGGTTCTCAATATTTACCTGCTAAAAATGACATACTTGCTCAGGTTTCGGGAAAAGACAAATATTGTCTTGTTCGCATGTATGGGCTAGGTGTGGCCCAATATGATGTATGGGGTCAACTACCTAGTCGTAAATAGTCACACATGATTGCAATGGAATGGAAGCCAAATTGCGAGCAAATGGAGGAAAGGTTTACAACCGAATTGTTGAGGTAAAGCCTATGTTCTTACAGCTTAGAGGATGTGAAGAATCCCTGTCTGATGCCTCTAGTCCTACTACATTTATTAATCATCGTCCTCAGATGACATCTACACTCAGTTGCCTCGTCCTTTTCGGGTACGTATAACAACATATTATCTGAACTTTTTTAGAATTCAGCTACTCCAAATTTTTAGATTTTTATTTTCAGTTTAATTGTTTGCAAAAGTCTGATACACTCGTCTCTCTGTGGTGCAATGGCTAATTGATGAAGTATAAATAAGATAATTATGTTCAATGGAAAGTCTTCACTTATATAGCACAGCTTCATAGTTATTTGTCTAAAGTTATATTAGAAAAGCAATAAATGGACAAAACACTCCTTAATTGAGCTAGCAATTAAGTAATTGACATCTTTTGGGACATCAATGCCCAATTTTTATATGTAATTGGCATCTCTTATGATAGCAATGCTCAATTAGTTTTGAGTTGAATTTACTCTTTAGGTTTGAGATGTTGTATGCCTTAAGAGTATAATGAATCCATCTGAAATTGTAGCAAAGGGAATTATACAGAGCATAGATCCATCTACACAAGTTTGGGGGGAATAACTTGGGCCGAATTGGTGTGAAGTATCTATTCAGGTTGCTGTGAAAAAAGGATGAACGTTTGATACGATCCTACGGGTTTCACAAAACCATTTACAATGCATATGGAACAACTGTTGCGTGGTCGTGTCTTTATGTAAGTTCCCATCTTATTTTGTGGTTGCTTTACTCTTATTTGAAGAAAAACTTGAAGAAATCATGCTTCTTGAAGTCAATATTTTATCATGTTTTTGCACTTTAGTCTCAGCCTTATGAAAGAAGGATGTGGAGTTTTGCATACTAAAAAGGTTTAGCTATATCATCATTTAATTTGTTTCTAAGGGTAGGTTCTTTGATGCATATCTTATAACCAATTGAGATGCTTGCGCTCTTGCTATTGTGGACCAGTGCATTCATGTGTTGTGAACTTGAGTGCTTCTAAAATTGTCAATGTATAATTGATGAGTTTTGTTATTGAACTTCTAATACATATACACAATTAAATAATGAGTACATGTTTGTATTTGCCGGTGGCACTAGAGAGCGTTGATGAAATGTGATCGGTGCCTTAAATTGTGATGAGATAACAATATTTTGCTTTTGGATGATATTGGATAGTTTGGTAATCAAAAGCCCTTTTGTGGTTGTTATTATTCTAGGCACTTAGAACTCGTGGTTATCTCTAAATTTGGAGTCAATGTAAATTATTCACTTGAGACATTTAGATGATATGAAGACTCTGGATGTTATCCTTCAATTCACTTGATTTTTAACTTCTTATGGTTGCAATGTGTATGAACTAAATTGGGCTACATTAATGTTTTTATGTGGTACATATTGGAATTGGTGAAGTAGGTATTCTGGTATATAAATATTTTTAATTTGGTAAAATGAAAATAGCAACATTTTACAACCCTAAGAATCCTCCCAAATGAGTTACTGAGACGCTCTTTAGAGTCACTATAGGGCATATTAAGAGTCTTCTGGTTGAGCACTTTATAAAATGCTCATTTGTGTCTTGTTAAGCCTTACCCTCGTCGATGCACACAACGACGCTAATAAGTGCCCCAAAAGAGTTATTGGAATGCTCCTCAGCGTCGCTATAAGGCATACTAGAGTCTTCTAGTTGAGCACTTTATAGGAAGCGTATTTGCGTCTTGTTAGGCCTTACCCTTGTTGAGGCGCTTATGGTGCGTCGACATAAATTATTATGATGGCCTCTGATGGGGCGGGGTTACGATACAATTCAAAGCGACTTTATGTCAAAAGCATCCTTATATGTTACCTGTAAGGATGCTAAGAGGCATCCTTATAGCCCAATTTTGTGGTAGTGATGAATATCCTCTGAGGAGACAAGCACGTTGTGGAAGCCATGGCAAAGGGAATTTATTAAGAAATTTCTTGGAAGAGTGGTAGATTTCAAAATGTTACCCCTGAAAATGGAATTGCTTGTTTAGGGGAATATGTTTGAAGTGAGAAATTGTAGACGGGGTTGTGTTTTTTGAGGTGGACAGTCATGTGGTGGCTTGGTTTTTGATGTATGGTTTATATGGGTATGTCTCTGTGTATGTCTGTGTGTGTTACATCCATGTGATGTGTGTGTAAGAGTACGTGTGTGTATGTGTGTTACATTCTTGTGATGGCTGTGTGTGGGTGTGCATTACTGTGTGCGTATGTGTGGTTACTGATGTGCCACACTGTATGGTTATGTGCAGCCGTATTGGCACAACATGTGTGTTTTTATATGCGCATGTGTGGTTATTGACGACCAGCCATGTGTGAGTGTGTTAAGCTGTATGTACTTGAATGATACATGTTGTACACACATACATGTCTACGGAAGTAGCCACACACACGCGCACGTGCCTTGTACATCTGTGCGTGAGGCTGCTTATACAACCATAGGTGTGTGAGTTTGTGTCCTTGAGTGCAACAATGTGATGCGTGGGTGTTTTTTCTTGGGTTGCTCTAAGATAATAAAAAATCTGATCTACTTTATTGATACCTAACAAGTATTTCCTCATCAATGGTGACGGGTTGGTTTTGCTTAGCTGCTTAAATGGTAGATCGATAAGACTTTTGGATTTTACCAAAGGTTCACACACGAGAGGTTTCTTCCCTATCATTTCTACCGCATCGGTTTCTAGATCTGTACCTTGGAAATAAGTTCTCATCGATGAATTTTTCCTCACTTGTTCCTCCCTCAATAGTGTCTCATATCTAGTCACCCGAGAGGAAAGTTCAAAAATATTCTTGAATTCCATTCCCTCAAACTCTTTTTGAATTTCCAAGTCTAGACCATTCAACTCCAAGTTTGCTAATTCAGACTATGGTATAAGAAAGTGACACTTATTTTTAGATTTTTAAACCTTTCCAAAAACTGTTCAGCATTTTCCCCTGCCGATTGTTTCAACCAAGCCAAGTCTGCCAAAGAAATTTTTGGCTTCATTTTAAAGAACTGAGTGCGGAATAGGTCCTCCATATCCCTCAATGAGAATATAGAGTTAGGAGAAAAATTAGCAAACCATGAGAGTGTCACCCCCATTAACGAGTACTGAAACCACTTCAACTTCACTCGCTCATTCTGACCAAGTTCTCCGCATTAGAAGGTGAATCAAGCGATATGCTCTATTGTCGACTGATTACCTTCTCTGCGAAAAAGACTAAATTAGGGTATTTTTACCCCTCTATGGATTTCTATCTGATTGACGGCAAGGTATGGTTTTCTAAAGATCAGCCTATTGATTGGCCTATATCTTGGCTCGACGCCTACATGATTAAATTCATGGTATGACTGTATTCCCATTCTCAACCCCGTTGCATCTCTTTCCTCAAAGCCATTTGGCTTGAGGAAAGAGATGCAATGGGGTTATCCTAAGGCACTTTTTGTTCCTTAACGATGTTCTCTTTCCTCAACGATGTTCTCATCAAATACTGGATTGTCAAGTCAAGCGTGCTCTTCCACTCCTCTCTTGTGTTGAGGGGTGTAGGTGCTATCAGTATCTTGTCCATCTTGACAATTTCTGTTCCTAGACACTTTTATGTTATTAGGCCAAGTTGCATGCCCTTTAGATCCGTTAACCTTCGCCAGGTTTCTTTTGCTAGGGCCAGGATCGCTATTATCGACAGGGTTAGGAATGAACCACCCTGACTCATTAGGATGATTTGAAGTTAAGACACTAGGCTGTCCTAAGGCACTTTCTAATCTCACTGGGGAGATGTCTGCCTCTATTACTTTATCTTAAAGGGGAGATTTTCCCTTTTGTGCTTTCTTATCCACCATCTTGGCAATAGACGAGGTGTATCATTGGATCTCCTCCAACAAACCCTTAACCTAATTATGCCCAAAGGAATTTCTTTCCTCTACCCTTTTTTCATTTACTCTATAAATTGGAGTTCGGTTGTTCTTGATTATTCTCAACCTTACTAAAAGCCAATGCTTGGTTTTGTAATACTATTATCATCTGACAAAATATATTGGTAAATACATAAGTCGAGGAATTGACTTGATCCACCAATTGATTCACTGTCAAGTCATTACAATCACGTGCATTGAGGGTACTAGTTGCAGCTGCGACATTGTTATCAATCCTTTCAGTAGTATCAACACCATTGGAACTTCCCGTATTAAGAATATTGACTCCACACGAGCCGTTGGCGGTAGGAATAGTTCTTACTTCTTCGTTGTCAACAATAACATTTTCTTTGTGCCATGATTGGTTCCACTAATCCTTGCATGATTTCTTGTACTAGGCATGTTTCTCTTTTAGATTAAAGGGTCCCAGCAGGCGTGCCAATGTTTGCGACCGATAGCAAACTACTTTTAATGTGGTATTATTTTCGGCCTCTTGGCTGAAGACTTCTCTAAAATGGAAAACTTTCAATAAAAAGAAAATAACTAAAATGAAAACTTTGATTAATTGGTAACCAAGTTACAGCATGCGTGCCCATAATGAATAGTAACTTGTACCACTGGATCGAGTGACATAAACAAGACAAAAGCCTCAATCAATAGAGGGCAGAAGTACTGCATAGATTAATAAGCTTTAAAAAGAAAAGAAAAAGTGAGACTTGGTCTCAAGTCAATAGTTTGAGTCTAATGTTGATTGTCTCCTCTGTCCTTTTCTTTTCCTCATTTGTCTAGTCTTCTACCTAAGAAACTGTTCGCTCCAACTTTGTCAATTTTGATTTCAAATGAGATCATGTGTAAACCGCCTACAACCGTTGATGTCGATCTTGTTATCAACAGATATACTGATCTTGGCGATTGTTCACAACCCATTTGGACCGTACCCCGGGCCCGCCACGAGAGCCCGGTGGCGTGACACGGAGGCACGACACGTCACCTGTTTGACGGTCAACATCGCCCAACATTCTTGCTCGGTCAGAGCGCAATGGCCCGGACGAACGAACGGAGAACGGCGATTGTGTTTGACCCCGAGGGCTCGGCCACCCCTAGGGGGTCGGCCTCCCCCTTCCTTAGTGAAAGAGGGGGTCGGCCTCGCCTAGGGGGTCGGCCTCCCCCTTCCTTGGTGAAAGAGGGGGTCGGCCTCGCCTAGGGGGTCGGCCTCCCCCTTCCTTGGTGAAAGAGGGGGTCGGCCTCCCCCTTCCTTGGTGAAGGAGGGGTCGGCCATCCTTGGGGGGTCGGCCTTCCCTTCCCTTGGAGGAGTTGGCCACCCCTAGGGTTCGGCCTCCCCCTTTCTTGGTCAAGGAGGGGTCGGCCTCTGCTTGGGGGTCGGCCTTTCCTTCCCTTGGAGGAGGGTTTGGCCAACTTTAGGGGTCGGCCTCCCCTCGCACCCGGGATGGGCTCACAACCTTGAAGCCATCGCCGTCTCAATCAAAGCGACGGGGCTCCGGCCCTCGCACCCGGGATGGGCTCGCAACCTTGAAGCCATCGCCGTCTCAATCAAAGCGACGGGGCTCCGGCCCTCGCACCCGGGATGGGCTCGCAACCTTGAAGCCATCGCCGTCTCAATCAAAGCGACGGGGCTCCAGCCCTCCCACCCGGGATGGGCTCGCAACCTTGAAGCCATCGCCGTCTCAATCAAAGCGAGGCGACGGGGCTCCGGCCCTCGCACCCGGGATGGGCTCGCAACCTTGAAGCCATCGCCGTCTCAATCAAAGCGACAGGGCTCCGGCCGTCGCAGCCGGGATGGGCTCGCAACCTTGAAGCCATCGCCGTCTCAATCAAAGCGACGGGGCTCCGGCCTTCGCACCCGGGATGGGCTCGCAACCTTAAAGCCATCGCCGTCTCAATCACTCGACAGGCTCCGGCCTTTGTCCGATCAATCAACCGGGGGCTCCGGCCCTCGCCAGCGTAACCAACCGACAGGCATCTGGGGGCTCCGTTCGTAGTGCTCCAGCACGAGGATGCCCCGCCACGGACTCTAAGTATCAAGCTGTGAGCATGTGCGCTCATATCGCCGTCGATCATCAACGTCGTCGGGGCAATGAACCGCGGATCACTCCGGGACGGGAGCAGGTCCCCGGAGGGCATCACGTCCGGCACGCCTGGCAGTTGGCTGCAAGGGCAACCTTCGCCGCTGCCAGGATCTCTGCGCGTCTCATGACGCATCTTGTGGGATTCAGTAAGGGCTTGGACTGGAGGCTGGGGCAACGGGCTGCTCTGACCATGCTACCGCGGTGTGGTCAGTCTCCTCAGACAGGCAGAGGGACGCTGCAATGGCAGGGTGACAGGGACTCGAGGACCAGCACACCCGACGGGCATTTGATATTGTGAAACCCCCTATGGCGACGTGTCACTACCGGAGGACGACACGTGTCGGCTGATGACACGCGCATATTTGGGCCTATATATAGTGGATTTTGGAGCTTATTCAAAGACTTCTCTCTCATTTGGACATTTCACTTTCTCTCTCTAAAGCTCATTCTCTCTGGATTTCTAGTGAGAGAAAGACATTTGTACTCCTGTCATCGGACTCTTGACGTTGCACCCTTGACGCGAACTGTCGGCTGTTGACTATCGCCCCTGCTCGTCGTCTCCCTGCTTACGCGGCGCTGCCAGCCCTCGTGACCTGCCTGGGGAGCCTTGCTCTCAGCCCTTACTCCATCCTTGCTGTCTCCCACTTCGTCGACCTGGAAGCCAACGCAGACTGCATCCTTTGTGGCACCTCACGTGGCACGCGACCCAACTTTCCTCGGCAACATTTGGCAACTCCGCTAGGGAGGTGAGCATCGTGTTGCAGTCTGCCACACTCAAGCAACCTTGACTCAGCAACGCAGGACTATCAAGGTCTACCAGTCACAACCAAGACCTAGCCATCCAAGGGGCTGCCCCTTTTCCAGACTTAGAAAAATTTCTTCGTTTTTCGCGGTCGGGTCACCACCCCCGCGACTTCACTCCGCTCCCTATTCACTTTTCCAGACTTAGAAAAATTTCTTCAATTTTCGCGGTCGGGTCACCACCCCCGCGACTTCACTCCGCTCCCTATTCACTTTTCCAGACTTAGAAAAATTTCTTCAATTTTCGCGGTCGGGTCACCACCCCCGCGACTTCACTCCGCTCTTTCACTTTTCCAGACTTAGAAAAATTTCTTCGATTTTCGCGGTCGGGTCACCACCCCCGCGACTTCACTCCGCAACCTCTTCAGTTTTCCAGACTTAGAAAAATTTCTTCGTTTTTCGTGGTCGGGTCATCACCCCCTCTCTTCACGGCGACCTTCCCCTTCTCTTCTTCTCGATCCCCCACCGGTGGCCGACGACTTTCTTCCGGCCGACCCCCCTCTCTCCTCCCTTTCCTCCCTCCTTTCTCCCTTTCTCTCCGATGCACTGGCCGACCCCCTCGTGGCCGACCCACCTCCACCCGACGACCCCCCTCTACCCGACGAGCCCCCTCCCCCTGCCGAGGCCCCTCTCGCCGCAACACCCCCTCCTCCTTGATCTCCCATTTCTTCCCTCCTAACTTCCCCTTTCTCCTTCTCCCCACCTCCGCCGACCCCCTGCCCACGCCGAGCTCCTTCCCCCGCCGACCCCTCGGCCTTCTCTTTTCTTTCTCTTGCCATCTCCTCTCAATTTTTTTCTTTTCTTCTCTCTTTTGCGAAAACGTACAAATGAGCTTTCTTGCTCCTGGTGGCCCCCCTTCCCACTATTTATAAGGATGGTCCCCCCTTCTCAATCTCAGTCGTCCATCTCAACTCCTTTTTTTTTCTTTTTCTCTTTTTCCTTCTCGCGTTCCCCTTTTATATATATATATATATATATATATATATATATATATATATACATACATACGCCATTTTTTCGTTCATATCATCTCTTTCGTTTATGCGTGCGGCGCCCGCTCGGGTTGCCCCTCCGCGCACCCCGCACGCAGGGGGCTTATGTTCACAACCCATTTGGACCGTACCCCGGGCCCGCCACAAGAGCCCGGTGGCGTGACACGGAGGCACGACACGTCACCTGTTTGACGGTCAACATCGCCCAACATTCTTGCTCGGTCAGAGCGCAATGGCCTGGACGAACGAACGGAGAACGGCGATTGTGTTTGACCCCGAGGGCTCGGCCACCCCTAGGGGGTCGGCCTCCCCCTTCCTTAGTGAAAGAGGGGGTCGGCCTCGCCTAGGGGGTCGGCCTCCCCCTTCCTTGGTGAAAGAGGGGGTCGGCCTCGCCTAGGGGGTCGGCCTCCCCCTTCCTTGGTGAAAGAGGGGGTCGGCCTCCCCCTTCCTTGGTGAAGGAGGGGTCGGCCATCCTTGGGGGGTTGGCCTTCCCTTCCCTTGGAGGAGTTAGCCACCCCTAGGGTTCGGCCTCCCCCTTTCTTGGTCAAGGAGGGGTCGGCCTCTGCTTGGGGGTCGGCCTTTCCTTCCCTTGGAGGAGGGTTTGGCCAACTTTAGGGGTCGGCCTCCCCCTTCTTTGGTAAAGGAGGCTCGACCTTCCTTATGGGGTCGGCCACCCTCAGGGGGTCGGCCACCCCTTGCCTTAGCAGAAAAGAGGCTCGGCCTCCATGGCCTTGTGAAGGCTACTTATCGTTCGACTGATCCATAACGCACCCGAGATGGGCTCGCAACCTTGAAGCCATCGCCGTCTCAATCAAAGCGACGGGGCTCCGGCCCTCGCACCCGGGATGGGCTCGCAACCTTGAAGCCATCGCCGTCTCAATCAAAGCGACGGGGCTCTGGCCCTCGCAGCCGGGATGGGCTCGCAACCTTGAAGCCATCGCCGTCTCAATCAAAGTGACGGGGCTCCGGCCCTCGCATCCGGGATGGGCTCGCAACCTTGAAGCCATCGCCGTCTCAATCAAAGCGACGGGGCTCCGGCTCTCGCAGCCGGGATGGGCTCGCAACCTTGAAGCCATCGCCGTCTCAATCAAAGCGACGGGGCTCCGGCCCTCGCACCCGGGATGGGCTCGCAACCTTAAAGCCATCGCCGTCTCAATCACTCGACAGGCTCCGGCCTTTGTCCGATCAATCAATCGGGGGCTCCGACCCTCGCCAGCGCAACCAACCGACAGGCATCTGGGGGCTCCGTTCGTAGTGCTCCAGCACGAGGATGCCCCGCCACGGACTCTAAGTATCAAGCTGTGAGCATGTGCGCTCATATCGCCGTCGATCATCAACGTCGTCGGGGCAATGAACCGCGGATCACTCCGGGACGGGAGCAGGTCCCCGGAGGGCATCACGTCCGGCACGCCTGGCAGTTGGCTGCAAGGGCAACCTTCGCCGCTGCCAGGATCTCTGCGCGTTTCATGACGCATCTTGTGGGATTCAGTAAGGGCTTGGACTGGAGGCTGGGGCAACGGGCTACTCTGACCATGCTACCGCGGTGTGGTCAGTCTCCTCAGACAGGCAGAGGGACGCTGCAATGGCAGGGTGACAGGGACTCGAGGACCAGCACACCCGACGGGCATTTGATATTGTGAAACCCCCTATGGCGACGTGTCACTACCGAAGGACGACACGTGTCGGCTGATGACACGCGCATATTTGGGCCTATATATAGTGGATTTTGGAGCTTATTCAAAGACTTCTCTCTCATTTGGACATTTCACTTTCTCTCTCTAAAGCTCATTCTCTCTGGATTTCTAGTGAGAGAAAGACATTTGTACTCCTGTCATCGGACTCTTGACGCTGCACCCTTGACGCGAACTGTCGGCTGTTGACTATCGCCCCTGCTCGTCGTCTCCCTGCTTACGCGGCGCTGCCAGCCCTCGTGACCTGCCTGGGGAGCCTTGCTCTCAGCCCTTACTCCATCCTTGCTGTCTCCCACTTCGTCGACCTGGAAGCCAACGCAGACTGCATCCTTTGTGGCACCTCACGTGGCACGCGACCCAACTTTCCTCGGCAACAGCGATCTATCTTCTATCTAAGTTATCCATGTGTCAATCTTCTCGACACTATGACCCCACGTCCTATAGAAACTTGGGCCGTCATGAAACTGCTCCATCATTATCTGATCCACCATAAACCGTTGTCTTTGTCAGCACTAATGATGCATTAAACTTAATCTTCCACCTTTTGTCCTTTGTCCAAGTGTCCATCATCTATTGGTTGTAATTTAATTAAAAATCTACATACCAACAATGGCGTTGTATAAAACTGAAACAGTGGCTTTGTGTGTGATTCTTTGTTGTATTAATGGACTCTCTTTTGTTTTTTTACAAAGGAACCTAAAAAAACCAAATCCCATGTCAAATTTCAACTTCTAAAGATGGAAAACCACACAAAACTGTATATGAAATGTGGGATTTTTTTTTTACCTTACTGAAACTGATTATTTATGGTGAAATGGTAGATGTTCTGGTTGAAAGTGAGGTAGATTTGGAAGATGGAAGAGAGACTGCGATACTTACTGCAGCAGCCATGGTGGTTGAATTGGTGAAGTGAGAGAAAATGGGTGCTGGTGTATGTAAGACTGTACATTCAAATGTCTTTGATGATCAACAAGAAGGGAAAGGGTATGATTTTTTTCGAGGGTGGAGAGTGAATTATGGGTTGGTTGGGAGAGATTGGAGAGCAAGTACAGTGACATGTGTGTGTGGCTCTGTGTGTGTGAGAGGGAATGAGAGAGATGTGGATGGTTGTGTGTAAGGGAGAGGGAAAGACATAGAGAGATTCCTGTTGGGGTCGGCAAGCGAAAAGTATAGTGAGAGGAGTGTTGGAGATTTTAAGTCTACACGGTGGGTTGTGGGTAGTACAAGCTGTATAGCCCATTTGACATCCGAACAATTGATTAATGTAGCATCTTAAAGATTAAGAGTTAAAATAACAGGCCATCAAATGATCATCAGCATACCATGAACCCTTTTAACATCAAATGTCAACTGAGTACTTTAGAAATTCTTAACTGCTGGAATTCGTCCATCTTATTCACCGCACTTCTCTTGAGCCTAAACTCAGACAAGTTCGTTGACCATGAAGCAAGTCATGTGGCCTTAGTTCCACATGATCAAGCTAGTTTTGACCATGAAGCAAATCCCATGTCAAATTTATCTTGCTATGGTAATTACCTCACCATCTAATCACCATCTTGCTGTTCTGCCATGATATGATGTCGTTAGGTTTGTAGTTTGTGTAGCAATTTATTCGCTAATGTCCTAAATATTGTTACTAGGTATTTGAAATATCCTTGAGTTATTACGCATAGTTCATACTGATATTTGAAAACATGGTTTTTAAACAATTCTTGATGACCCGGGTATCGGTCAAAATGATTCTAGAAACATGGTACTTTTTCATAATACCTTATGCTTCTGAACCATTTGCCGTCATGCAACTTGTAAACAGTTGCTCTTACACGTTCATGGCTTATATTCCAAAACCCAGTCTCGACCATGAACGCGATTGGATTTACGGTGACACTTGTGGGATGCACCTTTTACAAACACGTGAGGCATATGCTGTCCCAATAGCCACCAAGAACTTCTTGTACAACCCGAACTCCATGGAATCGAATGGAGCAGATTCCTCCGGTAAACAAGAAGTTAGATGATAAGGATAAATCTAAGCTAGGCCTTCTGACAGTTGAGACATGGTTATAGGAGACGACTATATGAAAAGGATACACTTAAAAATTTGGACACACTGCTTCACGGCCGTAAGCTTCCATTAGATTAGATCTGTTAAAAGGAGTAACATGTTCAATTAATTTTTCTCTTGGTTTAGTTCTAAATTACCCCTTTTGACAAATAACTTATATGTTACGCAATTTATTGTATAACTTAACGGCAATTATGGTTATACAAGACATTATGGACTGTTATATGTTATCCATTACGAGGAATGAAATCAGCATGGAAGATCCATTTATGGGTTACAATGTGCAAGGCATTGCAGTTTTCGTTAGGGGTCAGAGGCACATATGGACTTCGTGTTATTATAATTTTCTTATGTGGTAGAATTGGTTGGATACGAAGGACGATTATGTTCTGAAAACTTTGTAAAAGCAAAATTTAAGAGGAACCGAACAACCGTGCTTGTTGTTGCTGCTAAAAATATGCTCCACGTATTTTTTTGACCCCGAGCCTGGACCGATGACCTGCAAGATAGAAAACGAGTGACCCCCGGGTGATGTTCCCGGCAGAGAACTCTCTGAGGCTTAAGTCATAGGGCAACTACATGATAGTAACTATAAAAAAGTAGGAAATACTACATCTTTGTGTGCGTCATTCTCCTATACCTGGGGGTAGACCCCTTTATATAATGGTAGGAAGAAGAGCCCTAGTAGGACTGGGTTGTGAACAAATCCAATCAGGATTGTATTAGGATCCTAGAGGATCATGTGTCTATCTCTGATGATATAGTTAGAATCCTGATAAGATAATTATCGATCTCCCAGTTTGACTGGGATTGCCGGGTATACCCCAATTATTGAAAGTTATATTTGAGTTATATCATAAGCCCCCCACTTCCTTAGACAAAATGTTTGGCTGAAGAAGTTATACCAAGTGTCTTGAGATACGCACCAGGTTTATAAGGGATTCTCCATCCGCTTGTACGGGTTAATAATATTTCTCTACTCCATGTGTTCAGACCTAAGCTCTCGGGAGCTTAAGCCTTAGAACCGTGCCCAAGTAGGGTGCTAGAACTCTAGCTCTTGAGAGCTAAGTCATAGAATGTCGCCTAAGCAGGATCTTCGGGATCGTCTTTAGGAAGACGCATCATGGAATCTCGAGACCCTTCAGAGGCTATGCCCCATGGTAGCCTCTCTAGAGAGAGGACAAAAAGCTGTGCATACAAGTTGTTGAATATGATAAGTGTTTGAATGTCCCCTCGAGGGGTCACCTCTCCTTTGGAAGATGTTCCTTTTGCGCAAGTGTGTATTATTTAGCTTGAGCTGACCACATCATGCTTGCATTTTACTTTGACGCGAACTCTTATCATCAGCTAAGAGCTGGCAAAGAAGCCTCGCACTCATGTTTGGCTGGGTTTTTTAAATTGACAAAGAATGGTGGGGGGATGAAGTTCCACATAGTGCTTTGCCGTTTTACAGGTTAGAACTGTAGTTAAACCGTTCAGATAGAGCTTGAAAACCTATCCTGTCACCGTTGGGGGTGTTCGTCCCTCGAGGGACCGCCTTAGAGGGGTAGTGGAACGTAGAGTTCTACTAAGCGCCTTTAAGGACTGACTAAGCACAGAGCTCATGTAAATACCCTGAAGGGTTTGGCAGAACTTAAAGTTCTCTTCTTATGCACCCTGGGAGGTGGGTGGAGCACCAAGCTCATGAAAATACCCTCGAGGGTTTAACGGAACTTAAGGTTCTCGTCGTACGTGCCCTCGTGTGCAGATGGAGCACAAAGCTCATGAAAATACCCTGAGGGTTTAGCAGAACTTAAAGTTCTCTTCATACGCACCCTCGGGGGCAGATGGGGCGCCAAGCTCATGAAAATACCCTCGAGGGTTTGACAAAACTTAAGGTTCTCGTCGTACGCACCCTAGGGGGCAGATGGAGCACAAAGCTCATGAAAATACCCTCGAGGGTTTGGCGGAACTTAAAGTTCTCGTCATACGCGCCCTAGGGGAGGATGAAGCACCAAGCTCATGAAAATACCCTCGAGGGTTTGACGGAACTTAAGGTTCTTGTCGTACGCACCCTCGGGGGCGGATGGAGCGCAAAGCTCGTGAAAATACCCTCAGGGGTTTGACGGAACTTAAAGTTCTTGTCTTTGACAGAACTTAAGGTTCTCGTCGTACGCGGCCTCAGGGGCGGATGGAGTGCAAAGCTCTTGAAAATACCCTATGGAGATTGACGGAACTTAAAGTTTTTGCCATACTTGCCCTCGAGGGCAGATAGAGCACAAAGCTCATGAAAATACCCTCGAGGGTTTGACGGAAGTTAAGGTTCTTGCCGTACGCACCCTCGGGGGCAGATAGAACATCAAGCTCATAAAAATACCCTAGGGGATTTCAGTCGAAGCAAGAAGTACTCGTTGTCTCGGCGCTAAAGAAGAAGGTGCAGGGCATTGAGCCTGTAATATGGCCACTACTATGAGCCCCCCTGTCTGAAAGAACACAGGGTATTAGGCCCGTAATATTGTTGATATCGTAAGATATGAAGCTCCTCTGCCTTTGAGAAGGCATGGGTATACAATTACGGCTTTTCAGCCTATATGCAGGGCACGGTCGCAAGAAGACCTATAGGAACAATATAGAAGACCATAATCCGCATGCTCGACTGGACGAGCATATAAAGGTAGAGGACGTGGAGTCCGCCTGAGCGGGATATCACTGAGTGATCAATAAAGTAGTCACCGCAATTTGTCGATACACTGAGAAGCAAGCATGAGCTTGCAGTTGTACCAAAATATTCGTGATGCTTATTAGCAGAGGCTGACGATGTGCTCTGATTCACTGATCGAGGTCACAGTGTGACTGAATATCACAAGACAATAATAAATGCCGAGTCGGCAAGATGCCGCAGCAGAAACCCTAGCCATGACTTCCAGTCGTAGGGTGCTGTGAATTTGTTCCTTACTTTATGAAGTGGTTTATTCGTCACTGTTAATGCTTGTAGGCGTAGTTTAAGCCCTTGCATCAAGAAAAAGTGTGACTGAAAAACAACTTTTTAAAGCAATAAGGCATATAACGGTGCAACTATATTTTTAACATAGAAATAAGAACGGTGTTCAGACACCATGGCCCCATTAGGGTTTTTGTCGGTTAGACGACATGAGCATGTTCAACTGCATGACACGAGTGGGCTAAAAAAAAGTCATAGTACTCTGAAGGCCCGACATGTAATGTGTCTGTGCCAATTGACGCAATTACATAATGCTAGATTAAAAATTAAATAGGTCTAGGTAATAGAAGTGCACAGGAAACAGCCTTTAGGCTTTATGTTCGAATATGCGTTAATGATGTGCCACAAAATATAACATGTACGCATACTTCATATGCGAATTAATGAGACCCTATAGGCTTTATGTTCGAATATGCGTTAAAAAGTTTAATGCTTGTAAGAGTTTGTGGCATATGTAATAAGACCATGTGGGCCTAAAGTATAAATAAACATTTTTTATAGGCAAAATGTTTAATGCTTAGAGCACTGTGTGACCTTACGATAAATAAACGAGACCTTTTGGGTTTTAAACATAAATATGTTTTTTGCATAGGTTAAAACCTTGATGCTTTTTAACAAATGTGGCTTAACCCAAATAAATGAGACTTTTGGGTCTTCAACATAAATTTTCATTGGCATGGGTGAAAAATCAAATGCTTTGAAAGGGAAGATGTCACCTCTGTATTCAGTTTCTTTCTTCACAGTTGAAGGATACTTTGACCGGCGAACCACCGTACGGGATTGTCCACACCAGAGCAGCAACGACCAAGGTTGCGTAACAACGCCCTTCAGTGGTACCGGTAGCCGCGATGATGGGGGCCCGGATAGAAGACGGCGGCCAGGTTGTGGATCTCATTGGGCAAGAGATCGCCGGCAGAGGGAAGGAGGCAGAGTTGGAGCCGGAGGTCGCAAAAGTGCGGAGGAGGTGCGGTGCCAGTGCTTTTCCCGTGGGCGTCTGCCATGGCGGTGACGTTCATTCGGGACGCAGGGGTTTTAGGCGGTGAGTTGGCTGTCGTTGGTCGCGATCGACCAGATCTGAGCGAGTAAGTGATGGCTGGCCGCAGATCTGGAGGTTGTACCAGTGGCGTGGTGGCCGCGATTGCGGCGGTGTTGACTCTTTTGCCGAGGCCGTTGTGCGGTAGAGTCAGCCGGAGTAGTGCAACGGCGGATCTGGCAGCACTTGGTCATGACGCAGATTCGAAGCCGGCAGCGGTGAGATAGCGAAGCGACGCAGTGGCGATGGAGCCGATGTTTTCCCGCAGGTGGTTTTGGGTGGCACTGTGGACAGCGACGGTGACGCTACTGCTAGGGTTTTAACCCATAGAGTAGCGGCGGCACTGTTGCCTCTTCCCTCTTCTCTTTTTTCTTTTCTTTTGGACGTTGTTCCCGCAGTTGTACGATAATTGCAGGTTGCGTTGTTGCCGGTGGTGTTTTCTGATCAGAATTGTGGCGGCCAAAGGTTGTTGGCGATATGACATCGGGGTGCGATATCGAAGAGCTTGTTGGCGAGGTGCTGCGTCGGCTTTGATTGTGGCGGAGCAGGCTGTGCCCGTCGTACGGTTTGTCCAGGAGGAACTCCGTCAGGCAGGACTCGTCGCTGCCGTTGGTGGTTGCGGTAACGCCGTAGCGCATTTAGATCTGGGACATCGGCAAATTTCGTCATGGGCTGTGACGGCGAGCTTCATTATGGGCCGTGACGGTAAAGGTGGCCACCGATCGTTGTAGACGGTGGCGGCGCTTGTCCGTTTGCTCTCGGAGATGGTGGGCTACTGTCGTATTAGATTTTTTTTCTTTATTGATGCGGCAGCCCCGCTGTGGTGGAGCGGCTAATCGTGGTGGCCATGGATTCGGCGGCCTCATTGTGGTGGTCGGAGGTGACTCCCGTGGTGATGGTTGTGTGGGCGTGAGGCTGCCCGTGTAGGCACCGTCGGTTGCGGTGGCGCCGCTGGTGGTTCTGCCATAGGGCTGCTGGCAGCAGCTCATTCCTCTTTTTTTTTTTGAGATTGTGATGACAATTGATCTAGACCCGTAACGGGAGTGGGGCTATCGATGGCTTGGCCGCCGGTGGCAGCTTGTCATCAGAAAAATTACGACCCGATTGTCTTGAAGTCAATCGGCTAGGCCGGCAGGTCGCACGGATGACGCCAATCTGTCGGCGGAGAACTTTCTGATGCTTAAGTCAGAACGCTCCTACATGATAGTAACTCCGAAAAAAGAAGCAGTATTTTTGTGTGTGTTATTCTCCCATACCTGGGGGTAGACCCCTTTATACAGTGGTAGGAAGAAGAGCCCTAAAAGGACTATGTTGTGAACAAATCCAATCAGGATTGTATTAGGATCCTAGAGGATCATGTGTCTTTCTCTGATGATAGAGTTAGAATCCTGATAAGATAATTATCGATCTTCCAGTTTGACTGGAATTGCCGGGTATTCCCCAATTATTGAGAGTTATATTAGAGTTATATCACTTGTGTTATTGATTGTTTTTTCAAACCAGAATTTTGGCTCTCCATAACTTTTGCGGCATGTTAGGTCCCAATAAAAGTTTGTGCAAAATTTTGAAGTCTCAATCCCAAGGAGGTGATGTAGCATTACATTTTGCGACCAAAGCAGTTAGATAATGCTAGCTTAATTGATGGTTCACGCAAAGGACGTCGTTAACTGACCCCCATCCCACTCCTTTACAAGCATCTGCGGCCATGGGGATGGAAGGGGCGGATTTCTCCATTATTTGCACCGTTCTTCTATTTCGCAGATCTGCTACTTTTCCACTTGGTTCTTTTCTTGAGAATTTCCGGTGCAATAGACAGCACAGGTGCCGCAGCTCCACCTTTTCTCTTTTCTTGGTCCATTTTGCCAGTGCAATCAACAACACCATTCTTCTTTCCGATCTCTGTCACGTAGGTGACAATAGCCCTTGAGCTTCAGATAGGTTTCATGACTATAATTGTTATTCAGGAGGAGGTACTTATATCGTCGCTATTTCTTTCTTGTAACATGAAGTGCAAGATAATTACTAATTACAGACTCTCTTTCACTGTGTAGGCAACTAAGGATAGACGTACCCCTAGTCCAGTTGAGTTTTTAAGTTAACAAAATACAATGAAAAAAATAGAACGTGGTTTAATGAAGATGCCAAAAGGGAGCAGTTTACGTATTAGATGATTATAAGCTTCTTTTTTATATCTTTCAACTTTACATGAATTTGTTTTTCTTTCTTGCATGTCAGTGTAGGAAGAGATGGAACAAGATCAGTTGGCACTGTCTTAAGCAAATGGTGTAGAACCAATGAATGAGGAATCAATTGTTGAAAGGTTCTTGGTTAAAACGTTACAGGTTCAGATGCAGAGGTACTCTAGTTATCAGTATTAGGAATATCGAATTTGCTTTTGCTGAAGTTTTATACTTGTTATTTCGATTCATTACGCAAATACTAGAATATTATTGATAGAGGAAGGTGGTGGGTTGCATCAAAGGCAATTGCTCGTGGGAGACCAAAAACAAAGGCAATCGGAGACAAAGAGCAAAGGCAACTGGATTTGCCACTGAATCAAAGCACTGTTCACCTACAATGGTAGGGAGTCCACGATACCCATGAAAATATGTCATGACATGTCTGAGTGTGTATAGTGGATTTGCTATGTTTTTAGTCAATACTTGCTACACTGACTTCTCTCTGGTATGGTTATAGTTTTCTTGTTTTATACTTTGATGATCATGTTTTTTTTTTTTTGCAGTGAAAAATTGTGGTTGGGATTGAGTAAAAGCTATTGAAGACGAAGACGCAGACACAACAACACTCTTATCCCTGGAATTATTGTACTTAACCCTTTTCGTTTATATTAAGAAGACTTTTGTAATGGAAGGTGTCTTCATAATGGATGGTTTTGAATTCAATTTGTTACATTAGAATTTTATTCTTGTTATTTTGTAGAAGAGTAATATGTACAGGGAATAAGATTTAACAACATGTGACAACTTACGATTGCCACTAATACTGTAAGGAGAAAAAAATACTGTTGTCACTACATCATTATAAGGTCGTCACTATTGCGTATAGTGACAACAGAAAAAATCAAAATAGTGACAATGAGAAGTTGTCTATGAATGTTCTAGTGACAACACAAATGATTGACATAAATGAAAATTTTGACAAGATCAACTTTGACACAAATGAAAATTGTGACAACATCAAATCATCACATATATGAAGTTGTGACACCGTCATGTCGTCACTAGAGACAAAATATGACAAGGCATCTTGTTAATGGATCTCAACCCAAGTCATTTGAGAGGGTTCTCATGTGACAGCATGGAGCTATAGTGACAACATTTGAGAACATTAAGTGACAATAAAAGTTGTCACTGTATGTCATGAAAAAGTGGCAAACTCACAACTTTCAAATTTTGTGACAACTTGTTTAAGGCTGTCACTTACAGTTTTTAGTGACGAGCCTATAGTGACAACTACTTTGACAACAAAGTTTCGTAACTATAACAATCAGTGACAATTCTGTATTTTATTGTGACAACTTTTGTTGCCACTAGTGACCAATTTTCTTGTAGTGGAGGAATTGTCTGTTCTCGTGATGAGTCCTTATGCCGGAGCACTCGAAGTGCGCTAAGGTAGTGTATCAGAGGGGTCACCTACCCGACATGCGGAGGTATTGTCCCAGAGGAGTTACCGACCTGACAAAATGGGAGTCCTCATGCCAGATCACTTGAAGGTCCCTAATGGAGATAGTGACCTGGAGGAGTCTTCTATCCCCTCGATGAGTCCGTCTGCCGGGAAACTCAGAGTGCGCCAAGATAGTCTCCTGGAAGAGTCCTCTACTCGACGACTGAGGTAGTATCTCGGAGGAGTCGTCTAACTGGCGGGATGGGAGTCCTCATGCCTAAGCATTTGGAAGCATCCTAAGATAGTGTCTTGAAGGAGTAGCCTACCCTGACAGATGATGCACACTCCAATGAGTGAATCGAAGCATTTTCCAGAACCAAGGCAAGGTGAGCATGGTATGGTGAAGGGATGAACCAATGTCAAGGGCGTGGCAGTGTCACAGAGCACCGGGGGGATACAACTGCATAAGTGGCCCGGTGCATGGGCGCGGTAGGATATGTACGGTGTTGGTGGCACGATATAATGGAGATGCCCCCCCGGGGGGGGCGCTATGTATTTTGCAGAGGCACATGAGACAGTGGCAATGCATGGGGGCGCAACTGAGGGAAGGAGTGCTAGGAACACCTATGCACAATAGGAGGTGGCACTTAGGCGCGATTATGGGTGCTACGGAGACGGGCATCGTGCCGGAGGCGCCTGACGTAGAGATGAAGCTTGGGGTGGGTAAAATTGATGTTGATGGGGCTGTACAAGCAAGTAAAATGTAGCTGATATTGCTGGTTAGTGTCAAAGTCGCTGCGGGGCGTGGATGATATTGCTGGTTAATGTAGCCGTGGCTTTGAGCTCTGGGCCATTTGGAAAGGTATGTAACTTGCTAGACAGAGAGGTTGCATGACGTATTGATAGAATCAGACGCTCTGGAAGCAATTGAGGCCACTACTGCTAATTCTCTGCTGGACCCGGCCTAATGGAACATCATCGACTAAAATCGAAATTATGTGCAGACAATTAGCTAAAATAATTAAACATCTCGGACGGAGCTTCAGATTTCAGGGAACCCTCCAGAAGATCTGCTTGAGGATCTAAATAATGACGCTCGGGGTCAAAAAAGGCCAAAACTGGCCTCCGAGTTCTTGTTGGTATATGATACGTACCAAAAAAAAGGTACTCCTCCTTAATAGCTTATGGACTATCTGCGGAGAAGTCTTGGGCTCTGCTAGTCTTTTTCTTTCTCTATTATGCTCGAGATCTTTAGAACTTTTGAGTGACAAAAAAAGGAAAGAAAAAGTTAATGTATGTATCACATTTAGAAGATCCACGTTTAAAAGCCGACGAAAATAAGAAATTTCCTTAAATGAGTACAGGTTATAAAAGGACAAAATCTTAGGACGTAAGGGTGATAGGCACCCATCGTATATAAGGTATGGCGCCGCGACTGCTTGCTACCAACCATAGTATGCAACCAAAGTGTCGCCACTGCTTGCAACCAAAAAACAGCATTCTTTATTATTCAAGTTTTACATATTAAAATCACGTCACGTCTTGGCGCAAAGTTCAAAAATGGGAATAGTTGAAATGATCAATGCGTAGACAATATGATCTTTTACAAATAATATGAGTTATATTCGCACTTTAAACGTTCCCTCCTCGATGATATACAACAATGATGGTTCGATGAATCCAATTCAGAGGAACAAAGTGAGACAAAAGGAGACAAGCACACTTCGTTAACAGGCCGGTGAATCTCGTTTCCTTATTCATCACCTTACATTATTTAAACTGAACATGCTTCATGTCTTCCGTTCATCTTTCGCAACCTATATCTAGTATACAGAATGGGATGGTCGGTGGTGTGGTGTTTGTCTTTGTTAAAGTTGCTATTTATGGTGGCAGAAGCTAGTGCAGGAGAAGGGTTGAATCAACATGAGCTGCATGAACGCCCTAACAAGCTTTTTGTTTTCGGAGACTCGTATGCAGATACCGGCA
Organism: Escallonia rubra; assembly: GCA_033065855.1. NCBI lineage: Eukaryota > Viridiplantae > Streptophyta > Magnoliopsida > Escalloniales > Escalloniaceae > Escallonia > Escallonia rubra. The sequence continues at coordinate 400,318 of JAVXUO010002854.1, read as the reverse complement.
ACACCCCTCAACCTTTTTCTCCCTCATGGAAGAAGCCGTATGGGATCACTTTTCCCGGTAAACCCACCGGCCGCTTCTCCGATGGATTTGTCCTCACTGATTACATAGGTTCTCTCTCTCTCTCTCTCTCTCCCCCCCCCCCACCCCGTCTCTCAAAACCCCCATTTTTTTTTGTTATACGTTACGTAAGAATTACCCGATACGATAATTTACTAAAAATTAGATTGGTTGTTGCTCAATCTAATAAAGTCTACCTGTAAGTCCTTCTAAGATACTTGATATAATAGTTGGCAAAAAAACCGAAATGGTTGTTGCTCGATCCACTAATATACATTTTCTCACTATCAATAGGCACTATATATAGCCACTAAAAGTTAATGACTAATCTTTATCTAAATGCCACTAAATGGCATTAAGATTTTTATTGTTAGTTGCAAAAAGGAGATGATAATTTGAGAAGTTTTTAATTTTCTCCTGAAAAAAAATTAACTCATGTAATGTGTTAGTATTATTCAGGGATAACTATAGTTGTACGAAGTAGTTATTCAGGGATAACTAGCTAGCTCCTTCACTGGAAGATGCTCTCTGCTCATCCAGCCGAGCAGACGAGCTCCCTCCAGGAAAGATGCTCTCTACTCGTCCAAATTTGCAATCTCCCCTTCATCTAGCAGCTTAAACTCCACATAATTGGGGATTTATGAACGCTTTCTTAGGGTCGAAGCTACTTACTTGCTTGTAAACAAATAAGCACTGAAGGATTTAGGTTGGCTAAAGTCTCCATAATCGATCGACGGCCTATTCGACTGAATGAAAGGCACTAAGGGCACGCCTATGTCTAAGGCCATTGGGTCAAAGGTTTGTTCTTCAACTATGACATTCCTAGCCGTGTCGCTAGACACAAACATGTTCACTTGTTGAAGAAGACATGCATTTGAATCAAAGTTGGAAGACGTAAAGAAAACATAATGTTAAGGAATCTAATTTGAAGAGTGAATGGTGAAGGAGGATGATCTAAAGATGATGAACTCAGTCGTATCTCTGAACTCTGCGACGTTCCCTCCACAGAACCCTTCTAGTCTCAAAAATCTCCTTAAGTCTGGAAACATTTACTCTTACTAAGAAATGAAACAAAGTTCGCAAAAATGAAGGGAGACGCCCTTATGCATAGATGCCAGCGACCAGGATCATATGACACCTCATTCAACGTTGTAGATCTTCTATTGTCCTTTCATTTCCTTATAGATGGCCTCCACGTGGCATGACTACACATAACCCCATGTGTACAAGTACAACGAAGTGGAGGGAAAATTACATTTTGACCCCTCAAACCAAACCTCGGCCTTGCCGACCAGATGCACTCCTTTACAGAACCACCTTCCAGTAGACGCCCTCCTACACAAAGGGTTACGTAAGCCTCACCCGAGCACACGCATTCTTTGCTCCATGGAGTTGCGAAAGACAATATTCGGGCAGATGTGCTCCTACACCTAAGGTTAAATAAACCTTGCCCGAACAGATGCACTAATCTCAAAGAGTTACAAAATCCTCCTTCGAGCAGACGCGCTCCTACAGATGAGGTCATGCAAGCTTCACCCAGGCAATCCTTTATCTAGGAGTTGCGAAAGACAATATTCGAGCAGATGCGTTCCTACTCATGGATCCTCACTGATCAAAACATGGTCAAATTTGTAAATGTAGATGCTCTCTTCTTGTTCAGCCGAGCAGACGAGCTCTATCAATGGAATGCTTTCTGCTTGTCCAGCCAAGCAGATTAGCTATCTAAAAGGAAGACGCTATTTGCTCCACCAGCCAAAAAGACTAGCTCCTTCACTGGAAGATGCTCTTTGCTCATCCAGCCGAGCTCCCTCCAGGGAAGATTCTCTCTACTCGTCCAACTGAGCAAATGAGCTCCTTAAAATGGAAGGCGCTCTCTGCTCGACCAGCTGAGTAGATGAGCTCCCGCATGGGAAGATCTGCCTGTCAGCAGAGCAGATAAGCTCTTTCAAAAGAAAATTCTTTCTGCTCGTTCAGCCAAGCAGATGAGTTCCTTTAAAAGAAGATGAGCTCCTTTCAAAGAAGATGATCTCTGCTCGTATAGCTAGTGGAGGAGCTCTCTTAAGAGCTGGCTCTCTGTTTGTCGTGCTGAGCAGATGAGCTTACACCACGGTAGTAGCGCTTTGCTCGTTAGCCGAGTAGACACTCTCCTCGAGCAGCACCCGATACCAGTGGCGGAGGGAGCGGGACCTGCTTCTCCAGAATTTTTGGTCTTTAGATTGTATATTTTATTCCTAACGGTGAAAGTGAAAACCTAAAAATTTTAAAACAAATATATTTGTGGTCATTTTACATGTTAATACACCTAAAAGTTCTAAAGATGGTTAAAAAAATATCCTTTCCGTCATTTAAAATGTTAAACTTAAACAAATAAACCAAAAAGTTCTCTCACTGCCCACTGGCCTTACCTCCCGCCGGCACGCCCTCAACGACCAACGCTACTGCCTCCACTGGCCAGTCCACCACCGGCAAGTCACGGGCTTGCGAGTCACGACACCCTAAGCCCAAAGGTCACGGCCTCACGTGCATAGACATGGCCTCAGGGGCGATTCACAGGCTCACCAGCGACGGCGCTCACGGACGGCAGTCGGGCAAGTCAATTTCTCGACAATGACACTAATGGTCACAGCAATCTGTGAAAACAAGGAAAGATCCAGTGGTTGATTCTTAAATTTTCTACTTTTATGGACCCTTCCTTTTTTGTATCAATCTAGAATGTGACAATTGAGTTTTGGAACTTACAATATGCAATTAGAAATTGGTAGAATTTGATAATTACTGCTAGTGGGATTGTTAATTTTAGATTGAAATTTTTGTGCCCACCTTAGAAAAAATTATGACTCCACCACTGTCTGATACTGCTGAGATTCAAAAAGTCTAATGCAACGTTAATCCAAGCGGATAAACTCATTCGATGAACACTAAGTTCCATTCCTGGGCACGGATCCTGATGTCCAAACTAATTGGGTAGACCGATAGTGACATTAGCTGGCTACTAACACCCATTACATCCCCGAAGAGGCCGGGGCTAGCTGCCTTCCACATTCTTTCCCTAAAAGAACTTAGGGAGCAAATGGTGTGGGAACAATATATGTCCTCTGTGTGTGTGTGTGTGACACGTGTCAGAATGGGAACCACATTATAGTTGTGACCTTTCTACTTAGATCGAATGTCTATTACGGTCCATTTACTATCCCTCAATCTGATGAGGACTCGATCTTCCTCATCCAATACTCTCCTCTCAGGATAATATCATCAGGCGGGGGAGTGTCCCCACCGGCGGGAGAAGGTAGCTTCTCTCTCTATAAATAATATGCACATTAGACTTGAGCTCACAATTCTACCACATCATACTTCGTAGTTCTCCTTGTCCAATTACTGACTTATTATTAGGCATCAGAAATCCCTGTCGGATCCTCATCCAATGAATTCTCTGTCTTTTTTTGTGTTGTGTTGTGTAAATCCGCTCGTGAGCTCCCTCCAGCCTCTCCAGATTTTGACCAGAACATCAGTGAAGCTGCTCATTCTCTTGAACCATATTCTTCTCCATTATTTACCATAAAGCATAAAGGGTGAAAGAGCTTTTCTTATTCTCTTCCATGTTCTTAGTTTTCTAGTAAGATCATAAGATGGCTTGGCGTTGTCAAAGATGGAAATAGAGGGGTCTGATTCTTTTTTCAGAACTCTGCAACGGGCTTTTGGCTTGATTCGCTGCAAGTTAACAAAACTAAACAAGTGACTTCAAATAACTAGGTGAGATGGAGAACAAGGCACACGAAGTGGGCTGGTTGACAACTGGGCTAAAAGCAAGATTTGAGTAGAATTTAGGCTCCAACTTCTAGGAAAATTGGACTACAACTTAAATTATTACTTTGCATGAAAACAAGATTAATCACTTGATAGCTTGTTGACGTTAGATGTAGTTTTTTTTAATAGAACCAAGATAAATAAGGACATGATAAATCAAACCAAAACCTTTTAAGATAATTACACCCAAGTCTCTGAGGTTATGATGAATCACACACTTGTCCACTTTTTTGGACAAATAATACAGATGTTTATTCACCAAATAGAATACTGAAATACACATACGATTTGGTCAAAATGACTATGTTGCCATAACTAAAAATTTAATTCCTGATTTCCCTGAGGTTAGAGTTTGAATTCCTCGTCCCCGTCCCCTCACTGTCTCATAAACTAAAATTTGTTATTCAAACCCTACCTCTAAACAACGCAATCCCCCCAATTCCCTAATCTACAAACTTTAAATCCAAATACGCTAAATTACATTGTGTAAATCCATATTTGGAAATAAGGTGGTGTATGTTAAAGGTGGGGAAAAGAGAGAGGAGAGATAGAGAGACAGAGAAATTAGGGCTTAAAACATAATTTCTAATTTTCAAACACTACAAGAAAACAGACTTTTAGCGACGGGGAAATCCGTCGCTAAAAGCTCAAAATCCGTCGCTAAAGGAATTAGTGACGGATTCACCGTCGCTAAAAATCCCTCGTATAAAAGCCCGTCACTAATAGTTTAGCGACGGAATTTTTAAATCCGTCGCTAAATATGTGATTTTTACCGACGGATTTATTTTTCATTAGCGACGGAATGTCCGTCGCTAATTATATTTTTAAAATTTTAATTTATTTTCTTTTTTGTCCAATTAGCGACGGATTTAAGTATTTAGTGACGGAATATTCCGTCGCTAAATAGCTTATTTAGCGACGGAATATTCCGTCGCTAAATACTTAAATCCGTCGCCAAAAGTCAATATTTTTTTAAAATTTTTTTTTTAATTTTTCAATTACCTAAACCTGTACAGAAATACAATTCTCAACAACAACGCGCAATAAGCGAAATACAGAAAAAAAATATATAATCAATTAGAAAAAATATTTATTATAAAAGAAACTAATACATGTACAAGCCGAGAACCGGAGATAGCCGGTTAGGAGAGGGGAGAAGAGTACAACCCGGGCGCGGGGGTGGGGGGGGAAGCTAGGAACGGGCACGGGAAGGGGCTCCTCAGGGGTTACCGAGGCCCGGGTCTGGATCCTGCTGATCCGGGGCCGGGGCGGCTGGTCCAGCAGTGCCCTGCTCCCTCATCATCCGGCACACCACTGTAGCAATGCGCTCGATATCCTCCTCGTGCAACTGAGGCCGAGGAGCCGGTGTCTGTGGAGGGGCAGCAGGGGGTGAGGACGCTCCTATCACGGCACGAGGAGTCGTGCTAGGCAGGCCGCGTATGCGGCCTTTCGGCCGATTCACGACCTCCGGCGTATCCAGCCATCGCTTCAACCCCCCAGTACTCGCAGCCGTACTACTGGACGCTGATGGCTGTCCGGACTGCTGCTCGGACCCCCTTAGCTGTTCATACGAGGCCTGCAAAAATAGTGGTTTAACGATATGTTATGGCATTAATTAACGAAACAGACATCGAGGATAGAAAGAAACAGATTAACTTAAATAAATTGACTCACATCGATCCGCCGGGCAATATCTGAAATATAGTCGCCCGCCTGGTGCGTCTCGTCCTTGTCCTTCTTCCGCACGTGCGTCTGAGTATAGGTCAGAGCTATGACCTCATCCTCCTCTAGATCCGGGTGCTCGACCGCGTTCATATGTCGGACGATGTCGTGTGGCACCGACCCCCCCGTGTGCGTCGGATCTCTGTTCTGTCTGTTGTTAGCCCCGCTCTTACTCTTGGCGTCCCAACCTGGATCCGCAGCCCACCGATCTATCATCTCCCCCCATACACGGTGAGATATCCAATGTGGGGGATATTTCGTCATGTCCGTCATCGGGGCACCCGCGGGCAGCGCCCTCTTCGCCCGGTCCCGTGCATCGTGGAGCCATCGGCGGTAATTCTTGCCGATGTAGGCAAAGAAAGCCTGCTGCCCCAGTCCCTGCTGCTCAGGCGTATCAAACGTGAACCCCTCCTGTAATGCATTCAATAACACAAATTAACAACATAAAACAAACTGTAATTTAACATTTACTAACGCTGAAAAAAATACTTCACCGTACCAGCCACTCCTCCCATAGGGCCTCCCTCGCAGCGGCATCCCATTCCTTCCAGTACAGGCGTGGCTCGAAGAATCGGCCCTTCACAAGAACGCCGATCTTCGTCCTCGCCATATTCTCCAGGATCCTGCCAAAGAAGTAATTAAATTAATTAATACAGTTCAAATATAAATTAACACCCAAAATTTTTAAACATAAGGCATGAGGTGATATTTTTAGTACTTACAGGCCCTCCTGCGTGAGCGTAACTCTCTGTTTACGCTGGGGGTCGATGCGTACCCCGCGTGTCGGACCACGGCCTCGTCGAGATCCTACAAAACACAGACATTAATACAGTTCTAAAATAAGACTAAAAAAAATGTAGGAAACACCGTTATCAACTATACCTGAGGTAGAACCCGCGGAAGATGGAGACGGCTGGGGCGACGGCGATGGCTGGGGCGACGGCGATGGCTGGGCCGACGGTGACGACGACAGCTGGGGCTGGGCCCCCGATGGCTGTCCGCGATCACTCTGTGCCTCGTCATCAGTAGGCAATGACAAGGTAGGACTAACCGGGGAGGAAGCAGCTCGGCGTCCAGCCCGGCCACGAATAGCCCGTATCCTATCCATATCTGACTTCATATAGATTATATACAAAGACATTAACACGTGAAAAATAATAATTTGGCATAAATCATCATCGGCACTATATATATATATATATATGAACGGATGTGCAAAAACACATCAATAAACACCAAGTTCTAAAATGTTACTACATTTTTCCCGTGATGTTACAACATTACAAGTCAATCATTTTCAGTTTGCGAATCATCTTCATCACTATCCTCGTCGCACTCTTCTTCGTGGGACTCGTCGTCCTCTTCATCTTCTAATTCATCCTCTTCATCAGTAGACTCGGTCACATCATCTCCAACACTTTCAACATCTTCCGCGTCATCATCTACGACTTCTTCTCCCACAAGAAGTGTTGTTGGAAGAGGAAGATCGTCCTCCTCGTTGTTGACCTCAACAGGGAACAAGACACGTGGTTGGTCGGCTTGAAAGGAGTCTAGCTCACTGTCATATGTCACGGGCAATTTCTTGGACTTGATAGTTGTATACCAATGAGATTTGGGATTGGCGACGTCCTCCGCGTAAAAGACTTGTACAGCTTGACTAGCAAACACAAAGGGCTCGTCTGATGCAAGTCTTGACTTGACATTGACATCTACAATCCCTTGAGAGCTAACACGGATTCCTCTGCTGCATGTGACATCGAACCACGTACACTTGAACATTACCAGGCGGTTTTGGGAACCCAGATATGTTAGCTCAACAATCTCATCTAACTCTCCGTAAAAATCCATGCAATTCTCGGCATAACAGTCGCCGTTGACCAAGACTCCACTGTTTTGGGTTTGTTTTGTTCGGTCATCATCTTTTACGTTAAACCTAAACCCGTTGATGATATAACCTCCGTAACAGGATGTTTGTTTGTTAGGGCCTTCGGCTAGTAATTTCAAGCAGGAGGCCACTGGTCTATCCATTGACTGAACCTATTGTAGATGACGGTAAACATTAAGGATAAATCAGTATACTAATTGGCCACAGAACTGTATATAACACATAATATAATTTCGTTAAATAATCTTACACGGATTTTGAACCACTGTACAAATTGTGACTTCCGGTGAGATTCAAGTCCAGCGGGATCAGTGATTAAAGATTCCGCATCGAACTCACTGCAAACCAATATGCATCTAACTCGCTTAACACACACTTTCAATTATGTACAGCAATGTAAGTGAATTAAGACTTTAACTTACTCAACGAATGCCGAAACTTCATCGCAATTTAGAAGGGCATATATTGTTGCAGCACTGTACTCTTCATCTGTTAGCCATCGAGTATACGTTCGGCCGAACGGACTACCTGACTGCTTGAATATTGACAATTGCCCTTCCAAATTTGTGCTTGCTCCGGGATCATTTCGGCCTAGTTGATTTAACCTTGTACCAACATCCGAACCGAAATATTGACTACAAAAGTTTACAAGTTCTTCCATTACGTAAGCCTCCGCAATTGAGCCCTCAACCCGAGCCTTATTACGGACTTTTTTCTTTAAATGGAACATGAACCTAGAAGTTTAGGGAATCGAGTTAGGTGGAATATCAATGATAACAGATGTCGCATTAAGTGTAAACGAACAACTGTAACAATTTAAGGATTACCTCTCGAAGGGATACATCCACCGATATTGCACGGGTCCACCCATCTTAGCTTCATATGCCAAGTGAACAGGCAGATGCTCCATTGAATCAAAGAACGAAGGTGGGAAGATTTTCTCCAGCTTGCAAATCGTCACCACAATGTTCTTCTCAAGCACTTCCATGTTACTCACCCGGATCGTAGAAGAGCATATATCTCGAAAGAAATGAGATAATTCAGTCAAAGTCTCGCAAACAACCCGTGGCAACAGTCCCCGGAAGGCAATAGGAATGAATCTCTCCATGAATACGTGGCAGTCGTGACTCTTCATCCCTTGGAACTTGCATTCCGAAACATTGCAACAACGAGATATGTTGGACGCAAACCCATCCGGAAGCTTCAAATTCTTAACCCACTGACAGACCTTCTCCACTTGTTTCTTGTCTAGACAGTAAGGTGCTTTCGGAAGTATGGTCCTCCCACTGACTGTCCGAGGATGCAATTCACGGCGTACACCCAACTGTTGTAGATCCCTTCTCGCTTTAAGGTGATCTTTCGATTTGCCCTTGAAATTCATCACTGTGTTGAACACATTATCAAAAACGTTCTTCTCAATATGCATCACATCCATGTTGTTTCGGATAACGAGCGTCCTCCAGTAGGCTAACTCCCAGAAGATACAAAATTTTCTCCAGTTGTGCTCTTTCCCGAACCCTGCAATCTTCTGATCCGGCACACCCTTACCGTGTGGTATGTCAGTATCAAGTGCCTCCAGGTGTGAGAGTACTTCTTCACCAGATGGGTAGTCCAGCGTGACAACCTCACGCTCGATTGTCCCGTCAAATTTATCCTTCTGCCTACGAAACTGATGGCCCGGTGGCAAAAGCTTACGGTGACATCCGAACCACGAGGCCTTTCCGCCGTGCTTTAACGTATGACCGGGGTTCACGCCCATACAAGCAGGGCATGCTAGCTTCCCATGTGTGCTCCAGCCACACGTCATTCCCAATGCGGGGAAATCATGTATAGTCCACATCAAAGCAGCCCTCATCTGAAAATTTTGTTTAAGGGATGCATCATATGTTTCGACTCCATGATTCCATAATTGTTTTAACTCATCAATCAACGGCCTTAAATACACATCTATGTCCTTACCGGGACTCTTCGGCCCCGGAATAAGCAACGACAAGAACATATACGGCTTCTTCATGCACATGCCTGGTGGAAGGTTGTAAGGGACAATAATAACAGGCCAACAGGAGTAAGGCGTGGTAGACTGACCGAAAGGGTTGAACCCATCGGTTGCCAGACCAAGTCTAACATTCCGAACTTCCTGAGCAAAAACTGGATGCCTGCGGTCAAACTCCTTCCACGCCTCTCCATCAGCTGGGTGTGTCAGCACATCGGCATCGTTGCTGCGAGTCTCACGGTGAGCCCTCATATGTTCAGCCGTACTGGAGGAGTAGTACATTCTCTGAAGCCGTGGTGTGACCGGGAAATATCGCAATATCTTCCATGCAATGTTTTTCTTCTTCCCTTTGTCCGGTTTGTACCTCGAATGATCACACACTGGACATAATGACAAATCCTTATTCTCTTTCCAGAATAATACACAATCGTTATTGCACGCATCTATCCGGTCGTAGCTCAACCCAAGTTTCCTCATCATCTTCTTCGCGTCATAGTACGACGGCGGTAGCTTTTCACTTTCGGGCAGTATTTCTTTGATGAAGGTAACAAACTCGTTAAAACCTTTCTCGCTCAGCCCGTGGTCTGATTTCAACTGTAATAACCTACTAACCGCAGACAACCGTGTGTGTTTCGGAGCTCCATCCCACAGCGGCTCTTCCGCAGCTCTCAACAACTCATAAAACTGATGAGCCCCCTCGTTCGGCGGTTGTGGCCTGTCGTTACCCCAGTCAACATTAGCATGCCCAACATCCATAATCATATCTCGGAAATCATATCGTGCCTCCTCCCTAACTTCAGTTTGACTAGCCAGGGTGGATGACAATACTATCGTTTCCCCGTGCTGCGTCCACCTTGTGTATCCACCCATAAAACCGTACCGACGAAGATGCCATTTTACTTCAATTCTTTTTCTCCAGTGCAACAACTCACATCTACCGCACGGGCACCTTATCTTATCAAGGTCAACATGTGCAGGATGCGCATAAGCGAAGTCGAGAAATTCGTCAACGCGACACTCAAAATCTTCAGCATTCTTCCTTTTCATCCAACTTCGATCGACTGACATGACGACTGAATTATCGTACTGTATACCACCTTCAATAATGACCAGTGATTAAGCATTGCCGATGTAAATATCAATGCATGAATGTTACAACACGTCTACATATTTCCCCTCCACTCTTGAACAGGTAGTGGTCCTATCCCATTCAGAAAAGCACATGTTTATAAAACAGTGAATAACTCATGCTTAGTCCGATGTCTGTGGAAAATTCGGCAGCACCTCCCCGCATTTCTCCAAGTACACCACATCGATTAGGTGTTCTAACATTCATCTAACCTTGCTCAGGAAGGTTTGACGGATGTTAGAACACCAGATCTGTATGCACCCGGAGAAACACACGAGAACGTGTACCAAATATCCACGACATAGAACATAAAGCATGAGTCAAAATACTGTTTTATAAACAATTAGCTTTTCCAAACTGTCCAAACTGGACATCCAAAGGCTCATTACAAGGCATTACTTTGTAATGAGTACCTTTGAACGGGAACTAAGGGTTTTTATGCATGCATGTGTTCAGAAATTGATAAGATATGCAAGAATGTTTCCGAAATATCAAAACTGCAGAATGATCGTTGCATATGTTATCAATTCCACATTAAATAGAACTCGTTGGCAACGAGTTGAACCATCTCGTTGCCAATGGACTTCTCAAAACAACAATTAATATAAAGAAGGCAAGGTTTGTAAAGAGCGAGTAATTGAACCATCTCTGGGCAACATGGAGTAATTATGGGATGTACAAGGATTAATTAGGACTAGTTTCGGATGATTATAGCTGACTAGGGTTGATTAGGACTAATTAGAGTTATGTAGTCCTAATTAGGGCTTAATTGTGCCGAGTAGTGATGATTAGTCCTAATTAGGGCTAATTAATGTTAATGGGGGCTCGTTTCGGATAATTATAGCTAATTAGAGTTGATTATGACTAATTAGGGTTTAATTGTGCCGAGTAGTGATGATTAGTCCTAATTAGGGCTAATTAGGCTTAATTGGGTTATGTTAGGGCTAATTAATGTTAATGAGGGATAATTTCGGATGATTATAGCTGACTAGGGTTGATTAGGACTAATTAGAGTTATGTAGTCCTAATTAGGGTTTAATTGTGCCGAGTAGTGATGATTAGTCCTAATTAGGGCTAATTAGGCTTAATTGGGTTATGTTAGGGCTAATTAATGTTAATGAGGGCTAGTTTCGGATAATTATAGCTAATTAGGGTTGATTATGACTAATTAGGGTTTAATTGTGCCGAGTAGTGATGATTAGTCATAATTAGGGCTAATTAGGCTTAATTGGGTTATGTTAGGGCTAATTAATGTTAATGAGGGCTAGTTTCGGATAATTATAGCTAATTAGGGTTGATTATGACTAATTAGGGTTTAATTGTGCCGAGTAGTGATGATTAGTCCTAATTAGGGCTAATTAGGCTTAATTGGGTTATGTTAGAGCTAATTAATTTTAGTGAGGGCTAGTTTCGAATAATTATAGCTAATTAGGGTTGATTAGGACTAATTAGGGTTATTTAGTCCTAATTAGGGTTTTGATGGTGCCGAGTAGTGTTGATTAGTCATAACTAGCGCTAATTAGGCGTAATTGGGTTATGTTAGTGCAAATTATGACTAATTAGGCTAACTACAATCAATATGCGCATAATTGGGTTCATTTGGGCTAATTTGAGGTAATTACAGCTAATTTGAATTTTATCAGGTTCTTAGGGTTAATTAAAACTAATTAGGCTCGTTAGAGCTAATTAGGGTTAATTGATTTACTAAAATATTGTTAATCAGGACTAATTAGGGCTAATTATAGCCAGCGCTGGAGCCACGATTAGATTCCAGGGGTTGCATGCTAAAAATGTCGCATTAACCTAACTAACCTAAATTTAATGCACATTCAACAACCTCAATTCCGACACCTCATATAGGGTGTCGATATGGTGTCCGATACGTTTCTGACACCTCCGGACACGTGTCAGACACATACCGACACGTGTCTGACACATACCGACACGTGTCCGACGCCTTTGGACACGTGTCCGACGCCTCCGGACACGTGTCCGATGCCCAGCGACACGCACCTCCGGACACATCGGCATACGTTAATTTGTTTTCTAAATGTCGGACACCGTCGATCAGACGTGGTGTCCGTGTCTGCGCTAACTAACAGGTATCTCAATCCAATTGGGTCCCATCCTCCGTCAACAATCTCAATTCTCAATTCTCAAATGCTCAATGCAATAAAAATTAACAAAAATCACACATTCAATCCAATTGGGTCCCATCCTCCGTCAATGATCTCAATATCTCAAATGCTCAATGCACAATTAACAATATAAAATCATCAATTAACAACCTAAAATCATCAATTCATAATCGCAATTACTTCAAATGCACAGCTAATAACCTAAAATCATCGATCAATAATCACAATTATAAAACGCACAATTAACAACCTAAAATTATCAAACAAATGAGCAATGTTCAAATTTTTTAAAAACTGTTCAAAATTCACATATCCGATGCGCTTGAATTATTTCAATTTAGGGTTCGATTGTATTAGGGCATTCAATTTAGGGTTCAATTAGTTTCATTTAGGGTTCGGTTCGATTAGGGCATTCAATTTAGGGTTCAATTACTTCAATTTAGGTACAATTAGGGGGTTCTATTGATTCAATTTAGGGTTCGGTTGATTTGAGGCATTAAATTTAGGATTCAATTAGTTCAATTTAGGGTTCAATTAGGGGGTTCTATTGATTCAATTTAGGGTTCGGTTGATTTGAGGCATTCAATTTAGGGTTCAATTAGTTCAATTTAGGGTTCGGTTGGATTAGGGGGTTCAATTAGGGTTCGGTTAGATTGGGGCAATCAATTTAGGGTTTAATTATGACTAATTAGGGTTTAGGGTTTAGGGTTTAGGGTTTAGGGTTAAGACCACATTTTCTTTAACATCTACCAATTTATCATGGGAAAATTCGTAACTTCTAACTCTTGAACACCTTCTAAGGGGCCATGAAGCTAATTTATGTGTTGGTGTTATAGTATTCCCCAAGCCTTTTTTTAAAACCAAAAGGTGAACCCTCCTCCAAGAGGCGTACAACCCCGCCAAGCCAAGCATACGAGTTACGAGAATCTACAAACCATAATAGAATCTACAAGCCAAGCATACGAGTTACGAGAATCTACAAACCCTTCTCATTATATACTGCATTTACCGGGTAACATAATATCAAACCATACGATTACCAAAAAAAAAATCAAACCATACGAGTTACGAGAATCTACAAACGGTAAAGAGATGATTCTGAATATCTAAAAGCCGATCATGAATATCTAAACTTACAGAAACTTGGGCTGATTTGAAGATGGGCGGCGCGGTTGTGGTGGCGGCGCAGCAGTGGTGGTGACGCAGTGGTGGTGGCGCAGTGGTGGTGGCGTCGCAGCAGTGGTGGTGGCGTCGCAGCAGCGGTCCTTCGGTTTTGAAGATGGGCGGCAGTGGCGGCGTCGGAGGCGGTGGCAGGATCTATTCCGTCGGGGCTAGGTTGCCGGGGATGGCGACGGAGGATAAATCGCCGGTGAGAGAGAGAGAGAGAGAGAGAGCAACGGGAGAAAGAAAAGAAGAAGGGGATCTGATCTATTTAAGGCTTTTACCGACGGAAAAAACCCGTCGGTAAAAGTCCGTCGGAAAAACCATACTTTCACCGACGGGTATTTTTACCGACGGAAGTATTCCGTTGTTAAATAGTTTTATCGACGGAATACACCCGTCGGTAAAAGTTCGTCGGCAAAACCCGACTTTCACCGACGGTTATTTTTGCGGACGGAATTATTCCGTCGGTAAATAGTTTTACCGACGGACATTACCCGACGGGTGTATTCCGTCGCTGAAAATACTTTTAGAGACGGAATTTCGTCCGTCGCTAAAAGTCCGTCGCTAATTCCCTCTTTTCTTGTAGTGAAACCCTAACTTGAAACTAGGATTTCAAAATTTTATGCAGCATATTCTAAGTATATACAGTATAAAGCTAGTACTAACATGCTAAAAATACATATTGATGACATCACAAAAAAGTACACCTTTTTAACTGGTCAATGATAGATAAACATTGTTAATACCTTTTCAAAGTTGTTGGTCACGATCTTTTACCTTTTGAAACTTAGTATTCTGATCGATTGTAATTTCAACCTAACCTCAGGAACCTAGGCGTTATTAACCCAAACCTTTTGTTTGAAATGAAATCCGAATTACAAGTTGTCAACACGAACCGAAGTGAAAAACCCAATAATAATTTTGTTATTTGTTATTTTCTTTGTGTTGCACTTATGGTTTAGGAAAAAAATCTCCATCGCTGCTATCGATTTTTTAGGTTTAGCTGTTGACAAGAGAGAGGTGAGACATAGGCGAGAGACAGGGTACGATTGGCAAAGATGCGACGAGTGAGAGAGGCAGAAGAAAAAAAGAGGATATGAGTTTGAGTGCAAAAGATGCAGAGAAGGGGAGAGGAATGACTACACGGGTTAGGGTTAGATTATGGGTTAGAGTTTTTGTGATATAATTATTAAAGTGGTGCCAATTTACATAAATTGGTAGGATATATAGATTATTTGAGTATAATTCCCAATAATTTGGTTTTACTGGTTGAACCCGAGTTAAAACTCTTGAGCCAAAAACTGAACCAAAAAATTGAATACTACAAAATTCTAGACCGACAGCCGAAGAAACCCAAAAAAGCAAAGTATTTCACTTTTTTCGGTCAACTATTTCAGATATTTCGGTTAACCGCCATAATGAGAACCCTTAAGCTAGAGTTGATAAATTGGTATGGCACCGTATGTTATTGCAGCGAGACCTATGGCAGCAGAACTAGACCATATGCCTATAGCAGCGGATATCTGGGCTATTACAGCGCTTCATGGTTCTGGTATAGGCAATCTTTCTTGTAGTCCAAGCAACGAATCTTGGCGATGTGTGTTGTGGCAATCTTTCTCAGTTTCCTAACAGAGATCGAAATGGTTGCTTCTTTTTTAAAAAAAAAGAAATAAGAAATTAGAGATGATCGAACGTGCTGCTACGACAATACGAAGCAAAACTCTTTTGAGCATATGCTTTGATAAAAAGAAGTTGATAATGGGTGCTCTTCTAGGCATCATCAAGTCAGATGTTATTCTAGACATCAATTTATAGCAACTAGAGTGAAAATGCACTCTAGCCACCAAGCCAGAAACAAGTGTTCTTCCAGACACTGCTTACTGTAGCCATGGGGGACAAAAAAAGTATGAAATGAGTAGCTCGTAGTTCGGGTGGGTGGGTAAAAGGTGTTTTGAAGAAGAAGAAAAAAAGAAAATCCGGCCAAAAAAGGTAGTGTTCTTTTAGACACCAAGTTGGAAGCTCTACGAGGCTCAAAGTGAAAAACCAGATCTCTCAAATAATTTGATTGAAAACGGCTCCACGAAAATGAAGTATTACAATGCTTAAATAGAAAAACCAAACGTAACACCGTAATGACCCTATTGCTTGGCTTACACTACATCCTGACCAGCTTTAATACCATGTTTGTTACACAATTAATCTTTCTTCCTACGTATTTTAAAATGGTGAATAGTCAACCAAGGCAATTGTATCTAATCTTCCATTACTTATGTCACTTGCATATCTCTTGTAGTATATTATGCACAATTACTTACTAATAATTATTTTGGATGCATTATATACAGCGTCATTTATGGGTATAGGATCTCCGGTACCTTATGAAGAAATGAAACAAAGGACGAAGGCTGATGAAAAATCACTGAAGAATGGGATTAATTTCGCCTTTGGAGGCACAGGTGTTTTCACCACGATTTTCATTTTGCCAAACATGACAACCCAAATTGACTTCTTTCAAGAGCTCATTGAAGAAAATGTGTACACGAAACACGACCTAAACAGTTCTATAGCCCTGGTTTCCCTTGCGGGCAATGACTATACTACTTATATGGCATACAATGGCACCCAACAGGTTTTCGACTTTCTCTATTCTTTGGGTACACTAATTACTTATATAGTAGTGTGGAATGTTCAAGAATATTCTCACATTTGTAAGATCCAATTTTGGTATGAATAAATAGCACTCCCTTCGCCAAACCTCAAACAACTTATTTGTTCCACAATGTTAAGGTGGGCAATTATTGATCATGGATTTGGAAAAATTACCACAACTACATGAAAAGTATAATACTCTCTTCGTCCTACTTCAATTGATTAGTTTTTCTTTTTGGGCTGTCTTCATATATGCTAGCTTACTTTAATTGAAAAGTATAATACTCTCTTCGTATATGCTAGCTTACTACCCTGCTTTTTCCCCCCTTTGGTATTGTTATAGAGCGAGGCAAAAACTATACTCTTTTTTCGGTAGGCCATTCCTCCTTGATAAAGATTTACTATTGAAAGTATGAATGAGATACTTTAACTTGAGAACAAAATAATGCTTATAAGGGTGTTGGATTTGGAGTAAGGTTTGTAATTAGTCTAATTTGCCTATTGCTAGACATAATTTTGCCTTGAATACATTATTCTAACCTCAACTTGATGGCGACTCGCTTGTATGTGATTTTAGGGTTTGCCAGCTTTCACGAAATCTGTTATAAAGCAGCTAAGTATGGATCTGAAGCGTATTCATGACTTTGGAGTGAGAAATATAGGCGTCACTGCAATGGAACCCCTCGGTTGCCTACCGACAAGCACTGCCTTATCTTCTTATACAAAATGCAACCAAACTGACAATACGGCCACCAGGTTCCATAATCATGTTTTGCAACAAGCTGTGCGGGAGTTGAGAAACCAGAATAAGGATGCTAATATCGTAATCCTTGATCTCTATACTGCTTTCATGTCCATGTTGAAGGAACACAAAAATCATCCAGGTGAATGTTATGTATGTCATATGATACGCATGCTTTCTTATTATTTTTCTGAACATGCAATGTTTAGTTTAGCACATACCATTTATATATAGTATTGTTTATCTATTAGCACCAAATGGAACATAGGACGTGGGGGCCACTTGGACCTTCAAAACTAGACCCAGATTGGGTTATATGAAGTAATTATATCCTTTTTACATTTTTTTTATTAGTCCTCGGTAAAGATGTACTCGGCCCTTTTTCTAATGTCTTGCGTCTATACATAGAGTTTTTGATCAATTAGTATTTATTAACGTTTCATTTTTGTTGTGAAGGGGGAACTCGGAAATTCGTACACCCATTAAGACCGTGCTGCTTGGGTGTGAGTAAAGAATACTCTTGCGGAAGTGTAAGCGATACGGGAGCTAAAAAGTACGTCGTGTGTGACAACCCCAAGTTATCATTTTTCTGGGACCACGTACACCCTTCACATCAAGGTTGGCATGCAGTTTATTCAGTTTTACGACCTTCTCTCAACCAACTCTATTGAAGGAACAAGTGTTATTACAGGCAATGTCACCTTCTCTCATCAACAGCACAATAAAGTTTCTACTTCCAACAATGATTGTTAAAACATTTCTAAATAAATTATGTCTCTATAAGAATAATGATCTCAAACTGCTGTAGTTCGAGGATTAAGCTAGATGTCTTTTCTTATCTACAGAATACAACAATTGATGTCCTTAGAGTTTTATGTGGACAAATCTTGCGAAAGATACCTTTTTTTGTTTTTGTTTGAAAACATGTAAGAACCCTATCTGATATATAAATAAGGCACAAAAGTACACAGTGTTCCACCAAGCATAGCTATAAATACAGGTAACACATACATACACCTAAATGATAAAAATAACTATCCACAACTGTTCCAGGTTTGCCAGCCCCCCCTACGGTGGTCATTGCACTGACACCTCTGCTCTAGGTCGTAAAATAGCTTGATCCCTTGCAGCAGTCCAGTCCATGGACACCGGAAGACAACATTGGGCCATAAAACAACTAATCTTTGAGCTTCAATTAAAACGTGATTATTTTCCGCACTCAGGGAGCAAAACTGAGCAGCATCCTACCTATGATACAAATCAAAAAAGGCAGGGGAACATGTGGTAGACACATCAACCTTCCCTGACAACTGTGTCAACAAACTGCCCGTGCAAATGACCCCACATAATGCTCAAACTCATCAACTACTTCCATACCAATACCTACGCATAGTCGCTCAAACACCTATACCATACTAAAGCATAAAAGAACAGCCCTAGTTGCCAAGTAAGGAGACACCCAAGATTAAAGTATAATAATGTTGTCGGAATCCAGGTGCAAGCTTGCCTCCTGTGCAGCCATGGCCATCACTTGGAATGGGTGAACATGTCTTTATAGCCCCTCCCCCCATGGAACGGAGTTGGACTGCAGCATACTATTGATATGGGCAATGACGTTGACGGGGCTAAACCTAGATTCGTGAAACACCACTTGATTACGTGCTAACCGGATGCCCCAAAGGGTTTAGGCAACAACCCCAAAAGCATGTGAAGGAATAGTGTGAGTACTGAAGGGTGCAATAAGCCATTTAACTAGCCATTCAGACAAAGAGAGAATGCGAGCACCCAAACGGAACCCTAGAGATCCCCAAATCATACCGGTCTCACAGCCTCACAAGAAAAAACAAATGTGATGCAAACTCCTCACGATAAGCACATAATGGACATGAGGTGGTATCCGTAAGCTTCCATCAGTATAACGTGAAATGCGTTAGAAGTCAGTCCCACAATCATAGCCACGGGAAGAAAATAAGTTTATGAGGGAGCCTAAGTTTCTCCAGGTGACTCCATATAGATGTCGGTATAGCAGGAAAAGTAATTGTCTGGCGTCCTTCAAATGCCAAGAGCTAGTAACCAGAGCTACCAGTAAATTCTCCATGAGCCAAAGGTGCCCAATACCATTGCTCTGGGTAGCCATAGCGAGACATATACAAGCTTCGAATATCCTGAACAACTGGACTAGAAAAATATGTCGCTACCTTTTTACATAATCACCCCTGTTGAGGATCCAAGACATCTGCCACTGTCCAGAGCTGTGTGTGAGGGGATGGTAGAAGACTAAGACATTGAACAGAATAACCCAACACCTAATTATTGTCCCAAAAACTAAATGCAGAAGACATGGTAACCTGACACCATAATCCCTTAAGGAGGAGACCAGGATCAAACAAGATACCTCTCCAGCTGTATGATATCTTGCCTTTAGATTTACATTGGAGAAATTCGTCACGCTGACAATATTTCCTGAATAGCACCTGATTAAGCAGTCTTCTGGTTTCCACAGTATTTGGGCTCCCACTTTAGCTAACAGCGCCTGATTCATCCACTGGATGTTCCGCAGGCCTAATCCCCCTTGCCTTCGGGGCTAACACATGCTTCTGACTGATCCAGTGAAGATGGCCAGAGGTGGTCTGGTAGAAGTTGGAAAGCTTGGAGTGAACTTGCAGACAAAGTGATGCAGGCAAATGAAATACCGACATATAATGACTAAGCATAGGCCGTAAACCGCTTTAATCAACGTTAAATGACTTGCTCGATTAAGTAGTAAACCTATCCATCCTTGGCATTTTGTCCGAATTTGATCTAACATGCCATCCATGTTTTTTTTTTTTATTTTTTTTTATTTTTATGATCTGCCCAGTCTAACTGGATCCCCAAATATCTACTAGAACATGAACCTAAAGGAACTTTAAGTAGATGTCTTGCAAATTTGGCTACCCACCAAGACGTATTCATGCTCACATTAAGGGTGGATTTCTCATAATTAAGCACTTGACCGGACTAGTAGCAGTAGCTTGCTAAAGTGTGTTGCAGTTAGCAGATAGAATCATAATTAAGATGGAAAAAGAGGAAGCTATCATCAGCAAAAAAACATATGCGAAACAAAAGGAGACTTCCTAGACACCGCTATACCTCTCAGAGCCGCTGAATTCATGCCATCACATAAAGCCTTGGACAAAGCCTCCGCACATAAGACAAAGAGAAATGGTGATAGTGGGTCCCCTTGACAAAGACTTGATTGGGACTTTAACAAGAGCCCAGGCCTACCATTAACTAAGACTGAATATGAAACGGTGGACTCACATTGCATTATCAAATTCACCAAGACGAGGAGAAGTCAAAGGTAGACAACACTTGTTCTAGAAAATCCCACCAGATACGGTCATAGGCTTTATTCATGTCCAGTTCTAATGCAGTCATCGCTTCCTTGCCATCATTCTTATCTCCAGAAGCTTACTAACTCTTGAGCTAAGAGAATGTTGTCCTAAATATGTCTACTTGGAACAAATCCATTTTGGAATTGAGGAATCAGAGATCCCATAACTGGGTGAAGCCGGTTAACTAAGATCTTGGAAATGAGTTTGTAAACGACATTGCACAAACTTATAGGCCTAAAATTTGTCACCAATTCAGGATGTGATTTTTTTGGAATAAGAACAATAAAAGTTTTGTTAATCTCCTTAAGCATCTTGCCAGAGTGGAGAAATGACAAAACAGCTGAGATTACTAGTGAACCCCCAATGTGCCGGTAATTTTGAAAAAACAAGGTTGGCATACCATCAGGTCTAGGCACCTTAAGTCCACCAATTTGCTGGAGAGCTAGGTCCACCTCATGGGCCAAGAGAGAGAACAAATTAGAAAAATACTCTTGGAACGAATCCCTAATTTGTTCTTGATTCATAGTCCAAGCACCATTAGATGTAAGGAGGCATGCAACGTGATTTCTTTTGCCTACGAATGTGGCACATAGTATGAAAGAATCGTGTGTTGCAGTCCCCTTAAGCTAGCCATCGCTCACCATTCCGTTGTACCCAATATTTTACTTCACATGCTAAAAGGTGATCATATTGTGCTCTCAATGCCTGATCCTATTGTTTTTCGACCTTTGGGTTAACGTGTGCTTGCCCCACAAGAATTAGCCTTTGAAGAATGCTAATACGCGAGGCCAATTTCCCAATGGCTGAATTATTCTAGATTTTAAGAGTGTCCTTCACAGATCGAATATGATGTACCAACTGTTAAGTGGATGATCCCGAGATCTAAAAGGCCCATTTGTCCCGCATAAGCTGCTAACATACAAGATATTGTAGCCACATAACCTCAAAACGAAAGGGTCGACCTTGCCACACCCGTTTAGGATTGGTATCCAATAATATGGGAGTGTGATCCGATCTAAAATTAGATAAATGACTGTCCAACGCTGGCAAAGACAAGATCGAGCACCTCATAAGTACACCCGCTATCTTCTTTATCGTTAGTCCATGTATACTTTAGACCACTGGCATGAATGGATAAAAGGCTCAGACGATCTAAGAATGCCTAACGCCTAGAAGTCAGAACATCGGGATCGAGTGGCAGTGTACTGAGCCAAAATGGTGCCCGCGTACTGAGCCAAAATGCTACCTAGTTGAAACCAGACAGCTCTACGCACAGACGTAATCGGATGCCCATAAATAAACCCCACTTGCCAAAACTGAAATTCGTCTGTGACTTGCAACAAAATAAGATGTTCATTTTTAAAAAAACTAAATGCATCTTAGCGAGACATCCCACCCCAACCATTGCCCACCTGCAGTGTCAGAGGCATCTACCCCTAAGGATGACGTAAACCCCCATGCAAAGTAACTTGCGAGATACAAATTGTACCCCTGATTTGGTCTCCATTAGGGACACAACATTAGGCTTTGCGTCTCGGAGAACCTTCCCTAGCGCACAAACTGTGAGGGATCAATAGACATATCAGTTAACAAGTGATCAACCAATGGAAATGGCACACCTGGCGGTAGTGATTGCTGACCAGTTGCCTCTCGTTGTCTCTTGTGAGGAGCCACATCCACTATGCTAAACCCACCTACACGCTTTTGGGAATTCTTCGAAGTTGCCTATGAGGAATGAGATGCCTCTGATGCCCCTACCGTAGCCTCTGCCTCAACTTTCGAGCCTGTATCAGAAGATACAGAAATGATAGACATGTAGATCGTATCTGATGAGCCTCCCAAATCCTCCAATGGATCAGTTTTCAGATTAGATTGTTGCTCCATAGGGACTGACCATACATAACTAGCAGGAAAACTGGTGCAATCATGTGAAAGCCTGGTGTAGCAGTACCTCGAGATTCACCCACCAAGCTCAAAGAAGCAAACAACCTCGCCCGGGCGACGCTACTATGTAACACCGGAGGAGGATGCTCAAGATTGGCCCTGCTAGGATTAGTCGTGCCCACCATTGGCTCCGAAGGCCCATTAGAAGAATATTCTAACTTTTGAAGTCCACTTGTGAAGACCCAACCATAAAATCCCATCCTCCAATAACACCAGGCCTGATTTCAATTGGCCCATTAGTTATCCAAATCCCCTCCCCCGAGATCACTAGGCCTGATATCAAGTAGGCCATCGTTCCAACAGAAGACAAAGCTAAAAATTCAGCCCCTTGATTATGTTGATCCCCATCTTCCCAGATTGCACTTTGATGTCGTTAACCATCGCTCTGCCACTCCACCTCAGTCGCCATCTGGCTCGCCACCGCCATGCATCCCGGCATGCCCACCACACACTCCTGCCGCAGCCACATGGCCACGCGTGATTGTGCTGAATCTGCCGCTTGTCTCCCCTGCTGTCTACTTGTGCCACCACCGACAACAAACGACCAGCCGTGCCCCCCATCATTGACACAGGAGGTGCCCGTCCATCAATTGAAGACGGTGGGTAAGTGCTACCTACCCCAGTAGAATAATCTGAAATGCACAAGGCCTGAACTCGTCCAAGGTTTTGATTCGATTCCATCGAATACCGGCATTCATGGAAATCAAATCACTAGCCAGCCCAACCACCAACGTCGACTAATTGCACTCCGCTAGTACGATTTAAGTTGGTATTCAGCCATGCCAGAAGATGTTCATCAAACAGAGCCCTATGCGATTGTTCTAATAATTCTAGATGTTGTGCTAGAACAAAACGTGCAAAGCCCTGATCGACAACATAATTGGTCTCATCCATAGATTTTGTGCACATATAGTTGGAATGACCAATGAAACCAATGCGAAAATAGATCCGGAAAACCTTTTCGTAACAGGTCTATAGACGCACTTGCGACAACCAGCTTAAACGGATTAATGCAAACCCGGACTCGAATAAAAACCATATGTTCACCGACCATCCGGAGGCCAGTCAATGGCCACAACCAGGCCAGCTGCCCTAGAAATAAGCGCAGCATCTTCATCATTAAAGTACTCAAAAGGCAAACGCCGTAGCTAAATCCGAACCGCTATTTTATCAAACCTATGTTCATGAAGTGGGATATTCAGGATTAAGGCCTTAAATATAACCAACGCCCTACACAGATTCCATGGACTGCCGGCTAAGAACAACTCTTTTGCATTCTCCCATTCAAAATGAAACAGGTATAAGCCTTGCACTCGTTCAATTCGAATAAATCCCCCGTCATCCCAACACGCTTGCACCTCACGTTGCACACGACGTATGGAAAATTTTTGGAGGTCAATAAAACTCCCAACCAATGTACAAGCCCAACGTGCATGCGCATCCAAAATGTGTGCCGAATCACTGGGTATTAACCAACCCCTTTATCAATAGAGTCCCTTTCTTCAGTATTGGTATTCCCATAACTAGGACTGGACGTCATGGTTTCAACCTGTTTGTGAGTCCTGCCCAACACCACAATCCACAACCTAAAAACCACCCATTACTAATCCCAAATCTTCACTGCAGATGAGTCTCTAGAGAAGAAAGGAAAGGAGCAGACAAACACAGGCTCAAAAGAGCTTTTTTTAGCATAGCTCTTTTATCACCTACAATTCGTAGTTTGAAACCAATAATCCCTGAAGGATAACTTATTGGATGTTCATATATGTCGTCTGATATTGCAACTGACCTTACTCGTAGACATATTTTCATGCTTAGTTCCATAGAACATCCCACCATTTGCTAAGTTTTTTTATACTTTTTCTTCGGTGGTGACAAGATGAATAATCCCCCCCCCCCCTCTTCTTCCCTCTCAAAAGGTGAAATTTTTCTAACAACATCGAGTCCGACCAGCATCCCCGTCGGCCATGGCCAGTGCGTGGGAGGTGTTTGTTCCTTATTCAAGTACATATTCCTAAAAAATGAAACTTTTTTGGAAAATAGCTTTATATCTTAAGTTAAGTCCCATATTGAAAGTAAAAGACTCTTTAAGTGGTTTTCATTTCATACTAGGCAGGTATCCACGCGCTTTGCACGTGGATACCTTCCACTAAACCTTAAAAATAAGAGGGAAATTGGGAAAACATGGGATTTGTGATTAAATATTTGGGATTGATGGGTTTGTTTGTGGAAATTAAGAAAAAAGGGAGCCAATTCCTCAAATTCCTGAAAGGTGGGGTGACTTGAGATTAAATGGGTTTCTCAAAAACTCATGTTTTCCTCTTCCCAAAATACCCCTCCCCACAGTAAACCCAATTCGGTCCTTCCGCCCAGCCATTCTCTCCCCCAATCGGCCTTCCACTTCATCCCCCTTCCCTCCAATTCTCCCTACCCCACTCCACCTCCCCCCCTGCCAACCCTGCAGGTTACCCCACCCCCTTCTGCGGTCACCCCCACCCCGACCCCCATATTTCCCCCTAACTGCGACTATCCCCCAAGCCGAGACTCCACGCACGGCTGTCTCCCTCCTCCAAGCACGGCTGTCTCTTTCCCGCACTAAGCACCGCCCCCACAGCACGGTCTTCCATCCCCTTCGCCCAACCCCTCAGCCTCCAATCACCACTACGTGGTGGTCCTTCCTCTATCTCCGCTGCCGTAACGGATGTCGTGACGAGAAAATCAAGGATCTTTTCATGCATGTCGCTGTAGAGGCATTCCGAAGCTCGACGTTGGTGCGCGCCAGTGTAAAGGTACCCTTTCTTACATTTTTTGAGTGATCAGCAGTTTCTTTGACGTTGGTTTGTTCGCGCCGCTATATAGCCTGACTGTTGTGTTGTTGCTTTTTATGATCGAGTATTTTTTGGCAAATTCACGACCTTTCGTACTTTGGCATGCATATTGCTTCAGTTGTAACAACTGAAATATTGGATGTACGTTGTTTTGAGTAAGATTGGCTCTCTGTCAAGTTGGCTCTCTGTCAAGACTCAGAGTGTTGCATGAGTGGTTGTAGTCATGTGCACAGTTGTTATGATAATCGAACTATATGCATATGTTTTGCCTTAGTTTTGTATGGGTACATCAAACTTTATTGTTTTATGGTACGTGTTCTAGATACATTACGCAACATTGATGACTAGGGGCTCAAATCTAATCAAAAGCCAAACTGCAAAATGATATGTAGGAGGTCAGTCACTACAAGACACAGGGGCTTTAGCGGCCGCAATTTGCGACCGCCAAATCATGCGGTCGCTAAACTAAACTTTAGCGACCGTTCTAGCGACTGCCATAACATGCGGTCGCTAAAGATTCACAGTCAACGAAAACTTGGATTTAGCGACTGATTTGGCGATCCCTATTGGCCATCGCTAAATATTTAGTCAAAATAAACCATAAATTGAATTTTCGACCACATTTGTATTTGCAGTTCCCAGCTACCGCCAAATTCAAGCAGCGAGAGAGAAAGTGAGCGGTGGTGACTGCTCCGAGCGCGACAAGCAGCGAAGGCCGGCGACGTCAGGCGACGAGCGACAGGTTTGTACTCTGAGTTGTCTTCCTCCCACTTATTTTCTTGTTTTATTTCAGACGAGCTTTATTTTCTCTCATTTTTCTTACCTTAGTAATCTATGGGTAGAATATCTGTGGGTTGTTGATTGAATTGCTCTTTGTAAATGTTCATTGTATGGTGCTTTGGGTTACCCTGACTACTCAATGTTCTTTACGTAGCTACTTCATTTTTTTGTTTTGTTATTTGTTTAGTATTGGTAATAAATGATCCTTTGATGTCTTTTCGGGCGCTTTGGTGATGATTAGTGGGTCTATTGGGGATCTGAGTAGTGAAGTACTGCTCTCTGGGCCAACAATCTGTATTCCATAACGTATAAACGTTCGGACGAGTGGAGTAATTGCCTCAGCTCACCCAACCCATTTTCCCTTCATTGGCAATAGTTTTTGACTTCGGAGTAGTTTTGGCATATGCTTACTAGTCCATTGTACCAGGAAAGGAAGAAAAAAAAGGGGGCATATGCGGATTAATAACATTAAAGTGTCCACTGCATTAGGTTGTCGGATTTGGTGAAAAGCTTTACCAAAAGTAAGAAAGCCCGAGATGTATCAACCTATGTTACATGGACTTGGTGTCGGTGTCCGGATCGGGTACGTGTCCGAGTGTCGGACTCACCTATTTTCGAAATTACAGGATACGTGGACACCATCCAAAAGTTGGACACGGGTACAGGGATACTTCGTACGTAATATATATATATATATATATATATATATTACTTTTATATTCCTACTGTAGTGCGCTACTAAACAGTAAACACCATATATAACTAATTACTATACATAAATATTCTGAATAGAATGCTAGAAATGTGAGGTAGAGCATCAAGATATGTATTAGATTGGACTATTAGAGAGGGTGGCGAAGTACCTGTTGCCTCTTGGCAGCCAGTGGTCTTCATCTTGAGCAGTTGAGCTGTAGCCTGTATGCCTGTATGTTTTCATGTTGATTAGAATTAGATACTTTAAGGCTTTAAGTTTAAGCTACTAAATTGAAGAGTGAAGATGACAAAACTTACAGTCATATACTCATATGCACCTTCTTGCACCATAGAATTGAGTAATTGACTTGAGTCACTTGACCAAATTTAAATCTCAAGCTTTTGAACTTGGAACTTGCTGAGCAGTGAGCATTACCAAATCAAAGATAAACATAATAATACTAGGAATAGAATGACAAATCTACAGCTTACACAGAATGTTAGAGTTATCTTAGAAATTAGAATGCTGAGTTTATTAAAAGATAAAAAACTCATAAACACCAACTCACCAAGGCAATGAAGGCATCTATTAAATATCATCATTTCAGTCTTCAGTGTTACAAAAGTTTAAGTGGAAGATCAGATATTGAACATAGATAGTCATATGGACACAAAAGATATAAGTTATAAACTTATAACACACAAAACATTATCAATCTTCAGTTCTTCACTTATCAGGTATCAGTATCACATACAAAAAAAAATGATAAAACCTACTGGCTGCTGCTAACTCTTGTTGCACACTTGCAACAGTGAGTAGCCTACTTCATTTCGTCCCCACTGTGATCAACATCTAGATTTTGAGCGCCTCCAAGTTCATCAACTTCTACTGGTTGTTTCTCCACATTGTCATCAAAGGTGACCACTTCAATCTCTGGTTCATCTAAGGATAGTTCTTCTAACTCAGTCAACGCGTGTCCATCAATATCGAACTTGTCTCCACCTACAAAAAATTACAACCATGTAAAATTTCAGTATACTCTTAACAAATGCTTGATCAATGTTGAGTCTTCTACATAGACAAAAGAATTTAACCAAAGAACTTACATAGGTCCCAATACTTTGTAGCTCCCTCAGTGTATGCCTTCTTTTTCCTAGCCATAAGTCAAAATTTACAGTGAACAAATACCAAATCCTCAGCTCTGCTGGTTGCCAATTTGTTCCTTTTGATACTTTGAATAACAGAATATGTGCTCCAATTTCTCTCACAACAGGACGATGATGCGTGCTGTGAGAGTAGCTTGAACGCCAAATCTCGCAACAATGGTGTGGAAGAACCATGATTAGCCCACCACAATATC
Organism: Escallonia rubra; assembly: GCA_033065855.1. NCBI lineage: Eukaryota > Viridiplantae > Streptophyta > Magnoliopsida > Escalloniales > Escalloniaceae > Escallonia > Escallonia rubra. Next base: position 372,052 of record JAVXUO010002854.1, on the reverse strand, counting down.
AGTTCTTCGTACATTCTTGCCTCAATGACATGAGCTTGGTTGAAATAGCCAGAGCCACTTGAAAATGCACCATACTCGACACAAACTTTCCAAATATCTTCTTGATTTGGGAAAAGCCGCTTGAAGCATTTCATCCTATTCATTGACACCTCTTGATCTTCGTGAGGGGATATTCTCTTATTTTCGTTAGTTCATCCTTCAAGCCACACAACATTGTAATACTTTGGAACCAAGGAATGTGCCATACAGTGCAACAGAGTGTTGCTTTTGTTCCATCTAGCCTCCAAAACATTGTGGATGACATCAAAATAATCTGATTTACATGTGATTATGTTATTTCCTTCGTGTTCAAAGATTATCAACTTCACCTTCTCGATCATTGTATCCCACATGTCATAGATTAGATGAAGCACTGGTGCATCGGTATCGGCAGCCCTTAACATGTCCATTAATGGCTCTGTAAAGCTCAAGAAGAACTCTAGCTTATCCCACCAAGTACCATTGACAATGCATTGCTTCATTTCTTGAGCTTTAATTTCTGTTGGGCTTTTCCCATTGCCTCGATAGGTCTTCCAACTAGAATCCATAACCATGTTCTCTAATGCTAGCTTCACATCTCTCAAACATCTTGCCATGACAATACTTGAAGCAAATCTTGTTTCAGCTACCTTTAGCAAACTTAAATCTGAGTAGCGATTGAAAATTGATAGTGCCATACCGTGGTTAACAATAAAGTTTCTTATGCTTTGGACATCATTAACGAGCTCAGTTATCCATTTACACTCAGAATATTGAGGTGATTTTTCTGAAGGATCACACATGCTCTTAATCGCTAAATTCAGACTATGGACAGTACATGGTGTCCAAAAAATGCGAGGATACATCTCCTCAATCAGCTGCCCAGCAGCTTTGAAGTTGCTTCCATTGTCAGTGAGAATTCGAACAATATTTTCTTCTCCAATATCCTTTATCACAGGGAGAAATAAGCTTAGTACGTAGTTTGCATCCTTAATATTTCCGCTTGCATCAACTGCATTATGAAACATAGCTCCTCCAGCATTCTCATCCATCATATTTATGAGAGGCCTCCTTTGTCTATCCGACTAACCATCAGAGCACAATGATGTTCCATTCTTCTTCCACGTATCTTTTATGGGCTGCAACTTGCGAAATATGTGTGCTTTCTCTTGCGCAAGCAAAATAGTGCGAAGCCTATCATAAGATGGTGGAGAGTAGCCTGCGATGTTGCTATTAGAAAGTGTCTGAGAATATTTCCTGAAGTAAGGGCACCTAGCTAGGTTGGATGACAAAGCAGAAGCATAAAACATGCGGGTTGCTCTCTTATCGGCAATATTTCTTTCCACCACGTTAAAGGCTTTCTTTAGAGGGCCACTTGCCTTCTGTTTTTTGTTTTGTAACAAATCTGATCCATCAGGTAATGTGAGGTAATCGACATGTTTTCTTGCTTCCAAAATACGTATGTGCTTTCTTCTTTCGGCGTCATCGTGCTCTTTCTTTATTCCTTTCATGATCTCTGCACTCAAATTGTTGCATGCAGTAACTCCACAAAGACAAACAAATATTAACGGGGAAATTAGGAAATGAGGGGTTTTGGGGTAAATTTTTTATAAAAGGTGGGTTTGTTTTGAAAACTTAAGAAAAGATGGGTCTACTTTTTATAATTTCTGAACAAGGGTAGAGGTTAAGAAAAGATGGTTTTTTCAACTCCTTTAAATTGCTCTCCCCAAAGTACCCTCCCCCATCTTCCCCTCTAAATCACATTTGACACTCTGCAATACATACATGCCACACACCCCCTCACCCTCCCACCCCTATCCTTCCCACCCCCACCCCATGCGCCACCCTACCCCTACCCACCCATCCACCACCCCCCAAGTCCCACAGTAGATTTACATTACTATACCGCTGCAACTGATATGCCAGTGGCAGAGGGAAGACACTGTCTTTGTCACCCCAAATGAGTATCGTTTCCTTCATAGCCCAGAAATCTATTAGTGACATGATGAACTACCTGAGTTCAAGATTATGTTCCTTTAATTTTTCTGATTATACATGGGCAACTCTTTATGGTACCCATGCACAAAACCTGAATTCATCTGTAACTCACCTGGGCTAAAGTGAGAAGATCAGAATCTGCATGCTTTGAACAAGGGTTCCATAAGTTCTTGTTTCTCCTTTTCTGCAGTCTTTACACATTACCTGATAGCAAAAGAAGCATCATACGAATGTAAGGTTGTTTCAGTATGCCTTTTCTTTGTCAATCTCCCACTAAATGTGAACCCAAGCAAGGTTGTTCCGTAGCTGAGTAAGGAAAGGGGACCATAGAATCACACATTTTCACACGCATTAATAATTTTGAGCTAGCTTAAGGCGTGTTTTGTGTGTTCATTTCTCTGTGCTGTGGACACCTTTTAATCTGTAACGTATTTTTTTCTAATCATTGCTCCACTAGAGCTATATTAAAGTTTACGCCCTCCTCTTCAGTGACATCAGACCAATCCACATTCGATCAAGTTTAGTAGTCACATCATAGGTCCAAATTTTCTTAGGAAGTTGATTCTCCCGTAGGACAACAAACACAAAACGCAGCGCGCTTGTTATTAAACATATAGGGTATAAACATGGTTTACTTTGATGCAAGTCATTTTATGCAAGACTACAAGTATGGTTATGTGAAAGTGCTTGTCCGTTTTTTCAGATAATCAAGTCATTTCTTCTCTTACAACCAATGCAATAGAAACTTTGCCTAAGTGTTTAGTTGCATATTAGAGCACGCTTGACTCTCCTGTAGGACAACAAACACACAACCAAAAAAAAAGGGTAATAGGGTTGGTAAGATTACTTTGACACAAGTCAATTTCTGCAACAATGCAAGTCCTGATATGCAAAGATGCTTGTCATTTTATGCAACTATTCAAGTCGTTTCTTCTCGTGCACCTAATGTAATAGATAATTTGCCCTATTTGCGAATGAAGACGTGGTTTTGGAGTTCTTAAAGTTATTCCTTTGCAAAGTGGGCAAGCATGACTGTCAGTGGTACTAAAATTCATGCTACACCATAATGGCACCATGTGTATAGGATGCGGCAGGAAGTACTATTTCGTCACTGCAAAATGGCACCATGTTTTTACCAGGCATATCTACATCCAATTGTGCTATGATATAAGCTCTTCCCTTAGGCAAATTTTTGATTTTATTAGTTGCAAGATTAGAAACGACTTGAATGCTGCATAAACTCACAAGCATCTTTGCATATCTATACTTGCATTCTTGCAAAAAAAGACTTGTGTCAAGCTTGAGCCATTCATATCTCCATTTGTTCTTGAATACTGTCGGTCTCTAGGTGCAACAGGATAATGGTTATTTTCCTCATCAAACTACCAACCTCACAAGCACCACGTGGAAATCTAAACAGAACATAGGCATTGCAACCTGATCACTTCTCTTAGTCAAGTTCCCTTTCATTCCAATTTAAAATCATCCTCATCATTATCAGGATTAACATATGTTACAAAGTAGGAAAGATGTCAAGAAACGAAATAACTTATCATAGCTAGACCTGGCAAACGGGTATACCCGCCCGCCAGCTACGGGTAAAATCCGTTCGGGTCCGGGTAAATGCGGGTCTGGTATATTTTACCCGAGTTTTTTCGGGTAGATATTTTAAGGATCCGTACCCTACCCTTGCGGGTAAGGTATTACCGCGGATAATAAATTAATTTATATATATTTTTTTCTAACAAATGTTCTTCCTCTTTCTTAATCTATTACTCCGGTATTACACAAACAGAAACTCAAAATTTCACAACAATCACCACAAGATTATTACACAATAATCACCACAAGATTATTACACAATAATCACCACAAGATCATTACACAACAATCACCACGAGATTAAGATTCAAGATTGAAGATCTGGATTCTTCAATAAACAAAATAAAAAATAGAAATTTCAAGATTTATCGCGATGGTGAACTTTAGATCTGGTCGGCGAGTGGCGATGGAAAACACAGATCTGGTGGTCGAGCACCTTTCATCTCCAGGATTAGCTGCTAGATCTGATGCGATGGAGTGGAGATCTTCCTTGATGGAGTGGCGACGGAAAGAAGAACAAAGACGAAGTGGCGACATTGCGGCGTTGCTGCATGGACGATTTGATGATTTGACGATCGATCCGTGAGTGGGGGAAGACGAAGGGATCGATGGCGGTAGATCTCTGCGAAAGGGCGGCGGCGGCGCAGAGGCAAAGAAGAAGGAGAGCCAGCGGAGGCAGAGAGGAAGGGTCTAAGTGAATTAGGGCACACTTGTTTTAGTTGTTTGTTTATATAGCCTTTGAAAAACGGGTAAGCCGGGTAACCCGTTATTCGACCCGGACCGACCCGAAAATTACAGGTCAGTTCGGGTACGGGTCTAATTTCAACGGGTAGCAAATATAGGTACCTATACCTGGGATTTTTGACCGGGTACGGATCGACCCGCGGGTACGGGCAGATTTTTGCCAGGTCTAATCATAGCACACGATTAATAATAAATTTTTAGCGACCATAAGCAAGATACACTAAATGTCATCAAGTGTCTAAGTGTCTGAACACTACAAGAAAAGAGGGCATTAGCGACGGACTTTTAGCGACGGACAAAATTCCGTCTCTAAAAAAGTTTTCAGCGACGGAAAACCCCCGTCGGTTTAAAGTCCGTCGGTAAAAATATTTAACGACGGAATAATTCCGTCCGTAAAAAAACCGTCGGTGAAAGTAGGGTTTTGCCGACGGACTTTTACCGACGGGTATTTTCCGTCGGTAAATGCCTTAAAAAGATCAGATCCCCTTCTTCTTTTCTTTCTCTCGTTGCTCTCTCTCTCTCTCTCTCTCTCTCACCGGCGATTTATCCTCCGTCGCCATCCCCGGGAACCTAGCCCCCGACGGAATAATCCTGCCACCGCCACCGACGCCGCCACTGCCGCCCATCTTCAAAATCGAAGGACCGCCGCCACCACAACCGCGCCGCCCATCTTCAAATCCGCCCATCGGTAAAAATCATCTTCAATTGTGGAGCTCTGTTAGTATTTACCTTTTCTTATTGTTGCATCTTGGTATTTTTACCATTTTCATTCGTATCATGTTCATTAGATTACTACCATTTAACATACTTGTTCATCGTGTAACCAACATATGGAGGACGTCAATCATATTTTTTGGAGCTATGAATTTACACAGAAAATTTGGTAGCTAGGAAATGTTTGATAAGTTGAGGGTGTTCATTCAATGGTAGTCAGGGAGGCATGTGTTGGGGCATGCTGTTGCACACTTTAGAGGCAAAAGCTTTCAGGCAAAGCTTAGGTAGTCAGGGAGGCATGTGTTGCGAAATTGATAAGGGAATTTTAATTGATTGATTGTTTTAGTAAATGAAGCTGTAATGTCAAACTTAGAGAGGAACTCTGTAATGTCAAAGGAGCTCTCCCACTCGGATCAACCTTAGCAAATGCAAACTAAATGTAGAACATCACTTATGGTTTCTCATTCTCAAACCCTTCCAACAGTTGAGGTTGAATTTTATCGAATGTGGAAAACAGTGTCAGCGAAGATGATCACTGGAAAATGAAACTTGAAAATTTTACATCTTTTACCCTTTGGATATTATGTTCAGGGTTAATCGAGTTTGCAGGAATGTAATTTTTGGTCACGAGCAATGATTTAACAGATGTAAGGAGTCTAGGTGCTTGATGTGTAGTCATAGTCTAGTGGTCTAAGTATGGAGTGTATGGGAGCAAGCCTTGGTGAAATGGTAAGGTTTCTTTACCATGAGCTGGAGGACCAACCATCATTCTTATAACTTCCCTGTTCAAGGAGCCTGGTTTACTGGGCTGCCCTGGTAACCTACATAGCTATTCTACCGCCAATTGAGTTTGACCTCAATAATTTGAATGTTATGACTGCCTGGTCTATGCTTAATAGCCCTAACACATTTGGTCTGAAATGTTATTTTGCTTGCCTGGCTAGCTGCCTGTTTTCTTATAGCACCTTACCATCAAAGATGCTAGGTCCTCAAAATCAGGAAAGAGTTTGATCCATGCTGAAAATGTAACTGAGAAGGACACATATGTTAAAGGTCCTGAACTAGTAGGTCCTTTTGAGCATGTACAAGATGAATTCAGAAGAAGTGAAAGACATAAGACTGATAAGATAAAACATATTGCCATGAAGTACCGCTACATTCGGAGAATGGTGAAAAAAAAATGTAAACTCGCTGTTGAATATCTTCCAACTAAGTTAAACAGCTAGCGCGTGGAAAAATATTCAACATCTCGAGACAGATGGGATTATTACCGATAATTTGAGGTCAATGTGGTTTCATTTTTAGTGCAATATAATCTGGAACTAGTGGGGGGTTATCTACCTAGTTCTTAACAAAATTTCATCTCTAATGTGCACTGTTGCTTTTTGCAACAAAGTAAGGCTGAACTATTTGTTATTAATGAGTTTTCATGTTAAAGTAGGTTAAATGGCTTCTGCTTCGGTGTAACACTACTTGTTATCATACTATAAGTAGTGTAAAATCATCTTCGATTGAATAATCATCGATTGGTTTTTTTTTTTTTTTTAGGTTAAATGGCTTCTGCTTCGGTGAACAGGGACGTTTCAGTCAACAGGCATTTCTTCAAGGTCATGATGCCTGGTTTTGAGACAGAACTTGTATGTCATCCCGCTTTCTCTATGTTTTCGTGTGTGTTAAAAGTTTTATCTTTGGTTAAAAACTTACATGTCTTACTGTATTATGAATATGTTAGGCCATACCGGTAGCATTTTGGCGATTGCTCACCACGTTGAGATTTGAAGCAACTTTAACCAGCTGTAAGGGGTCATGGCTTGTTAAATTGAAGAAGAAGGTTGGCGAAGAGGTTCTTTGCTTCGAAGAGGGTTGGAACGAATTCGTGCAACAACATGACCTCCATCTAGGAGACTTTGTAGTCTTTCAACACATGGGGCAAATGCGTTTTCAAGTCAGCGTGTTTGATGAAAGCACTTGTGAAAAGCCTTTCCCCTAATGTACATTTTGAACAATGTTGCGAACATTGACTATTGATCGATGATTTTGAACAATATTGTATTATTGATCGATGATTTTGAAAAATATTGTATTATTGATCGATGATTTGTTTTAATCGATGATTTTAGATTGTTAATCGTGCATTTGATATACTGAGATTGTTGACGGAGGATGGGACTCAATTGGTTTGAATTTTTTATTACAGGTTTGGGCATTAAAAAATAAAAAAAAATTAAAAAATGACTTTAACTTTTAGCGACGGATTAATTTCGTCGCTAAATATTTTATCCCGTCGCTAATTTCGTAAAAAGAAAATAAATTAAAGTACGTAAAACATAATTAGCGACGGATATTCCGTCGCTAATTAAGTGATAAATCCCTCGCCAAAAGTTCTATATTAGACGACGGATTTTATAATTCCGTCGCAAAACTTTTAGCAACGGCCTTTTATACGAGGGACTTTTAGCGACGATCATTCCGTCGCTAAAACTTTTAGCGACAGAATATAGGCCTTTAGCGACGGGAAAATCCATCGCTAAAGACCTTATTCCTTGTAGTGGAACTAGCATTGTTTCTTGTCCAATAACTTGTTCAAAATCAGCCATGCATCCTTTATCTGAGTGATGCCATGTTCTTTTTGGCTACGAAAAGCAACATAAGCAAATAGAATAAAGGCTACTTGATTGGTCAAAAACCATGTTGGCCCTTGGTTGAAAAAATATGGTGGTAAAGTGGTTTATGATGCAGCTAGCAATGTCCAAGCAAAGCTGAATACTCTAAATCCGTAATCAGGGGATGGCCTAAAGCTCAATACTGAGTGCTAAAAACCACCATTACAGCCCTTCCGCTCCCATTTAGTCTACTGGACAACAAACTAATGTTGTTGTATGGACCTTGATTCATGTGGCTTTTCTTCTTCCTATCATGTTTTTGTTTTGTTTAGTTTCAGATTTGATACTTATTAGACGGCAACAAGTTAGATGTTATATTGTTTCTCTGTTAATTAGTAAGCATTTATATTTAGGTTTTTTGCGATTGATATGAGTAAATGGGCAACGAGAAGTTGCATTTAAATACACTTGCATCTGCTTGGTAGTAAATTATTTTTATGAGCATCATGAAAATGTGCAAAGCCGGAATTGGGTATGGATTATTTACTTTGAAGGAGAAAAGTGTTTTATTCCTATAATCCTCAAGATAGATGTAAGGAAGGTAGCTAAGTATTATTTGAAGGCTCTGATTGTGGTAGAAGCCATTTGACCCACCAAGTAGCCCCATAGAGTAATGTAAATCTAACATGGGACTTGGGGGGTTGGTAGGTGGGGGTAGGGTGGCGCATGGGGTGGGGTGGGAAGGATAGGGGTGATGGGGTGTGGGGCATGTGTAATACCCCAAAATTTTGAGGTGGTCAATATATTACTGGTTGGCTGAGGAAAAAAAAATGATGATGATTTTTAGTGACAATTAAGACTTGCATTGTCATGCTTGTTGGGTGTCTTCATGAAATTGCGACACGTCGTGCTTCAGGCCTTGTCGTGCTTGTTAGGTGGCACAACCTTGCCTCGCCACCTCGTGCTTCAAGCCTTGTCGTGCTTTCTAAGTGGCACGATCGTGTCTTGCCACCTCGTGCTTCGTGCCTCGTCGTGCTTGTTAGGTGGCACGACCTTGTTTTGCCACGTCGTGTTTCTTTACACCTCGTGCTTCCTAGAAAATTCTATAAATAGGCCTTTGATCTTTTTTTCAGTTTTTTTTCAAGTTATCTTTGGCTTTCAATGGATACATACATAATGAGCGAGAGAAGAAGAAGAAGAAAAGAAGAAAAGGAAGAACAAATGAGAGAATCTTCTTGAATTGGCTTGGCCTAAAATTCTTTAAGGTAGGTTATCTTGTGTGTTTTCTTTGTTTCAGAACATGCATGAGAAGTATTATGATGGTAGTAAAACACTTATATATATTTTCGAAATGATTCAAGGAGAAGGGGGTTCATGTATGCTGAAAACTACAAAACAGTCATGGAATTAGGGTACTTTTGGTGCTTAGAAAGGTATACTTTTAGTTGATATTTGGACCTGGTTATTTTATATATTATACTAGTACATGTATAGAGTATACATACCAAATTTCAGATTATTTCAAGTACTATTGCTATGGTTTAAAATTCGTGGCTTGGAACCTATCTTGTGAAACTGTTGCTAGTCAGATTCTGAAGTTTGTCTTTTAAAGGGCTTAATATGATCTTAAAACAATATTTTCGTGTCAAGTAAAATACTGGGATGTAGATCTTTAAGTCTAGTTTTCATAAATATATAGTTTGACTGTCGAAGCCTTGTAATTAAATTGTTATGATTTTCGGAGTACAGACTACTCCTGCTGCCATTTGAAATACTGGGCAGATTAGGTTACATGTTTGGTATGTATTGTTGATAATACGGTAACTTGATGACATTCATGTTGACGTATGTACATGATTATACATATCACGTGAAGGAGGAGGAAAAAAAGTGAGTTGAGGGTGTTATTTGCCGGGGTTGGAAGTTATCCGGCCAGGGTTCTCGTTCTCGTTCATGTCTTGATAGTGCACACTAGCTATGCGTACTAATTCTCGAAAGGAATTATTGGCGTGCCTGTGATGACGTTGGACTTCTTCTATCGAACCTGCTACATCAGTTGGTTGCGATACGAAAAATCTCTCGCACTCAGGGAAGGTTGGCTCGTGCATGAGGGGCATATTTGCATATTGATATTCTCGTACTTGGCTTATATTTGCCTTGAACTTTTGTACTGTTTGGTTATTCTTGGCAAGATCAAGTTAATATTTAGGTCTTGCTTGTCATTCTCGTGTATGTTCTACAAGATTTCAAATCTTGCTCGATATGTTATTCTCGTTTCTTTTGAAGGCAAGTGTGAGCAGATGCTTGCATGTGTTACTCGATATGTTAAATTATTCTTAAGTACGTAAGTATCATCTGTTCAAGTGACTTGCATGTTGATACTAACTATACATAATATGATCAAGTCATGTTTAGACTTAAAAGCACCGGATACCCTACTGAGCCATTAGGCTGACCCATTCCCGATACTTTTTTTTTCCTAGGTTCGGAGTCGGAGTATCTGCCAAGGGACGAAGAGGATTACCTCGGGGAGACTCAAGAGTATTACGCTGGGTGAGCAACGTTTTCGTTGTTCTTCGTTTATTTTGAAGTGTAGTACTTGTATAGAAGAGAGGTGGTCTGTAATATAATGTTATGTTCAGTCTTTCCACTTATGGACGACTGTAATGTTTAAGCATACTTCCGCTGTTTCTATTTGAGGTTGTAGTAAAGCTCTGTTTATCCTTGAGGTATATGTGTTAACTAGCCTGTTTAGCGTTGCGCCCCTTCCGGGGGCGTGACATTTAATGGTATCAGAGCTGTAGTTGCTTGGAAGCCAGGCTAAGATTTTCAGAATTGATTAGTTTCTTTAATTTGAAATTCGGTATGGCCTAAACATATTTTTCACCTGTTCAGGTGTTATATATGGCGGGCCGGAGAGATGAAAGTACTGTGGGGCAGGGTACACAAGAAACTGATCCTAATTTGCGGGAGATAATTGGATTAGTGGGACGTATAGCTAATGCCTTAGAATCTTCACAAAATAATCAGCAACACAGTCAGGTTGGCGAGAGTTCTCAGGTGAGGTACGCTATAGCTACTGATGATCTGACCTTACTTGAAAGATTTGTTAAGCTTAAGCCTACTGTATTCGCGGGTGGCCCTAATTCAGATGAGGCAGAGGAATGGATAAGCAATAAGGAGAAACTATTTGAGAGAATGCAATTAACTCCTTCACAGAAAGTTTCTTTGGCTACTTTTTATTTGAGTGAGGATGCGGGGTTTTGGTGGAAGACGATTGATGCGAAGTGGACAGCCGGTAATGTGATAAGAACTTGGGATTTGTTTATTACTGAGTTTAATAACAAGTATATTCTGGCAAGTGTTAGAAGAGATAGAGAATTGGCTTTCCTACAACTTGAACAAAAAAACAAGACTGTACAAGAATATGAAAAGGAATTTACTGCTTTAGCTCGACATGCTTCCTATTTGGTTGAGGGTGGTGATAGGAAAGCTAGAAAGTTTGAGACTGGCTTGAATCCTGACATACAGGAAGCTATAGTACCTCTTAATATCTCTGATTATCACGAGATTGTAGATCGGGCACTTAATATTGAGAGGACTTTGAGGTTTACACGGGCAAAGAGGGCACATATGAGTTTATCTAGGCCCCCGGTGCCACAGTGGCAGGCAGGAAGATTTCCTTCAATATCTGGTGATAGGAAATTTTTTAGAACAGATATGAGGAGTATGGCGTATACACCTAGACCCCAGACACAAGGATTTATGCCCCGACCATTTATAACTGGACCACGACCTCAGCCTAGGCCTGGAGTGAGGCCTACTCAGTCTATACCACCTCAACAGCAGCCTGTACAAGCAGTTAGTCGATATTGCACATTTTGTGGTATGACTGGGCATACAGAAGAGGTTTGTAGGAAGAGAAAGGGAACATGTTTTGCATGTGGGACACAGGGGCATCATATGAGGGATTGTCCTAAGAATAAAGGATCTCTGGCTATTACTGCTGGGGAAGCATCTGGTACTGGTATTGGTACCGGTAGAAGGGTGAATAAACCGATGATAAAGGCTAGAGCATTTGCACTGGGACAGGATGAAGTACAGGGATCGCCTGCAGTTGTTGGAGGTACTGTTCTAATTTCTGGTACTTTGGCTAGAGTATTGATTGATCCTGGCTCTACACATTCATATGTCGCATCACATTTCTTACATCATTTGCCTATGATGTCAGAGTCTTTACCTTTTGTGGTCAAAGTCAGTACCCCTGTGGGTGATTCTTTATATACAGATAGAGTGTACAAAGCCTGTGAGATTAACATGAATAACCATGTACTGCATCCTAATTTGATTGCACTGCCTATGCGGGAGTTGGATGTTATTTTGGGTATGGATTGGTTATCCCACAATCATGCTAGTGTTGACTGTTTTGCCAAGACTGTTACGTTTACTCTACCTGATCAGTCGGTATTCATGTACATGGGTGATAAAAGTCCAACTGTTGTCCCTATTATTTCTGCCGTACGTGCTCAAAAGTTACTTGATAAGGGTTGTGTGGGATATATTGTGTATGCTATAGACTGTTCAAAGACAGTGACTAGGCTGGAGGACATCCCTATTGTTCATGAATATTCGGATGTATTTTCTCAGGACTTGATTACTCTACCACCTGATAGGGAGATAGAATTTGTTATTGAACTTGTTCCAGGCACTGCACCTATATCCAAAGCTCCCTACAGAATGGCTCCTGCTGAGTTGAAAGAGTTAAAGGTGCAATTACAAGATTTACTTGATAAAGGTTTTATTAGACCAAGTACTTCACCTTGGGGTTCGCCTGTCTTATTTGTTAAGAAAAAGGATGGTACCTTACGTTTATGTATCGACTACAGACAGTTAAATCAGGTAACCATAAAGAATAAATATCCATTACCCCATATCGAGGATTTATTTGATCAATTGCAAGGAGCTAAGATATTTTCCAAATTGGATTTGAGGTCAGGTTATCATCAGTTAAAGGTGAGGGAGGAGGATGTCCCTAAGACTGCTTTCAGGACTAGGTATGGTCATTACGAATTTTTAGTTATGCCATTTGGGGTTACTAATGCACCCGCAGCGTTTATGGATTTGATGAATCGCATATTCAAACCATACTTGGATAGTTTTGTGGTAGTCTTTATTGATGATATATTGGTTTATTCTCGGGATACCCAACAACATGCTCAGCATCTTAGACTTGTTTTGCAAACTTTACGGGATAAAAAGTTGTATGCCAAATTTAAAAAGTGTATGTTTTGGTTAGAACAAGTTGCTTTTCTGGGGCATATAATATCAGGTGCAGGAATATCAGTGGATCCGGCTAAGATTGAGGCTATACAAAGTTGGAAAACGCCTTCAACAGTATCGGAGATACGTAGTTTCTTAGGACTAGCCGGATATTACCGTAGATTTGTTGAGGGATTCTCTAAAATTGCTGGTCCATTATCCCATTTGACTCAGAAGAAAGTAACTTTTATTTGGGATGATAAATGTGAGAATAGTTTTCAAGAGTTGAAACATAGATTGGTCAGTGCACCTATTTTGGTTCTGCCTAACGGGAATGATGATTTTGTAATATACAGTGATGCATCTCACGAAGGTTTGGGTTGTGTGCTTATGCAAAGGGGTAAGGTAATCGCTTATGCATCACGTAAATTGAAGCCATATGAAGAGAATTATCCTACTCATGATCTAGAGTTAGCAGCTATTGTTTTTGCCTTGCATAAGTGGAGACATTATCTGTATGGAGCCGTATTTGAGGTCTACACTGATCATAAGAGTTTGAAATATTTATTTTCACAGAAGGAATTGAATATGAGACAACGTAGATGGATGGAATTATTAAACGATTACAGTTGTTCTATTTCATATCACCCAGGTAAGGCTAATGTGGTTGCTAATGCCTTAAGCCGAAAGAATATGATTGCTAGTTTAATGCTTAAGGAATGGCATATGTTAACTGATGTGTGTGATTGGAGGCCGCGCGCCACTAGGACGGGATTTCTATTTGCTAATATTAATGTTTGGCCAGCATTAATGCAATTGATACGGGAAACTCAGGGAAAGGACCCAGAGTTGCTAAAAATTAGAACGGAGGTGGAGCAAGGGTTGCAACCTGAATTTTCATTATCTTCGGAAGATATATTGAGATTTAGAAATCGTGTTTGTGTACCAACTGATGCTGAGGTTAAACATGAGATTTTGAAAGAAGCACATCAGAGTAAGTACAGTATTCATCCGGGTGGCACTAAAATGTACAGAGATTTGAAATCACATTATTGGTGGAATGGTATGAAAGGTGATATAGCCAAATTTGTTTCCAAGTGCCTAACATGTCAGCTGGTAAAGGCAGAACATCAAAAGCCGGGTGGTTATTTACAGCCTCTATCTGTTCCTGAGTGGAAATGGGAGCACATAACTATGGATTTTGTGACAGGTTTACCACGGACTCGAGACGGAAATGATGCCATTTGGGTAATAGTAGACCGTCTTACTAAGTCTGCACATTTTCTTACTCTGAATATGAAATATTCCATGGAAAAACTAGCTAAGCTATATATCGATGAGATAGTTCGTTTGCATGGAGTTCCTGTTAGTATTGTTTCCGATAGGGATCCACATTTTACTTCTCGATTTTGGCAAGCTTTTCAGAAAGCTATGGGTACACAGTTGGCCTTGAGTACAGCCTTTCACCCTCAGACAGATGGTCAGAGTGAGCGTACTATTCAGACCCTGGAGGATATGTTACGAGCTTGTGTGATAGACTTGAAAGGTAGTTGGGATTCACATTTACCACTTGTTGAATTCTCTTATAATAACAGCTACCATTCTAGTATCGATATGGCTCCTTATGAGGCGTTATATGGAAAAAAATGTAGATCTCCAGTTTGTTGGTCAGAGGTTGGGGAAGGTAAGCTTATCAAGTCTGATATTATTCGTGAAACCACTGATAAGATACAAGTAATTCAACAACGTATCCGTACAGCACAGAGTCGACAAAAAAGCTACGCCGACACTCATCGACGCGGTTTGGAATTTTCGGTGGGCAACTTTGTTTTTATTAAGATTTCTCCAACGAAAAGAGTCATGAGATTTGGTAAGAAAGGTAAGCTATCTCCGAGGTTTGTTGGGCCTTATGAGATTTTGGAACGGGTTGATGATCTAGCGTATCGGGTTGCTTTGCCGCCTTCATTATCTGGAGTACACAATGTCTTTCATGTATCTATGTTGCGTAAATATCAGCCAGATCCATCACATGTGTTGCATGATCAACCGGTTCACATAGAAGCAGATATGACTTACGTTGAGCAGCTGGTGGAGATTTTGGATCGTCGGGATCAGGTATTAAGGAATAAGGTGATTCCACTAGTTAAGATTAGATGGCAATATCATGATATTGAAGAGGCTACATGGGAGCGTGAAGATGAGATTAGGTCAAAGTACCCGCACTTGTTCACGTGATCAGGTATGAATTTAGGGACTAAATTCTTTTAAGGAGGGAAGAATGTAATACCCCAAAATTTTGAGGTGGTCAATATATTACTGGTTGGCTGAGGAAAAAAAAATGATGATGATTTTTAGTGACAATTAAGACTTGCATTGTCATGCTTGTTGGGTGTCTTCATGAAATTGCGACACGTCGTGCTTCAGGCCTTGTCGTGCTTGTTAGGTGGCACAACCTTGCCTCGCCACCTCGTGCTTCAAGCCTTGTCGTGCTTTCTAAGTGGCACGATCGTGTCTTGCCACCTCGTGCTTCGTGCCTCGTCGTGCTTGTTAGGTGGCACGACCTTGTTTTGCCACGTCGTGTTTCTTTACACCTCGTGCTTCCTAGAAAATTCTATAAATAGGCCTTTGATCTTTTTTTTAGTTTTTTTTCAAGTTATCTTTGGCTTTCAATGGATACATACATAATGAGCGAGAGAAGAAGAAGAAGAAAAGAAGAAAAGGAAGAACAAATGAGAGAATCTTCTTGAATTGGCTTGGCCTAAAATTCTTTAAGGTAGGTTATCTTGTGTGTTTTCTTTGTTTCAGAACATGCATGAGAAGTATTATGATGGTAGTAAAACACTTATATATATTTTCGAAATGATTCAAGGAGAAGGGGGTTCATGTATGCTGAAAACTACAAAACAGTCATGGAATTAGGGTACTTTTGGTGCTTAGAAAGGTATACTTTTAGTTGATATTTGGACCTGGTTATTTTATATGCTATACTAGTACATGTATAGAGTATACATACCAAATTTCAGATTATTTCAAGTACTATTGCTATGGTTTAAAATTCGTGGCTTGGAACCTATCTTGTGAAACTGTTGCTAGGCAGATTCTGAAGTTTGTCTTTTAAAGGGCTTAATATGATCTTAAAACAATATTTTCATGTCAAGTAAAATACTGGGATGTAGATCTTTAAGTCTAGTTTTCATAAATATATAGTTTGACTGTCGAAGCCTTGTAATTAAATTGTTATGATTTTCGGAGTACAGACTACTCCTGCTGCCATTTGAAATACTGGGCAGATTAGGTTACATGTTTGGTATGTATTGTTGATAATACGGTAACTTGATGACATTCATGTTGACGTATGTACATGATTTTACATATCACGTGAAGGAGGAGGAAAAAAAGTGAGTTGAGGGTGTTATTTGCCGGGGTTGGAAGTTATCCGGCCAGGGTTCTCGTTCTCGTTCATGTCTTGATAGTGCGCACTAGCTATGCGTACTAATTCTCGAAAGGAATTATTGGCGTGTCTGTGATGACGCTGGACTTCTTCTATCGAACCTGCTACATCAGTTGGTTGCGATACGAAAAGTCTCTCGCACTCAGGGAAGGTTGGCTCGTGCATGAGGGGCATATTTGCATATTGATATTCTCGTACTTGGCTTATATTTGCCTTGAACTTTTGTACTGTTTGGTTATTCTTGGCAAGATCAAGTTAATATTTAGGTCTTGCTTGTCATTCTCGTGTATGTTCTACAAGATTTCAAATCTTGCTCGATATGTTATTCTCGTTTCTTTTGAAGGCAAGTGTGAGCAGATGCTTGCATGTGTTACTCGATATGTTAAATTATTCTTAAGTACGTAAGTATCATCTGTTCAAGTGACTTGCATGTTGATACTAACTATACATAATACGATCAAGTCATGTTTAGACTTAAAAGCACCGGATACCCTACTGAGCCATTAGGCTGACCCATTCCCGATACTTTTTTTTTCCTAGGTTCGGAGTCGGAGTATCTGCCAAGGGACGAAGAGGATTACCTCGGGGAGACTCAAGAGTATTACGCTGGGTGAGCAACGTTTTCGTTGTTCTTCGTTTATTTTGGAGTGTAGTACTTGTATAGAAGAGAGGTGGTCTGTAATATAATGTTATGTTCAGTCTTTCCACTTATGGACGACTGTAATGTTTAAGCATACTTCCGCTGTTTCTATTTGAGGTTGTAGTAAAGCTCTGTTTATCCTTGAGGTATATGTGTTAACTAGCCTGTTTAACGTTGCGCCCCTTCCGGGGGCGTGACAGCATGTATGTAATGCAGAGTGTCAAATGGGATTTGGAGGGGAAGATGGGGGAGGGTACTTTGGGTAGAGCAAATTAAAGGAGTTGAAAAAACCCACCTTTTCTTAATCTCTACCCTTGTTCAGAAATTATAAAAAGTAGACCCATCTTTTCTTAAGTTTTCAAATCAAACCCACATTTTATAAAAAAATTACCCCAAAACCCCTCATTTCCTAATTTTCTGAATATTAACCAACTTCAGAAGACACTTGACATCATATACACGTCTCAGGATGCCTTAACAGCTAGGGGTGCAACTTGGGCCGGGCAACCCATGGACAACTCGTGCTAGCCCGCAAAAATATGGGCATGGACTTACTTTTATAGTGACCGTGGTGGACATGGGCTCAAAATTTTGAGCCCGTAAAAAATATGGGCTGTACATGGGCAAAGGTTTCTACAAGCCTGTCCAGCGCGTGGGAAAACCAGTCCGTCTAAGTATTATATAATATAAATTATACACACACACAAAAATTATATATATTTTTTGTTTCCTTTAGTCATTAAAAATCGTGGATCACATAAGTCTATGCAATCTCGACCCCCAAACTCTTAACATAATAGAATACTACTCTATTTCTTTTTTGTACTTTCTGAACTCTCAGCCCCCACTTCGACAAAGTCAAAGCATCAAAAGGAAAGGTATGCTTATATTATTTTCGTATTTTTTTGAACCAGGTTGAGCAACGGTTCCCACTTTTGTTCATGTTTTAGAGATCTTTGAAGATTTTACTTTTCTTACTTTATTTCTTATCATAGGATTAAAGATTCTTGTCATTTTCTCTCTCATTTTGTCCCAAATAGTTGTTTCCATGCTTATATTTAAGTTTATTTTGAAACTTTAATGTACTTTATTTCATTATCGTGACTAAATTGTAGAGTTGGATGGTCAATGATACGTCTCGAAATCGTTTTTAAAGAAAGTAATTCGTAACCATGGACAATCCGTGGACAGCCAGTGTCCACCACAATTTTGATGGGCTTGGCGTGGACACATATTATTTGGCCCGTAGATGGGCTGGGCTGGACATGGACACGACTTTTGGAGAGCGGGCTGGTCATGGTCTAACCTTTGGGCCCGTCCAGCCCGCCCAAGTTGCACCCCTATTAACAGCACTAATGTCGCATTAAAAGCAACTTACATGCACTCGACCATATTTAAAATCTGCTCATATAGATTAACATGTTAACATACTTGGTAAAACTTTAGGCCGTTAATTATTAACCATTGATGTTTCCTACATCGGCTTATATTCTCGAGAATAGAAATGTTAGGGTTGCTTCGGTCTTTATTGCCTAACTGAATGATGCATACATCAAAGCATGACTATTTCAAGGCATTTTCTTTATTTCTCTCATATATGCTTGATGCTAAAGATTTCATATAACTGACTAACGAACATTCGTTTTGTGATCGTATAAATAGGAGTAATTAAACAAAAAATCACATAATTAGATTGCAAATTGTGTAAATAATACGCAGAGTAGATTAGAATGCATATTCTGATGTGTAGACACACATCAATGTCTAGAATATTCTAATACCACTTTTATCTTCTGCGGGATGCATCACTAAAACCATGTTTTCCAAATTAGCAGTCAATCCTAATGTCCCATAAAATGCTCCTTAATTGATGCTAGCTTAAACATATTGGGAAGCAGAAGGAATTACTGGAAAGATTCATGCAACAAGGTTTAGTTTTTTGCATGAATCTTTCCGGAATGAGGTGTCTACCACTGGCTGAGATCAGGTCTAAACGTTAACTCTTCCTCTGGGCCCCTTCTAATTGACAAGTGAGATATGCATAATGACGCCAAAACCAACTTGGTTGACCTCTAAATCAATGTGTGCCTGCATAAGGGACACATCTTGCTGCAAGCAAAAGAATGGCATTCAACATTCATCGTCAAGCAAAAGAATGGCATTCAACATTCATCGTCAAGCATGACATATCATAGCTCATGATGGCAGTTCGAACAAAAGCATGTGCATGTAAAATCATTTGCAATGGCAAAATAATCTTTTTTTTAATTGTGTATCTTCCTTTTCTTTTGTCATACGTGTGCGATATCTTCTTCTACCCAATTGAATACTTCGAGCTCACGGTGGGTTTTTTTGTTTAAGCCTATACCTCTTCTTTTTCTTGTAATTGCACTCATTAGATTGCACTCATTCATTTGTCATTTCAATTGGTGTACATTAGGTTGACGTAAAAAGCAACAACAAGGTATAGAGAGAAGTATGAGATTGCATTGAACTCGTGGACAGTGTTTTCGAGTTATCATCGTCATCTAGGCCTTCGTCCCACATTGTTAGTTCGGCTAAATGAATCATTTGCCTTCATTTCCCTCAATCAAAGCATAGGACTGGTACGGGGCACATGTTTTCTTACAAATCCTTAGCAATCAAGTACTTTCACACAACTTATACCTCTAAATCATTTTTCCCAATAAACTTGTCACAAATCAAATTCTTCTTACAACGTCACTAGCCTCGCTGCCGTCCTATAAAGCTTTGCTTGAAGTTTGAGAAAAATAACAAAATCACAAAGCACCCAAAAGCCAATCTCTACTCTAACGGACTGCTCTAAATTCTGCAGGCAACAAGCTCGTCAACCTCTCCCTCCTTGTGCCCATCCATTTTAATACCTTCCCGAGTGCCTCCTAGTTTTACTAAAATTGAATCTCATCTCCTGCTTAATCCAAAACCTTTGAATTTTAAAGTACTCCCCATAACTTTAACTTAACTCACTCCTACTCTAGCCTCATCAAAGTAAATTCGATCATCCACAAATAAAATAAAATGACGAACGTCATCCTAAATACGATTAGAGAGCTTCTCCATTACCAAGGCAAAACCATAAGCTTCTATAATCAAAGCCTTGGTGAAGTTCATTTTATTGTTCTCATGTTAGTAGTAGCTCGTTCAAACATATCCTTCATCAAATCAACATAGCTTATAGGGACTCTTTTTTCACTAGAGCTTGCTACTCATAAATCTACAAAGACCATGGGAAGATACACTCATAGGAAGAAGAAGGAATTACCGGAAAGATTCATGCAACAAACTAAACCTTTGACCGAGTAATTCCGAACACTACCACTTCCCTCTCATTGAAATTGCATCAATACTGTTGGTCTCAAGTCTCAACAGAAACAACAGAACCAAGTATGTTACCTTAAACTTCAAATGTCAAATTATACTAAACCGAATCTAGCTCGAGTAACCAAATCTGAAATTTCTCCAAAATAGAAGACACGTTAATCTTGACCTAAAAAATTCATTTCTTATACTTTTGAGAGCTTTCCTTATACTTTGAAGTGCTGAAACCTCTAAGTGCCCCATTAAAACTTAATCAATCACTATGTAACTTATGATTCTAATTTAACTTAGCCATGAAAATTGGCATATGATTCCAAAGTAAACTTCATGATAGCAGCAGACACATGTGTGCATAAAATAAATATGCGGGTATATGGCATGAAACTTAAAAGGAAATCATCCATGTTTTACACAAGCTACATATGTATACTCTCATACACAAGCATGTACATATCTTCGGACTAAAGCAAATAGTATACGTCAAGCACCTATTCAGAAAGTATTTAACTTGTTATTACTTGAACTAAACTCAAAGCATTCACTCACCTCAACCTTTGAGAGAGAGGAGCACATCTAAGTTAAAAGCAACACTCAAAATGATGCAGAAGAATGACACAAGAGGATGTAGAAACAACACAAAAGTCGAGACAATAGAACAGAAACAACACAACAGTCGGGCTATACAGTGGCGCGAACAAACAAATGTCAAAGAAACTGCTAATCACTCAAAAAATGTAAGAATGGGTACCTTTTCACAAGCGCGCACCAACGTCTAGCTTCGGAATGCCTCTACAGCGACATGCATGAAAAGATCCTTGATTTTCTCGTCATGACATCCGTTACGGCAGCGGGGACAGAGGAAGGACCACCACGTAGTGGTGGTTGGAGGCTGAGGGGTTGGGCAAAGGGGATGGAGGACCGTGTTGTGGGGGCAGTGCTGGCTCCGGGGGGGAGACAGTCATGCTTGGAGGAGGGAGACAGTCGTGCGTGGAGTCTTAGCTTGGGGGACAGTCGCGTTTGGGGGGAAATATGGGGGTCGGGGTGAGGTGGGGGTGACCGTAGAAGGGGGTAGGGTAACCTGCGGGGTTGGCAGGGGGGGAGGTGGAGTGGGGTAGGGAGAATTGGAGGGAAGGGGGATGAAGTGAAGGGCCGATTGGGGGAGAGAATGGCTGGGCGGAGGGACCGAAGTGGGTTTACTGTGCGGATGGGTATTTTGGGGAAGAGGAAAACATGAGTTTTTGAGAAACCCATTTATTCTCTCAAGTCACCCCACCTTTCAGGAATTGGCCACCTCTTTTCTTAATTTTCACAAACAAACCCATCAATCCCAAATATTTAATCACAAATCCCATGTTTTCCTAATTTTCCCAAAATAAGACTTCAGAAATAAAATGAATGCCATCATAGACTTTAAGAATATCATGGGCAGACAAAATTCTTGTTTTTTGCCCAATTTCCTTTACCACGATTTTGGGTACTAATGTCTATTTCTGTTTTACATAGTTTCAAATTCGTATTTGTTTATCATTTTCGGAGTTGATATCTTTAAAAGTGATATGACTTTTCAATACATGATAAAACTCATCGTAAAAGTAAAATGTTGGATCCCTATGTTAAAATAGTGTTCTTCTTCACTTTTGAAATAATGCAAATGAAATTGACAAGATTTATATTTTAAGTATGTGACTTCTGCGCTAAACTTTAATAATTTCGAAGATTAACCATCCTTGTGAGAGTTGCTTCACTGGTAATCTTAAGATCTATTGCTTCATAGTGAACATAAGAAAATATTACGAAAATGTAATCCTGAAAAGATATTACACTCTTGAAAAATATCAAAATTAGATAAACTGCATATTATAGAAAAATTTGTTCCCATGGAGCTTTGTAGCTCCTAGAATGGCAATTTGCCAAAATTTAGATGATTTGTATAGTATTTCACTGCATTTGTCTACCTTCCATTTTTTAATTTGGAGAGCACCTTGTTAATGGGCACACAGATATTTCAACCCACCACCTACTTAGACCCACAAATTTGGCAAAAAAAAATATCTGACACAAGTCGTTATTTGAATATGAATAAATCAGACATGTCGGTAACATTTAATTTATAGCGTTAAAAGCAACATCAACACAAATTTTGGCTTTTTATCCAGGCATCACTGAAAGAACCACAGCGACAAATTTTTAGTCGCGAGAGAGTTGGATATAAGCCTCGACTAAAGAATTAGTTATAAAGACTCCAACAGTGGTGAAATATTTGTTCTTGTTTGTTTTAAACTAATTTTTATAGGCAGTTTGGAAGAGCTATAAGAGCTATTATTGGTTAAAATGTGAGCTATTAAAGTCTTAACAACTCTCCCAGTGCATTGTGATCAACTGGTTCGCAATTTATGTAACTACATTTTTCATCAATCTTTTTTGCAATTAGCTAAATTAGTAAGATAATATTCGTAACTGACTAGCTGACAACCAACAGCAGAATGTAACGCTGGTATGAGAAACTTACTGATCTTGTACAATCAAGCAGATCACACAGCTCACCACCCACCCAATGCCAGTAGGTTTGGTATAGGCAACAATCTCCAACATAAAAAAAATGATACTATTCAAAAGCCTAAGAGCCTAATATTAAAGGACATGGCCACCAAATTAGGTCTTGCCAAAAGACTTGTGGGAAAGCCTCAGCACTGGAACGTTGTTCCAAATCAAGAAAGGTGGGTTAAAGAAAAATGAAACGAAAGATGCAAGGGCCTTATATTTCTTCCCACTAGGGGTCAATAAGACAATTGCTCCGAACTTACGTAGCTGAAAGTCAAAAGTAGGCACTTGACAGATCTTGCAAACACTTGTAAACATTGACAGAGCGAATCTTATGTTGGCAATTTTATTCCTGCAACTTTTGAGATAAGAAACATGAATCACAAGATAAATAACATCTCAATGTAGGTTGCAACAACAAATGCAAGATATACATAGAGTATCTCAACGACCTTTGAATTGCACTATCAAATTCTTCTAAGTGCGAGTCAATTGATAAAAAGACAGTATGTCATCAAGTTAAATCAAGATGAGCGCATGACATTTGGTTGAAAAACTTCGCAATAAATTTTCAAAATTGCATCAAAAGTAAGAATATGGACAAAACCATGTGTGGTAATAATTCAGGTATACACAGTTGGACTCACAGTGTGTAGCATGGTCGAAAGTAGCCATCTATTCACATAAAAATAAAAAATAAACAATAAATCTCTGAAAGGTGCACTTCAGCATTTTTGTAGACCAACACTTTCAAAGACATCTTAGAGGGCAAAAACCTTCACCTCATAAACACCAGAAAGGCAAAAAATATTCTTACCATTAACACTGGAGTTTCTCTTCCTCAACCTCCAAATTTGTGAGGATTAACCAAAAGTCAAAAGCAAATAAAGATGACCTTGGTTTCTAAATAGTTTCTCTTAACTATTCCAACGAAAAGAAAGAACGCATATTAACATAGTACTTAAAGCTAAATGGTGCGGCTATGAACTTCTAACTTTCGACATCTAGATATTCTGTTACAAAAATTCTGACTACTACAGAGCATTCACTAGCTCATATTTGGTGAGAGAAAGGTTGTTATCATCCTTAACTTCAATATTGACAGGTCCGGTGACTTTTCAACTTCCAGCCTCATTGATCCCTGGAGCATGTCAATCTTTGCATTCCGAATAATAACACTATAGTCAGGCTTCATTAAATCGTCTCCAAAGGAACCAAAGATAGTGGAAACTGTTAGTTAATACAGGCCAACAGTGCAGTGCACGTGGTCAGGAAATAAACCAACAAAGATTCTGTAGCTACAACCCCTTTCTTGCATTATTCCCACAATACTAAGAAAGTCTCTACAGTTGGAGACTTTCACCATAACGTCATCGCCTAATTTCAATACCCCGATTGGTAATGGACTAGAATTATGTCAAATTGATTCTGTTTCTAACAAATTTTGGCCACAAACAGTGTATTGTCGCCCAATTTGTTTCGCCTAATGAAAATCCATATTCAAATTAAAATCCAAACAGTGTTGACAGTCATGCTAATTTTGTAATAAATAAGTACCAAATCGTACATAAATTCCAATGTACTCATTTAATAAAATCTCCATGACCAAATTTAGATAAGGAAAAGATCAATATCACATAGAGTAACACTTGAATATGCACTTTATTCGCACCTATAACACCACATGCAGATAATTAAACAAATAGCCTACCAAAGTAGCTAACTCATTTGTGTCCAAGACCATACCATAGACCGAAGATAAGCTCTTCATTACACCTCAACCGATCAACGAAACGATGGTTATTGCACAGAGATGCAACACAAGGAAATGAAATGATATAGAACCAGTACCAAAGAATAGGATGATGTAATGCATGACTGTAATTTTGGCATTTTTACAGAATTCAAATTACAGTAGGAAAGGTAATAAATCCTAAAAATTCACGGTGAAGATGTCGATATCATCCGCCTCGTAAAGCTTGTATGTATTATTAGAAAAAAGAATTTTTCAACTCCTGAAGACCCTACCTAGAAGCCCTAAAAGTGTCCATTGCTTTTAATGATACGAGAGTTGACAGACAGATTGTAACATCCCCAAAATCCGAAGCTCTGTCGCCCCGAACTCCCGGAACGTTAGCCTACCACATCACCTCGAACCTGTCAAATCATGTTTACTATCACATACTTCGAAGCATCTAATTCGGCATCAACTCAAATTCCTCAAATACAAGATTATAAAGTTGTTTAGCTTAAACTATTAAAACTTAGGTTCTTTACACTCAAGTTCTTATAGAGAGAGTTGACAGCATCGACCCACGCATGGGTCTCATTATGCAGTAGTGATGGGCTCACCGGAATCTCACATAAACTTTAAACCCATTCCCGAGCATTCTACAACTGATCACCTCCAGAAGGGAATCAAATGAACAGTGAGCTTTTGAGAGCTCAGTAAGGTCGTAGAAGAACAACAGAAGGAACAGAACGATTCAAAAGAATCCAACCGACGATGATTTTTTAAAAATATTTTAAACTATCTAAATAGTTTGATGATTTCCAAAATGATCAAAACTTCATCATAAATAGATACCAAAATAAACATTAATTATCACGACATATTCCAAAACGATCATTAAAAGATCATTTTCAAAGCCATCATTCCAAAATACAATGATGATTTTCCAAAGAATTGGATTTTAAAACGAGTTCAAAGGCGACATGGGGAGGGATTTTAAACAAGCCCAAACCGTTTGAGTTTCCATACACACACATAAGCTTCCAATTCCCCCCCCCCCCCCCCATAAATTCATACCCAAAGCTCCCATTTACACAGCAAAAAAAACACACACACACCCCCCCCCCCCAATACACACACCCACGCACACACGTATCATACCAACACACACACGGAGTGTTAAAACACACACACCTAACTGAAATCACACTTAGAGTGGGTAGAGGAATACCCATGAAGAAACCCTTCTCCCTCTGTGATCCTTGCCCGAGCTTCTTCTTCATATTCCTCTCTATTATTTTCCTTCTTTGTTTCTGTTCTTTCTTTTCTCTGTTCTATTCTTTCCTTTTTCTCTTTTTGTTTAATGTTCACCTGAATTTCCTTCTTTTCCTTTTCGTTTGTTTTTGTTTATTCAACCTAAATCCTTAGTTTAATATTAAATGCATTAGTCATCAAAAATCCAAGTAGGATGTGGCTCCATACTGTGAACCATTCTCCAAACATGACACCTTAACATGCCTTTTAGAAAATTACAAAACGGGCCCTTAAGTTTCCAAAATGACCCCAAAAGTTGCAAACATTCCATTTTTGCCCCAAAAACTTTTCTAATATTTATTAGTTTAACACTAACCCTAGATATTGCCAAAATATATACATACCACTCATTTCATTATTTTTCATCTAAGAACAATAACTTACAGTTTAGTCCCCCAAAGTTTTTCATATTTACAAATTACCCCAAAAATTTACCAAATTATATTTTTACCCCAAAAATATTTTAACATTCCATTCCCTACAATTCTCCGAGCATTACTCAAAATTATAACCCGTTTATTTTTCGGGTCATATGTGGGATATTACACAAATATAGCTTCATTGTTTGGTAAAATAGAGGGAAAATGAGGCATAAATTTTTTGAAGATTATGGCAAGATATTCTAGGATTCCAGATTACATTTTACCTGATGCATGAAATAGGTTAAATGTGGTTGCTTTGAATAGCATGTCTCTAAACTTACTTGCTACGTTCTTAACGCATGTCCTATTTTGAGCTTTTAAGGATGCACATTTTTTTCAATCATTAGCAATTCTTTTTATGAAATGTAATAAAAGAAGTGCAAGTATATAATATTTACTTCATTGTTTAAATAAACGGGAAAACCTAGAATGCGGTATCCGTGTGCTACATGATTTTAACTTAAACCGTATATGCTTTAAGTAATCAATCAGTTAATACAATCCATGTGAAATTCCAATACATTTTCGGTCCATTGCTTTTGCTCGAATGACAAAGTTGAAGAATGTTGGCATTGTTCTTGAGACAGTAGGGAAATTTCCTTAGATGTCTCCATTTAGGAACACACCTAATGCCCCTTAACTACTTTTCCAATAGCTCAGTTTACTTAGTCTTCAGATTTGACATACCTTACTTCAATCAAAGTAGCATATCATACTTGTGACAGAAGCATATATTTTTCTTTAACCTTTATTTTATCACCTGATTTAAGCTTTAGAGCTTAGCTAACATGATTAAAATGGTGCTTCAGATATAGATTATAAAAATTCAAAATCAAGAGAAAAGACTGCTAAATATGCAGACATGTAAGGGCATTTAGTCTTTAGGTACTAGAACTCATAATTCTTCCTAAAAATTGCAAACCTCAGTCCATAAAATTCATCACGGGTACATGTTGATATCAGCGAATAGCTCAATGACACTACAGGGAACATCGATTCCTCATGATAGACTAGCAATTATCCAATTTTCCATAGGAACCACGGTCGTTTTCTGAACCCCAAAATTTCACACAACAAGAACATAAGCAAAAAAAAAATTGAAATAAAAATTGACAATAATTGGAACAAAACTTCAAATCATTAACCATGACTATCTCTTTCTAATCCCTTAATCAATATCCAAATAGGCATCCCCAAAGCAAAATGAAGAAAATAAAAGATTCAACAGTTGATCAATCGACATTTAGAATTTACAGGTTAGGGAAATGACGCGGCAATATAACTTCGGTTCTGGGACTGATAATTGTTATTTAACAATTGAAGGGAGGAAATTGGGTTTTGACGAAAGCAAACAACAATATAGGAATAAAGGAATGAAATTACATGTATTTGGAAATTGTTTGGAGAGGAGGACACTTGGAGAGGACAAATTTTATGAGAGAGAGAGAGAAAGAGAAAGAGGGAGAGTGTGTGTGTGTGTGTGTCTCAAGAGAGGTGAAGTCTGCATGTATCATTATGAGGTGTAAATTGGCTTATTGAATGGAGAAATGAGAGTCAACACGTATGAGGTTAATGAAGTTGATATGTCGCTGAACTTGCACAATAGTTTTATTGGTGGCAAGTGTGTAACCGTGGAAAGGATGGGTAATGGGTTAAAATGCATGATGATTTGTAACATCCCGGAATTTCCAGAAAGTTAACACTCGCTCGATCATTTATGCTAAGACAATTATACCCTCAAACTCAACCAAATTAGTACCACCAGCCAGTCAGACCAACTATAACATCGAATAAGACAATACTCTAAATGTAGTGTCATAATCTAAACATCAATTCTAAGTCAAAAAAAATTAATAGTAATACTAAACCACGTAGGGGTTCTAATGACCAAGACCAAAACTGTAATTCTCTTTCCCTCGCTCAGTTCTAATCCATACTCAATGTAATCTATTGTTGGTTATTACCTGCAAAAGGGATCAGAAAAAAGGGGTGATCTTTTGGGACCTCTGTTAGGTCGCTCAAACGAAGAAATTACAAAATAATCCACATATGCAATTTAATGATAATTTTTCCGAAGTTTCAAAAGAATCATAACCAATTCGATCAGATGTAAATGTGATTTTCAGATACGATGCAAACAATCAAAGATACACCGACTAGTCCATCAAGGTACTAGCCCACACTAATACACCGGCTAATCCGTCAAGGTACTAGCTCACACCAATACACCGGCTAGTCCATCAAGTTACTAGCCCACACCAATACACCGAATATACACCAACTCCCGCTAAAGTACACCAATGCATAATCTTATATCAATATACAGAAGGACAACAATTCGATAATGCAACATGCTATTCAATGCTAGATGGACAATAATCAATGAACACTGATAATAGTTTCAATGAGCGTTTTAAGGATCAATGAAGGGTTTATAAGGCAAACAATGCGACTTTATCAAAATAACAGAATCTAAAAAGAATAGCGATAACAAATCAGAAGAACATATGAAATCAATTATGAGGAGTTTGGTTCGGATGAAAATCTCTTACCTCGTTCCAAGTGAGATGAAGTTAAAACGCCCTCGATCAATTAAATCCTCAGAATTAACCTAGGTTGACAAATCATCTATCAGAACACTAACAACACTATTATATTATAAACTTAATATAACTACGCATGGCGTACTCATCTCTTTACCCGGAACGACGAATTTCGAAACAGGTTCCACACACGGCCAACGTAACCCAAAAATTAATCACACTCCTCGGGGCTCAGAAATACTCCAGAAATGTTTTTAATTTTCATTAAATATTATTTATGGCTTAAAACTACATATGGAATAAAAATATATTTTTTGAATATTTTTAATTAAAAATAATTTCTTTAAATACACTAAAAAAACCCATAAATTGCCATAAGTGCTTCTAGCTTAAAATAAATACTCATAATTTTTGTAAAATCCTTATATATGTATAAAAATTATAGAAATTGAATTTAGAATTTAAAAGGCGTTAAAACTATTTTTAAATTATTCATTTTGTTAAAACCAATACGATAAAGAAATTATAGCAAATCAACTGTAAAAATCACCAAACATAATCTGAGACTTCTTTATACTATAAAAATATTAATCTAATGTTTCCAAAACATTTTCATGAGTTTAAAGGCTCCAAAAGATTTTACAAATCTGAACTTGCAGAAAATATTTAAAATACATACATTCTCAGAAAATTACAAAATTTTGCTAAGAAATTCTAACTTAGTTTAAAGTATTATACTTTAAAATTTTACATATTAATGATCATGTACGCTACCCCATGCATGCATCATACTTAACGCTAATTCGATACTCACTAACTGCATACCCAAAATCTACTTTTCTTCTTCTTCTCTCATCTACACACACACATAATATAAACACACACCACACATGCACCTAAACAACCACAGCTCAGACCCACGCGTGCCCGCGCGCGCACACACACACACACAGAGCACATGCAAACCCACACCCACAGTTCACTCACATACCCCCTTTTTTTTCTTTTCTTCTTATATATATATATATATATATAGACACAGACACACACATGCATTTCAAACCCACCATTCCCACAACACAGCTACTGCCTCACGGCCAGTGATGGAACCAGGATTTCACTCTAGGGGGTGCTAAAAATATATCGAAGTCAGTAAATTTTTTTATTAAATAAAATAACACACAAAAACAAAGTGTACTTTTCGATAATACACAAAATAGCACACAAAAACAAAAATACATATACAGTTGGAGCTCTACAAATAATGGACATTATAATGTGAAATCTGGATATAATGTAGCATCAGAAGCATACTTAATGGAAATTAATTGAAATGGAAATTAATTGAACCTCAAAGAACCTGAAAATGGATATTAATTGAATATGGTCTGGACCCAAAGCAAACATACATCAGAAAGAGGTGAACCTATAATCAACGCAAAAAAGTATTGGTGCCCATGTATAAAGCCCATCTCCCCCTACAATCAATTTCCCAAAATACACACACAATACACCTCTTTAGATTCAATCAAGGAAGCAGTATGCATAGAAACTTGAATTTTTAGCTCTCTTTGCCTGGATGCCCATTCTTCCTCTACTGCCCTTTTATATATATTCATCAGTCTCCCTGAGCTCTTCTCGATCATCAATTAAAGAGCTATCAATGGCATCGCCATCTTGATCATTCAATGGATTAATTGAAAGTTCTCTTGAAACTGATTTCTCATTCTTTTTAAAATTAGCTTCATGTTCCGACTCCTTTGGAGAATGAGGATTGCAACTAAAGCTCTGTTGAAAGATTTCATCTATGTTTCTGCTGAAGTGATCAACCTCAGTTTCAACCCTTGTTTTCTGCTACTCTCTCACCCCTTTCTTCTTCTTATCCATGACTCCATCCATCTTTCTGTTCTGCTACCCACCAATTTGTCTCTTTTCTCTGCTGCTGACATAGCTCATCAATCCTTATAATCCATGGGGAAAGAGAGAGAGATCAGAGAAGGACCCAAAATAGCACTAGAAGATGTTCATTGGTATGGTCTGGAACTGTGCCGCAGAGCTCAAACTCCTCTTGACTGCCCTTCTCTCCCTCATCACCGTCTTTCAGTTCATCACTTCTTCTTTCGGATCGTAGATCTAGGCTAGATCTGGCCAGAGTTGGTGAAAATCTTCCGCATTCGACCGTTGACCGCTGTCCGTGAGACCGTGACCGGTGACCCGTGACTGTGAGGTGAGGCGTCGACCACCGTGGCCGCGAGACACTGAGATGGTGAGAGGTCAACGGTCGTGGCTCATGAACTGAGAGAGTGAGAGGAGAAAAGAGAGAGTGTTGCGAGTGAAAAAAAAAACTATATATATACATGTATTTTTTTTTCAAAATCTGAGGGGGTACATTAGCCCCCCTCGTACAAGCGTGGCTCCGCCCCTGCTCACGGCAGTAGCTTCCCCCGTGCTCAAGACACTCACATACCCATATTTGCATACATTTTTACACACCCATTTTCCCATGCCTCTATGCACATCAAAATACCATCTCCTTTAACCTCTAAAACACATTGTCTTTCACACCCACATATGAATATTACCTTCACATGCCCACTGCCATGACCTCTTACGCCTCTTCTTTCCACACACACACACACACATATATATATACACACATCTTACACTTCACACCCACTGCTCTACGGCAGTGCGTTTCTCTCCCACTCCCTCGTTTCTTTTCCAATACCCACATTCATTTACTCAATCTCACATGCAAACATCTATATCTATATACACACCTCACACACACACACACACTACACTCATCTTGATGTCCAACCTACACACAACACACACACACAAAATAACACAAACCCCTTATAGCTAATGTCTCACGGCAGTAGCTCTTGTCCTTGCCCAACAACTCAACAGCCCTTGTTCCATCTCTCTTTGCGACAGCCTTGTCACATGCACAAGTGCACAACCACTACAGCTCTAATGCACCAACAAACACCAATGTTCACACCAAAAACACACGGTCATGGCAGCCTTGAACCCACAAGATTTCCATGATTTTCACACGATACCGTATACCCCTAAGCAGCCACAAAACTCATAGAAATGCACTTCTCACAGCTGAGTTCCCATGCCCCGTTTAATTCTATAAAGCATTAACTAAATAAGAGGAGAAGATCTAGAAAAAAAATTTACTGGAAAACCAAAGACGATCGTCGGAAATATATCTTTGACCCATCCTCTATCTCTCGGTATCTCTCTTAAGCCTTTTTCTCTCTCAAAACAAGCCAGATGGAAGAGAAATGAAAGTGGGATGGCTGCCCAAGGAGTTAATATATATATATATATATATATATATATATATGTGCCCAAAAATTTACAAAAACCCCCCACCCAAACTTTATTATCACGAAATGGTCCAAAAATAAATATCTACAATAGTTTATGCACTAGGAAAATTATTAACGGGTTGTTACGCTATCTTGTTTCACAAATTGTCGCTAATAAGCACACCGATATTTAAAGAAAATTTAATTGTCGCTAAAAAGTATATCGATACTGATATATCTCAAATATACTCCCAATAATTGGGGAATACCGGCACTCTCAGTCATACTAGGACATTGGGGATTATCTTATCAAGACTCTATCATCAGAGATAGACACGTGATTCTCTAGAATCCTAATACAATCCTAATTGGATTTGTTCACGTTCAAGTCCTACTAGAGCTCTTCTTCTTACCATTATATAAAGGGGTCTACCCCCCAGGTAAAAGGGACGACTACACAACTACACACATTCATGCTTTTTCAGAATCATTATCATGTAGCTACGCTCTGACTTAGGCATCAGAGAGTTCTCCGCTGGGAACCCCACCCGGCGGTCACTCATTTTCTGTCTTGCAGGTTATCGGTCCAGGCTCGGGTTCCGCAACGTACGCGGGACATATTTTAAGCAACAACATTTTGGCGCCATCCGTGGGACCCGCCAGCCTAGCCGTTTGACCTCAAGGAAATTCAACAGTTTATCCCAAATTGCCGGCGACAACGTGTCGGACCACTGACAGAACTGCCGCCGCCGTAAATGTCCAGATTGTTTATCGCAATATAGTTTCATGGTTCAGAGCCCGCCGCCAAACAGTGGCCTCCAATGCTGCGATCTATCGCAGTACCACGGCATCAACAACTATTCAGCTGAGATGGCCCTATGTTCGTGCGTACAACAACCGGTCAACCACATCCGGCCGGAGGTTACTGCCGCCGCAATAGTCCGTGTATCGCTGATGGTAGAACCAATCAGCCTTTTCCAAGGTTGCTTCGTCCAAGACATCAACCGTGACACCACCTCAATCAAGATTCTCACTGGCGCAAACTTCAATCTCCGGCGGCACAAACTGCCGGCGGGAAGTTGCCGGAACAGATACAACAACATCCCATAAGAAAAGAAAAAAAAGAGAGAAGAAGATTGCCAGAGAAAGAGAACAGAATACGGCGCCACCTCGCCGCCGTAAAATCTGCTCCGCCCCATCAACGGCGGTGCACCTCGCCAACAAGCTCTCCGACATCGCACCCCGATGTCACGCCAGCCAAGTCAAATGACCTCAGGGCCGACAGCCACTCCGTTAGCAATTGCACGACCGCCGGGGTAAAATAGGTCAACGCCCCGTCAATCATGCGCCGACCGCTATAAACTGTGGTCATTAGTAACCGCGCACCGTCATCAAGCGACGAACTGTCACCATTAATCTTCAAGTTTGTGCCACCGTAGACCGCCGCCGGAAGAACTGCTTGTCCGGATCGGCGCCGTCCAGAACCGTAAAGAGATCAAAGCCATCATAACTGGGCAGCAGAAGACTAAACGCCATGCTCTCGGGGCTCAAACAGAGACCGGCCGTACCGCCATTGCCGCCTCCAGTCAAGAATCGCAAAAATCGCGGCACCTTGTAGCGTATCGAGCCCGAGACACTACTGCCATAGCTGCTACCTCGAGAGATTTGGGACTAATGGTGAAGAATTGCAATCAGAGATGAGAGGAGACAGAAGTGGAAGACAGAAATGAGAGGAGGAGAGAATTTTCTAGAGAGAGAAAGAGACAGAAACAGCTTAGAGAGAGAAAGAGGCCTTGGTCATTGCATTTCACATTTTTCATATCTCCCACTAACAGATCACGCCTCTTATATAGAGAGGGTGGTAACAAATTGAAACAACAGTAAATGTCGCTAATTATCAAATTCTAAACGGAATAACGGAAAATGGACTAAACGGCAGCGTATGGTCTTCGATTCTACCCCGATACGTTACATTCCCAACCCCTCGAAATCATCCTTGTCCTCAAGGATGGGAACCCAAGCTGCCCAGCATTTATCCTTTTATTTCTTCCACCCGGATCAAACACAAACTTAGTTAGGGGTCTTTGAACACCTGCACGAACAACTTCTGAGCAGAATCCCTGGTTTTCCTCATCAAGCTGGCTTGATTGTGAGTCCATCCCCTCAAGCACAACACTGCTAATCCTCAAAAACAATTTCACTGATGTGCCTTTTGTGGTTGTGGATCTTGGTATACGAAGAGGTTGTGCTCCAATTTTCACTGGTATTTTAGCAGCTATGTTCCTTGGAGACTGTATCTCCTCTAGCTCACCAATTTCCACATTTTCGAGCATATCAACATCTTGATTGATGACACCATCAGCAAGTATGCTTTGATCTTTGAGTGTTAAAACAACTGCACCACCTTCCATTACTTTGTCAAGCCCATGAAGAACTTTAACACCTGCTAAATCCTGATGCTTAGGCTGAGCTGTACTCTCATCTTCACTTTCGCCTTGATCAATATTGTCCTGCTCTTCAAAAGCCTTTGACAAATGCAAGGCTTTCTCCTTTTCAGCATTCATTTCCTCCTCGAGCTTGTGGCTCTTATTATCCCATCCTAAAATCATTGATTCACCTCCGTCTACCACCAAATTGTATACTAGCTCAGTTGACATGTCCCTAACTTGAGTCGTTGATTTAGAGACGGAAAGAATTGAGCAATTGTTGGTGAGCCTTCTCTTGGACCTTTCATCAAACACCTTGGCTTCACAAGCAGTTTCCCCGTATTTGGCCACAAAAATGGCTTGTAGATGCTCCACAGAGTACTGCATTTCGCTCGTCCTTACATGATTCGCCGACTGCGTGCTGGTTGCGTTTAACTTCGCATTTGATTGAGGAGTAGAGTTTCGCATATCCATGTCATCTGATGCATTAATGAGCCGTAAGTCACCAAACGTAGCCTCAAAGGAGCCGTGTTGCAGATCGTATGATGGATGATTGTGCTCCCAGTTTTCGTGTCTAGCTTGAGTGGAGGAATTGTAATTAACATGAGGCTTATACTGGAATTGGCTTTGGCTCAATTCACCTCGATCTTGATGCGGTGGAAGTTCTAAGGTGGAGTTGATCTGTGTCATGCAATTCCTTAACTGAAACTTGAATTCTGTGAAAGTCTGGAGCAAGGCAGAGCTGCTTCTTTGCAAATCCCCCATGGTAGCTTCGACAGAAGCCATACGGACATCATATGCCGCCAACCGATTTCCCATTACCTCCAGGAATTCGTGACCCTCAGCTTCAGAAATTGGAGTGTTCTTCACATGACAAGGCATCTTCAATTACTCACTAAATTTGCAGAACTAGTGTAGTGCAGGAAGTGAAAATTTCTTACAATTAACGACTGGTTCAGGCCCCAATTAAGAGGCTCTGATACCAATTGTAGCGTATCGAGCCCGAGACACTACTGCCATAGCTGCTACCTCGAGAGATTTGGGACTAATGGTGAAGAATTGCAATCAGAGATGAGAGGAGACAGAAGTGGAAGACAGAAACGAGAGGATGAGAGAATTTTCTAGAGAGAGAAAGAGACAGAAACAGCTTAGAGAGAGAAAGAGGCCTTGGTCATTGCATTTCACATTTTTCATATCTCCCACTAACAGATCACGCCTCTTATATAGAGAGGGTGGTAACAAATTGAAACAACAGTAAACGTCGCTAATTATCAAATTCTAAACGGAATAACAGAAAATGGACTAAACGGCAGCGTATGGTCTTCGATTCTACCCCGATACGTAAAACACCTCGCCGGCCGCGAAGTCAACAATGCTGGTGAAAGAGACGGCGCCGCTCAGTCAACATCGGCGCCAATCAAGACTTCAACGCCGAGGGAAGTAGCACCGCCCCACCGTCACCGTCTCCTTACCTTGGCGCCGTCTCACTGCAGCGCCTCCGGCCACCTCGCCGTGCAGTTCAGATCCAACCGTCGGCCGTGTCGCCGTCTAATCCAAATACCGGCCGCGGTCAGGGACCCTTTCGTCCTTGCACCAGCGACGAAGCCGCCGCCGATTACGGCATCCTTCACTGGCGCAGCATCCCTCGCTAGTGGCTGCTTTTCTGTCAATGAAAGAAAGGAGCAAACAAGAGAGAAAAGGTCAAATTCTCTCTTTTTTACATTACCCCCCATAGAAAGTCATATTTATATTTTCGACCCACAGGGTCTTACTTATTTGGCATACACCATAAATTCTTTAAAGCCTTAAGCTTTTTAGAATGCATTTTTAGATTGAAGACCCACAGGGTCTCGTTTAAATTCACGTATGCTCCGTATGCACACATTTTATATTTTGTCGCTAAAAAGAATTAAGTGACTATGATTTTAAGCACTAGCAAGCCTTCCGAAGGCTACAGTGCACTTCTATAGCAAGACCTATTTACTTTTTGGTCTACCGTTCTCCAATTGCCTAAATTAGCTCACGCACGTCACAAGTTAGGTCTTACCAATTGTTATAACATAATTAGCTCACATGCGACATGTAGTGCAGCACACCCCCTATCGGCTAACCGACAAAACCCTAAGGGGGGCCGCGGTGACTAAACACTGCTCTTAATTCTGTGTTAAAAATATATTTGCATTTTTATATGCTTTATTGCTTCAGAGGTTATTTTTTCAGTCACGTACTTTTATTTCTTGCAAGGGCTTTTACTGTGCTGGTAAGCAAGGAACAAATTCACAGCCGGCCACGCACACGCCACCGAAGCCACCGGCAACGCAAAGTTGCTGAAAGACTGCGGCGGGCACCATAAGCCGCCGGCCACCGCAGTCCAGTTGCCGGAGCAAACAACATCTCAGCGAAAAAAATAAAAATAAATAAACCAACAGCTCCACCGCCACCAGCGTCGGCGCTAGGCAACGCCATACGACCACCGTTGGTAACAAATTGCGAGTGCCATTGCACCGCCCTCCAGTCAAGATCTGTGCCGCCACAACCCCAAGAGAATGGTTGCCACTCCCAATCGTGCCGTCCACCACGGTCAGCGGCAACAACTCGACACCGGTCAAACACTCCAGTCACCACCGTGACTATCGGCAGCGCTATTAGTGTCATCGCCACCATCGTCGTCATCACATCACTGTCTCACCGCTACCAGCTTCCAGATCTGCACCACCGCGGCCATGGGAAAAACATCGCCGCTTCATACCCGGAGGAGACCAATGATCGCCGCGAGTTTACTTCAGGTCGGCCGCTAACAAGCAACCACTATCGCCAACTGCAACTCCGGCGACACGCACCGTCCTAGTCAGAACCACACCGCCGGCGGCAAAAGAAAAAAATCAAAGTAGGAAGAAGAACACTGCGAAGTAACCAATGCCACCAGTCACACAACCATCACCGCCGCTAAGCTGCCGGATCAGCCACACATCGGAAACAACAACCAAATCCGCAAAGACAAGTAGCGCCACCAGCGCGCCACCACGCAACCACCTCTATATTGCGCCACCTCAAGTTCAGTCAAAAGAGAGAAAAGTAGGAAAGCCGGGTTTATAGCACAGACACCGCCGACGTCACGCTTTCCACCACCATCGGCCGCATAGCCACCGCGGAGGAGCATGCTCGCCACAACATCACCTCACTGTCGCGGCCTTGCTCTGGTCAGTCGTAACCAAACGACGGCCAAATCGCCGTTCAAAACCACCGGCGCCACGCCATCACCGCACCATTGCTGCCTCGCTCCGGTCAGTCGCAACCCACTGCGGGCATCTTGCTGTCCGCAAACATGGCAAGCCCTGCGGGAAAACACCGGCGCCATAGCCTATTCGTTGCCACCGATTCCTCAAGATGCACACCATCGCGACGAGCGATAGGGCGACGCCATCACCACCGCGATGGGCGGCGCCATCACTGTCTCACCCTTGCGGCTACCAATTGCCAGATCTGCTTCATGTTCAGATCCATTGCCCGCAATGCACGCCGGCTCAATGCCATACCACGGTCACCGGCCGAATACGCGAAGATCGGGGATGGCGAATTTGCTGGTGGCTATGGTCACCGTTTAAGGGACTGCCTCACCGTCGCTCTATCGTCGTCGTTGGTCCACCATTGGAGAGCATCGCGCCGTCACCTCACCAAGGTGTTCATCTTTCGGTCAAAGAGAAAGTGGAGCAGACCCAATAAGGGTTTATACTGCGCTCGTAAGCATCAACAATGACGCAAAACCACTTCACAAGCAAGGAACAAATTCACAGCACCCGGCGACTTAAAGGTCACGCCTAGTGTTTTTGCGGCAGTATCCTGCCGCCTCGACATTATATATCTGGTCATACAGTGACCGACTGTCAAAGGCCAAACATTCACACCAGCGCATGCTACCAATGCAACTGGTGAATCAGAGCACTTTGCGCTCCATCCGCCCCCAAGGGCACGTATGATGAGAACTCTAAGTTCCGTCAACCCTCCGAGGGTATTTACATGAGCTCCATGCTCCATTCCCCCTCAAGGGCACTTATCAGAACTCTACGTTCCACTAGCCCTCTAGGGCGGTCACCCTCAAGGGTGATAGGATAGCACACAAGTGTTATCTGACACGGTCTAGCTTTAGTTCTAGCCCGAGAAACGGCAAAACCATGTGGGAGATCGTCGCCCCACCCTGTTTTGTTAATTCGAAACATGGCCAAGCGTGAGTGCGAGGCTTCTTTGCCAGCCCTTAGCTGACGATAAGGGTTCGCGTCAAAGTAAAACGCAAGAATGATGTGGTCAGCTCAAGCTAAAGAACACACACTTGCACAAAACAAACACCCTCCACAGGAGAGGTGACCCCTCAAGGGGACATTCAAACACTTAGCACATTCAACAACTTGCATACACAGCTCTGTGTCCTCTCTCTAGAGAGGCTAACGTGGGGCACAGCCTCTAATGGATCCTAAGATCCCATGATTCATCTTCCCAAAGATGATTCCGAGTAGCCTACTTAGGCGACATTCGAAAGACCTAGCTCTCAAGAGCTAGAGTTCTAGCATCCTACTCGGGTAAAGCTCCAAGGCTTAAGCTCCCAAGAGCTTAGGTCCGAGTACATGGAGTAGAGAAATATTATTACCCCTACAAGCGGATGAAGAATCCCTTACAAATCTAACGTGTGTCTCAAGACACCAGGTATAAACTTCCTCAGCCAAACATTTTGGCTAAGGAAGTGGGGGGCTTATGGTATATCTCAAATATACTCCCAATAATTGGGGAATACCGGCACTCTCAGTCATACTAGGACATTGGGGATTATCTTATCAAGACTCTATCATCAGAGATAGACACGTGATTCTCTAGAATCCTAATACAATCCTAATTGGATTTGTTCACGTTCAAGTCCTACTAGAGCTCTTCTTCTTACCATTATATAAAGGGGTCTACCCCCCAGGTAAAAGGGACGACTACACAACTACACACATTCATGCTTTTTCAGAGTCATTATCATGTAGCTGCGCTCTGACTTAAGCATCGGAGAGTTCTCCACCGGGAACCCCACCCGGCGGTCACTCGTTTTCCGTCTTGCAGGTCATCGGTCCAGGCTCGGGTTCCGCAACGTACGCGAGACATATTTTAAGCAGCAACAGATACTAAGAAAATTAATTCATCGTTAAAATACATGTCGACATTATGTATATATAAAAAAAATATCGTAGCTAAAAAATTTAATTTAATTTGTCAAAAGTAATTTGGGGTTCGGGGTATTACACTCTCCCCACCTTATAAATTTTTTGTCCTCAAAATTTTACATACTTATAATTTCCAAGCACTACGCTTTCACTACGTAACTCCTAAACGAAAATGTCATCGAATGTTACATATAACCTCCAAATATTAATATATAACATCAATGGCAGCCCCGACAATTTCACAACTACAAATATTCTACCATAGTATAAGATTCAGATTATAACTTAGAATATGATGCCTCAGAATCAATCACTAGATAAATGCTTAAATGAAATAATCTGGAAGTGTACCTGGCACCACATAATTAGATGTTACAGCATCCTAAGTAGACATAACAAACTGTCTGGCTGATGTCCTAGGCCTCTACCCCTGCTGAGTCTGGGGCTGTGGAGTCTGGCCCTGTTGACTCTGACATCCTCCCGAACGAGGTGCACTACTCACTGCTAAACTGACCGTAGGTACAGGGCTGAGAGCCGATTGGTTATCCCACATTGAGGGACAGTTTCGAACCTAATGCCCCACACTTGAAACATCCTCTGGTAAGTCTGTAGCATGGTTTACCACCATGGCTCCTCCCACATGTAGGACACAGAACTGCCGAAAACACTGACCCTGAATTGGTCTAGCTCATGCGTTCTGTGTTCTTCTGAATTCGACACTATGCTCTGACCTAATTCCCTGAGCGTGCCCCGTCCTCTGACTCTAAGCACCTTGTCATGATGAATAAGAGAACTGCTGACGCTTGTCAACCTCTGAAGCTCTACTCTCCTCTCTATCCCTTTTTGGCTGCCTTGCCGTTGTTCATACCTATTCTTGATGTCCTACCTGGACTGTTCCAATGCACATGTCAGGTCTACACACTCTACATAGCTCGATAATAGAGCAGAGATAATTACATCTCTCATACCAGGCCTGAGTCCCCACTCAAACTTTCGGTATCTGTCAGCCTTCGTTGGTAGCACATTATCCGTAAATCTCGCCAGTCGCGAGAATCTTATCTCATACTCATTTACCGTCTCCCGATCTACCTGAGTTATATTTACAAACTCTCTCAACATTTGTTGATGCTCCTTGAACCATTCCCAGGTCATCTCAGCCTTCTGCTGAGGAGTCATACCAGCCTCCACCATCTTCCACCACTAGTCGGCCTCACCCCTCAGCTTGTACACTACAAATTCCACCCTCTGCTTCTCACCTCTTTGGATAGCCCGGAAGATCTTCTACATCTCAACTATCCAACCCTCTGCCTCTATAGGATCCACTGATCCACTAAAATTTGAAGCATTCTGCTTGTTAAACTCACTCAGGGTACTTCCTTCTTGAGGTTGTGGCTGAATAGGGTTTTGCATACCCTGCTGTTGATTAACCAGACTCTGGGCCATGAAGGCCAAAATTTGATTCATGGTATTTAGAGTTACAGCCATGGGTTTTGGATTTTGCTCATGTTGCTCTACATGGGGTGCTTCCCCAGCTGGGATCGCCTGATTTCCAATATGACCTCCAGTGCAACCTCCCCGGCCCCTGCCTTGGCCTCCATGGCCCTTGGTACTAGCTCTACATGTACGGGCCATACTATAACAAATAGACTACTATCAGAGTCATGCAAAAACATTTCAAAAGGACGATACAATTTTAAAGTTAAATGCAAACTCCCTAACTCTACCATCATCCTACCCCACTTTCACTAGCCTAGGTACGAGTCTATAGAATCATGTACCTTTGCTCTGGTACCAAACTGTAATATCTCAAAATTTCCAGAAAGTTATCACTCACTCGATCATTTATACTAAAATAATAATACCCTCAAACTCAACCAAATTAGTACCACCATCTAAATGTACTGTCATAATTTGAACATCAATTCTAAGTCAAATTTTCTTTCATAGCAATACTGACCCACCAGGGGTTCTAATGACCAAAACTACAATTCTCTTTCCCTCGCTCAGTTCTAATCCATACTCAATGCAATCTATTGTTGGTTATTACCTGCAGAAGGGAACTAGAAAAAAAGAGGTGAGGATTTGGGAGCTCAGTACGGTTGCTCAAACGAAGAAATTACGAAATAATTCATAGATGCAATTCAATGATAATTTTTCCAAAGTTTCAAAAGAATCATAACCAATTCGATCAGATGCCAATGTGATTTTTAGATACGATGCAAACAATCAGAGATACACCGACTAGTCCCTCAAAGTACTGGCCCACACCAATACACCGGCTAGTCCATTAAGGTACTAGCCCACATCAATACACCGAATATACACCAACTCCCGCCAAAATACACCAATGCATAATCTCATGTAAACATACAGAAGGAAAAAATTGATAATACAACATGTTATTCAATGCTCGATGGACAATAATTAATGAGCACCAATAAGAGTTTCAATGAATGTTTTAAGGCTCAATGAAATGTTTATAAGGCAAACAATGTGAATTTATCAAAATAACAGAATCCAAAAGAATAGCGATAACAACTCAGAAGAACATATGAAATCAATTATGAGGAGTTTGGTTCGGATGAAAATCTCTTACCTCGATCCAAGTGAGATGAAGCTAAAACACCCTCGATCAATTAAATCCTCGGAATTAACCTAGGTTGACAAATCATCTATCAGAAAACTATCAACACTATTATATTATAAACATAATACATAAAGTTTGGGGACTACTTTGCAATTATTGAAATTCTGGGGACTAAATTGCAATTTTGAAAAGTATGCACTTGGGTGTCAAAATTTTAAGGGATAATACCATTTTACTCCCCTGAACTATCCCCGTTTTGTTATTTTGGTCCCTGAACTTTAAAATTCGTTAAATCAGTCCCTGTACTTTGTGTCGTCATCAATTTAGTCCCTCCGTTAGCATTTCTGTTAAAACTCGGGGGTATTTTAGTCAAATAATGAAAAAATATGGGATAATACCATTTTAGTCCACTGAACTATCCCCGCTTTTTTATTTTGGTCCATGTACTTTAAAGTTCGTTAAATCAGTCCATGTACTTTGCATCGTCATTAATTTAGTCCCTCCGTTAGCATTTCTGTTAAAATTTGGGGGTATTTTAGCCAAATAATGAAAAAATATTTCATATCTCTTCCCTTTCTGCCTTCCCCCAACCTACACAACCCCCCCCCCCCCCTCCCGCTGTCTTTCCACCATTGCTACCACCACCATAAATCAACCATCACCACCAGCCGTTCGATCACCACCATTCTCAGCCACAAGAAGACATGTTCATCATACCTGTCATTAACCCTCCACTATCCCCCATTCTTTTTCCCCCACATCTGTTGCAACCACCGTAAATAAACCATCACCGCTTCCGCCTTTTCTCTAGTAATTGGTGGAATGCATAAGCCCTCCATAGAGA
Source organism: Escallonia rubra (assembly GCA_033065855.1). Taxonomy (NCBI): domain Eukaryota; kingdom Viridiplantae; phylum Streptophyta; class Magnoliopsida; order Escalloniales; family Escalloniaceae; genus Escallonia; species Escallonia rubra. The sequence goes on along the minus strand of JAVXUO010002854.1, from coordinate 328,754 downwards.
TGGGTGACCTTCCTGGGTTTCCTTTGCAGATTCTTGTCATTTTTCGTTGCAGATCTGAGAATGAAAGGAATTGGGTGGGCTTCCTAGTTTCCTTTGCTGTAATTGGGGTGTTGGTGTTGAGAGGGAGGAGGAAGGGTATGTTAAATCAGGTAAGGGATATTCCGTGTGGTGAGTCATATGTAATTGTAGTGGAAGATGATTGATGGGTTTAGTTTTAAAGGGATGAAATTTGGAGTTCATGATTTTGGTGGTGGCTGCTAGGATGGAGAAGAGAAGGAGGAAAGGAAGACGGGGAAGGGAGAAGAGAGAGAAAGGTAAGGGGGAGAGGTTGAGGACTATAAGGCTAGGGCTTGACAGAAATATTCCTAAATTTATAACAGAAATGCTAACGGATGGACTAAATTAATGACGATGCAAAGTACAAGGACTGATTTAACGAACTTTAAAGTACAGGGACCAAAATAAAAAAGCGGGGATAGTTCAGGGGACTAAAATGGTATTATCCCATATTTTTTCATTATTTGACTAAAATACCCCCGAGTTTTAACAGAAATGCTAACGGATGGACTAAATTGATGACGGCACAAAGTACATGGACTGATTTAACGAATTTTAAAATTCAGGGACCAAAATATCAAAACGGGGATAGTTCAGGGGAGTAAAATGGTATTATCCCAAATTTTAAAGATAGGGTAAATTACACTAAACACCCCTGAGGTTTTACGTAATTACACTCCACTACCGCTATCTTTAAAAATTACACTCCGTCCTCCCGAGGTTTGTACCCGCATTACACTCAACTACACACATTTAACGGCAGACCCAACTCTGTGAAAAGATTCCCTGACACATCACTTTATGCAATTTCCCCCATTTTGTCATTTACTCACATGTGTGGTCTTCTTAACTCAAACAAGGAGGGCATTTTGGTCAGAACAATTAAAAAAGGAAGATTAGGGTTGAATCTAAAAACTAATGGGTTTGGCGAGCGGCGGCGCGGCGCTGTTGTAGCTGCGATAAGAGGAAGGAAGGGGGGGAGGGACGCTGCCGGCGTGGGATGCAGAAGGAGGGGCAAGGGGTTGTTGCAGCTGCGGGGGGAGAGAAGAAAGAGGAAGGAAAAGGGGGGTCGGCGTCGCCGACGAGGGGAGGGGCGCAGTCAGCGGAGAGTGAGGCGTCAGTTTAAGATGCTGCAGGAAAGGCGACGGGGCAAGGGGCTGTTGCGACCACGGGGGACGAGGGGAGAGAGGAAGAAGAAGGAAGAAGGGGGGTCGGTGTCACTGACGGGGGAAGGGGCGCTGTAGGGTGCCGGCGTAAGATGCCGAAGGAAGGGCGGCGAGGCAAGGGACTGTTGCGGTCGTGGGGCTCAGGGGGAGAGAAGAAGAAGGCAAAAATAGGGGAAGTCCCTCCAATAATTCCCAAAAACAAGTTTTCCCTCCAAAATTTCAAGAAAACAGTCTGAGGGGCATTCATGTCTTTTTGCATTGCACAATTAACACCGTAAGAGAAAAAGTTACTTTTTGAGCTGAGTGTAATTTTTAAAGATAGCGATAGTGGAGTGTAATTACGTAAAACTTCAGGGGTATTTAGTGTAATTTACCTATAAGTCTTTAGAGGATGCCACCTCGTCCTTATTTATTTGGTGACTAATCACTTAAATTGTAAACTAATAAATTTGGATAAGGATCTTTAAGGAAATTAAAGGAAGAAAATAAAAGAGGAAAAAATCGAATTTCGGGAAAGATGAACAGTAGCCGAGGAAAAAAAGAAAATAGAACAGGAAGAACAAAAAGAAACAGAAAAGAAGAGGAAATGCGGTTGAATAATCTGAGAGAAAGAGAGAGAAATTGGGAGAGAATTTCTTCAAGGTAGTCTCCAATTTCTATTTTAGTGTATCTCGAGTGTGTTCAGTGTGTGTTTGTGGGTCTGCAGGTTTTCTGTGTGTGTGTGTGTGCTCGTGTGCGTGTGTGTGTTCATGGCTGCGGAAGTGTGTTTGTGGTATAATTTGAAAGTTTGATTGTGTTGGTGTGAATATGAGTAAAGGGGGTTTGAGTTTCAGTGGATGGTTAAGGAGTTTGGTGCGTGTTTTGCGTGCGAAGAGCGTGTTTACAATGATTGTGTGTGAGTGTGTGTGAGTGTGTGGTACGGGTTGCTTGAGTGTGTGATTATGTGTGTAAATTGTATTGTGGTTGAATGTTAATTGTGTATATGGGTGTTTTATAATGTGTACCAAGGGTTTTAGAGGATATTTAATGAGGAAATTGGGAGGGTAGGTGAGAAGGAGGAGGCCATATGCCTCGGCAGCTGGAGGTTGAAAATGTGTGTGTGTGTGTGAAGGTGAATTAGTGTGTGTTATGATTTGAATAGTGTTTGTTTTTGTCGCTAAAGATAGAAAATTAATTCGACCAGTTTTTCAAGAATTTTAATAAATATTGAGGGCCAAAATTAGACAACGTCCAAAACAGTAACCCCCAATATTTTCACGAGACGTACGCTGTATTTTTTGAGAATTTCGGTGTCCGCGAATGATGCTAAATTAGCGTATCGATTAAAAAAAGAATTCATAATTTATTTAGCATACCAAACCAAGTTTTTTTAATCTCAAAATTTTAAGAAAATCTTATTTTACTAATAACTTTCATATTCTAAAACTTCGTGCAATTCTAACTCTGATAAGTATTTTTAGCCGAACCGGCTTCTGAGCGCTCGATCTGAATACCGATTCGGAATTTTTAGGCAAAATTTTTCTAATTTACTTTATGGTCCAGAGTAACTTCAGGATGCTTAAACTAGTATTTTAATATTTTTTGGATTTTTTCGGTGCCAGAAATCCAGGGGTATTTTGGTAATTTTCCACCTCGAGGGGGTATTTCGGTAATTTTACCGTAAAAGTTATTTTTTAGTAAACTCAAATAGCATAAGAATATTTTAGTGATTTTACTTACAGAAATGTCATTTTAATGATTTAAGTATAATAAGGGGGTATTTTGGTAATTTACCACCCCGAGGGGGGTATTTTGGTAATTTTATCTATAAAAGGTATTTTGCATAAATTCACTTACAGGAAGGTTATTGTAGTAATTATATTTACGGGAAGGCCGTTTTGGTGATTTAAGTCCGAGATGGGCATTTTGGTAATTTTACATACACGGTGAAGGAGGTTCATTTTGAGAGTATGTGTGAGTCCGTATTAAGTTATAAACATTTATTGTAGGCTATGTTCTAATGATTTGATTATTTTTTTTAGGGTAAAGCTAAAGACTTTCCGGTTAGGATAATCTAGCAGCGGATCCAGATAAGGGATTTTTTCTGAACCCCGGGTAAGGACTTTCGTCTGTACCCTTATTTGATAACTTGTACTCGTAAGTACTCTTTTGATTTAATGATGACTAATGTCGAACACTGAATTATGTATTGATATCGATATGCTATTGTCCAAAAACCCCAATATTGAACCTTAACCGATTATTCAGAAATCTTATTGATGCTCATCTATTATTGCATGCTGATCAAATTTGATGATTGTTTGTGTCCCTTCTTATGAATTGTGTACCGAAATTCGATAATTATTCCCAATCGCTCTTGTTGTTTGTTGCGATTATTTTGGAATATCGAGTAATGACATGTCTCAGTATATTTATTGTTATTGAAATCTGGATTAATTTTGGTGATTTGAGCTTATGCTAATGCTCATTTATATTGTTGAATTTAGTGTTGACCTGGGTATCTGTTTTGTGGAGAGGCGTTATAAGGTTGGTTTGAATCCTGCATGAAACGCAGGCTAGTACCTAATGGGACTAGTAGTTATTCCGGTACATCATGCATGTGTACGGCTTTGCCTTAGTGGCATCGCGACAGCCCAGGATCAATGTCTTTGATTTTATCTACATTGTATCTTACCATGACTGGTACGGAATTGAACAGAAAGGATTGTCTCAAATGATCTATGTGCATTTTGGAAAACCTTAATTTTATTTTGGAATGATGGCTTTGACTATGATTTTTATGATCATTTTGAAACCCGTCGTGATTGTTATTGTTATTTTGGAATCTATTTATGATGAATTTTGATCATTTTGGAAATCATTGATTTTTTTATCGTTTGAAGTATTTTGGAAATCATCGTTGGTTGGACTCTTTGGAATCATTTTGTAATTCTTTTGGCAGTCCTTGTACGACCTTAATGAGCTCTCAAAAGCTCATCCATCATTTGACTCCCTTCTGCAGGTGATGATCAACAATAGATTGCTTGGGAATGGTTTAGAAACTATGTGAGGTTTCGATGAGCCCATCACTTCTGTATAGTAGGACCCCTGCGCAAGTCGGTACTGTCAACTCATAGTATAAGGGTTCAAGGTTGTAAAGAATCTAGGTTTAATAGTTCAAGTTCAAGTAGTTTTGTAATCTTGTATTTGAAGAATTTGAGTTGATGTTGAATTAGATGCTTTAAAGTAAGTATTGGTAAACAGGATTTGACAGGTGTGACTGAAGTGGTATGTTAACATTCCGGGAGTTCAGGGTGATGGAGCTCTGGATTTTTAAGGCGTTACAGTTGGTACCAGAGCAGTTCGGTCTTGTCTTCAATTAAGAGTATAAGTATATGATTTTGTAGGCACGTATATGATTATATAGGCACGAAACCACAGAGTGTAGGTAACACAATTCTGTAGAATCATATTTCGATTAATGAGAGTGGTGTAGGATGATGGTAGAGTTAATAAGTCTGCCTTTGACTGGTCATTGTGTTGTTCTCTAGACCTGTGTTAGTATAACCCTGATAACTGTTTATTGTATCCATATGGTCCGCACTCGGAGCACTGGCAGTGGAGATGGTACGGAGGGCCTAGAGGTCCCCGATAGATGAGATTCCAACAGATTTGCATAAGACGAGGGATTTTCCCGATATTAGGGAGACTTAACTAAACATTCCTTAGACGGGGCAATGTACTGTATGGAGGTTTTATGATTGTAGAGGGGAACCTCTACCTAATAAGGGGGAACAGCATAATCCAGAACCGATGGTTACGATTCTAAACACTATGAACCCAATTCCGACTTTGATGACATAAAATCCGGTCAACCAGTAGCAAGGAGTACCGAATTCGGTTCAACCACAGCCACAATCTCGATATGAGAGTACCTTGGGTAAATTTACCAAATAAATGCTACTAGCTATAGGAGGTTATTGGACCCAATAGAGGCAGCAAACTGGATTAGCAAAATTGAGGAAATTTTGAGCAACTGATTGTATAAATTTTGAACAACTGTAAGTAAAGCAACAAGGGATTGAATTTGCTATGTGTAAACTAAGAGAGAAGGTCGATCAGTTGTGGAAAATGGTAGCGGAGAGGCCGACTCATCAGCAATTGATTAATATCACTTGAGAACAGTTTAGGGAATTATTTTCTCGACCAGTATTTTATGAGATTTCATGAACAGATGTTGATGGAGTTTGCTAATGTGAGGCAATCAGATTAAGAGTCGATAGACAAGGCTGCGATGAGGTTTCTTGTTTCGCTAGATTTGTAGTAAGGATGTTAGTGACGGAGGCAGATAGATGCCAGAAGTCTGAGTGGGGGCTTAGGCCTGAACTGAGAGATAGAGTGATCTCAGCTCGATTGACGAGCTATATGGACTGTCTTTATTTGGTATGTGCTTTGGAACAGTCTAAGTCTGACAATGGAGGAAGGCATAAGTAAACACAGAGCAGATAGAAGATAGATATGTAAGAATTTTTTTAGAACAGATTTATAGGGGATGACAATAGTTAGCAAAAAGTTTTTACAATCGACACAGCACGGTGCCCAAGGTTAAAGGTTGGGGCAGAATTAGATATCCAGGCCCACTTCAGCTCAGTGATATTGAGATCTGGATAGTGTTCTAAAATTCGATCGAGGCATGATATGGGATTTAGAGGAGCGCATGGTAAAGGCGCTCAACTAGCTCAGGATACTAGAGTTGAAGCATCGCAGAGTTCTGAAGTTTGACCTACCTAGAGTACTGGTCAGGGTGGCGGGTCAGTTTTTTTTGTCGCCCCATGTGTCAGGTATGGGAGAAGTCATAGTGGTGAGTTATGCTATAAGTTGACCGGATGATGTGTTAGGCATGGTAGTATAGAGCATTAAGTTTGAAGCTATCTGTTTGTGAGAAATAATCAGTCGTGTACCAATTTCTAGTATAACAGTAAGCAGTGTCCCTCGGCAGGAAAGAAGACAAGGTCAGTAGGGGCAGAGGCCCAGAACATTAACTAAATTTTGTTCAATGTCCACTTTGGATGTATTCACATATGATGATGTGGTGTTAGCTACCCTACAGGTTAACCCATTCGATGTTTGTATATTGCTTGAGTCTGTGACATCATATCCATTTGCATCCGTTGCTCTGGAATAGTGATTAAGGGTGAAGACCCGTCATTTAAGAACTGATATTATGATAGGAACTCCATTGGAAGAGTCTTTAACTGTTTCTATGGTTCTCGATGGTTGTATTGTCTATATTGCGGATATAGATCTGCTTGTGGATCTCATCCCATTTGTAGTTTGAGGTTTGATATCATGCGAGGCATGAATTGGTTATACTCTAATTGCACATACATAGATTGTTAGGGGAAACCCAAGTAGTTTTTGGAAGATCGTAAGGTACGAATAATAGTTAAGTTAATGATTCAGTTTATGCGAGAATGACGTTTTTGGGAAGTGATTATTGTCTTGGGAGTACTATAGGGAATTTAGAATTCCATGTTTTCAGTTCGTTCGTTCTTTTGTATGTTGAATTCAAAAGTGACTTAATTGAATGCCAACTTACACTGAGACGTCAGAGAAAATGTCATGTATACTGAGTTGCCTTATCACTTTTCAGGGTATTCATCTGTTTCTTTCGAATCTATTTGGATTGATGGGGTAGTATCTGACCCACTGGCCATAGGATAGCTACTAATCTTATTAAGGACCAATAACTCCTTCCGATTTTGATTACTTCGAGTCTTGGGTTGACTTTGCTTCGCCAGACCTATATCATCGTTTATGTGTCTGTTGTCTCCTCTTTAATGTCACAGAATTTTGTTTTTGAACCCCGAGAGCCAATATGCATGATTTTTGTTAAAGATTTTTGTGTTCTAATTACCTGATTGCGATTATTATTATTATTATTATTATTATTATTATTATTATTATTATTATTATTATTATTTGCATAGTTTCACCTACTTAGATATGAGATTAGGTAGATTCCTAAGCCCCAGATAATCTGTGAGCGAGAATTGACTCTGGGAATGTGGATTAGGTTTGGATAAGCTATTCAATGATTTGGTATAAGATTGAGATCTTGGTTGAACAGATGATTGAAGGATAAGGTTATGAGATTTTTGTACATAATGTGACTGTGAATCGGAAGTGATGTGATAACTTAGAGCCTTAAACCTTAGCGGAGCTACAAAACATGTGAGTGCAAAATCGTATTTCGCGTTGGGTTAAGATAAAACATTCCTTCGTAATGAATTCAGAAACAAGATGGATTTGTTTGACTTAAAAGATACCATGTCCTTTGGTGACGAATCCGGCAACAGTTTGGACTTATTGTTTTGAGATGTTAGAGTGCACAGTAAAAGTCTAGTGGCTACAATACTGCAACGGGTAGAACACGAGTGATAACCTGATCGGGATTGAGTTTAGCATTATGATTAGAATATAACTGTTGCGCTCAGGTATTCGGGGAAACGAATGTGGGCACGAAGGTTAGGTGGAACTTAGCCACAGTGCAACAGTTATCAGAGTGGCGCAGCAGAAGTGTAGTGCCTGGACGCTATGAGTGATAGGAGATCCGAGATCAAATTTCGAGGATGAATTTTTTATAAGAAGGGAGAATGTAATAGTTTAAACTTTGGGAGCAGGTTAAAATAACCATTTGTGCTCCAAAAAATAAACGGGCGCTCATTTTGAGTAGTGCTCGGGTATTAATAGGGCATGGAAAAAGATTTTTAAGGTAAAAATGTAATTTTAAAAATTTTGGGGTCATTTTGTGATTTTGGAAAACTTGGAGGCATAGTTGTAAACTAATGTTTTTCAGTGATGAAAAGTAATAATATGAGTGATAATACATAATTAGTGACATCTATCAAATCAAAATTTATTCGGGCCAAAAGGTAATTACATAAAGTTTTGGAGCTACTTTGCAATTATGGAAATTCTGGGGAGTAAATTGTAATTTTGAAAAGTATGCACTTGGGTGTCAAAATTTTAGAGATGTAAGTCTTTAGAGGATGCCACCTCCTCCTTATTTATTTGGTGATTAATCACTTAAATTGTAAATTAATAAATTTGGATAAGGATCTTTAAGGAAATTAAAGAAAGAAAATAAAAGAGGAAAAAAGGGAATTTCGAGAAAGATGAACAGTAACCGAGGAAAAAAAAGAAAACAAAGCAGGAAGAACAAAAAGAAAGAGAGAAGAAGAAGAAATTCGGTATAATAATATGAGAGAGAGAAATTGGGAAAGAATTTCTTCAAGGTAGTCGCCAATTTCTATTATAGTGTGTGAATTAGTGTATCTCGAGTGTGTTTAGTGTGTGTTTATGGGTCTGTAGGTTTTGTGTGTGTGTGTGTTCATGGTTGCCGCAGTGTGCTTGTGTGTATAATTTGAATGTTTGATTGTGTTGGTGTGAATATGAGTAAATGGGGGCGAGTTTCAGTGGATGGTTAAGGAGTTTGGTGCGTGTTTTGCGTGCGAAGAACGTGTTTATAATGATTGTGTGTGAATGTGTGTTACGGGGTGTGTGATTATGTGTGTAAATTGTTTGTGGTTGGGTGTTAATTGTGTATATGGGTGTGTTATAATGTGTACCAAGGGTTTTAGAGGATGTTTTGATGAGGAAATTGGGAGGGTACGTGAGAAGGTGGAGGCCATATGCCTCGGCAGCTGAAGGTTATAGATGAGTGTGTGTGTGTGTGTGAAGGTGAATTAGTGTGTGCCATGATTCGAATAGTGTGTTTTTGTCGCTAAAGATAGGAAATTAATTTGGGCAGTTTTCCATGAATTTTTATAAATATTTAGGGCCAAAATTAAACAATATACAAAACAATAACCCCGATATTTTCACGAGACGTACGCTCTAGAATTGTTTGGGAATTTTCAGCGTCCGCAAAGGATGCTAAATTAGGGTATCGATTAAAAAAAGAATTAACAATTTATTTAGCATACCAAATCAAGTTATTTTAATCTGAAAATTTTTGAATTTATTATGGATTCCCAGAGCCAGTTACAATGTCGAGACCAAAGAACTGATAAGGGTATTAGAGATATCCTTTGACTGTGATTGGGTGGAAGATGAGGAAGTTCCAAGTCTGATGACATAACCAAATAAGGACACTGTAGCAGATTTGATGGATCATATGGAGCCAGAATGAATGTTAACATGCTTCGACAATATGCACATCCTTGAACTTATACATGAAGAAGATAACCAGACCTGTGATCTACCCTGTCAGATCACCTCAGCCCGTGGCGGTATGCAGAATTGGAAAATTGGCTAAGGACTGCTAGCTGTTTTTGGACAATAGCATACCGATATCAATACATAATTCAGTGTTCGACATTAGTCATCATTAAATCAAAAGAGTACATACGAGTACAAGTTATCAAATAAGGGTTGGGACGAAAGTCTTACCCGGGGTTTAGATAGAATTTCTTACCTAGATCCGTTGCTAGATTATTCTAACCAGAAAGTCTTTAGCTTTACCCTTAATGAAATAATCGAATCATTAGAACACAACCTACAGTACAATATTATAACTTAATATGGACTCACACATACTCCCAAAATGAACCTCCTTCACCGCGTATGTAAAATTATCAAAATGCCCCTCTCAAACTTAAATCACCAAAACGGTCTTCCCGTAAATAGAATCACTAAAATAACCTTTTTGTAGGTGAATTTATGCAAAAATACCTTTTATAGGTAAAATTACCAAAATACCCCCCGTTATACTTAAATCATTAAAATGATATTTCCGTAAGTAAAATCACTAAAATATTCTTACTATATTCGAATTTACTTAAAAATACCTTTTATGGATAAAATTACCAAAATAGCCCATCAGGGTGGCAAAATTCCCCTGGGGGTTTCCGGCACCGGAAAAATCCCAAAACATCTTAAAACACTATTTTAAGTATCCTGAAGTCATTTCTGGACTACAAAGTATGTTAGAAAATTTTTGCCCAAAAATCCTGAACCGGTGTTCAGACCCAGCGCTTAGTGGCATTGCGACCGTCCAGGATCAACGTCTTTGATTTTATTTGCATTGTATCTTACCGCGACTGCTACGAAATTGACCAAAAAGGATTGTCTCAAATGATCTGTGCGCGTTTTCGAAAACCTTCATTTTATTTTGGAATGATGGCTTTGACTATGATTTTTTATGATCGTTTTGGAACCCGTCGTGATTGTTATTGTTATTTTGGAATCTATTTATGATGAATTTTGATCATTTTGGAAGTCATTGAGTTTTTGATTGTTTGAAGTATTTGGAAATCATCATCGGTTGGACTCTTTGGAATCGTTTTGTAATTCTTTTGGTAGTCCTTATACGACCTTACTGAGCTCTTAAAAGCTCATCCTTCATTTGACTCCCTTCTGCAGGTGATGATCAACAGTAGATTGCTCGGGAATGGGTTAGAGACTGTGTGAGGTTCCAACGAGCCCATCACTACTGTATAGCAGGACCCCTACCTAGGTCGGTACTGTCAACTCATACAATAGGGGTTCGAGGTTGTAAAGAACCTAGGTTTAATAGTTCAATTTCAAGCAGTTTTGTAATCTTGTATTTGAAGAATTTGAGTTGATGTCGAATTAGATGCTTTGAAGTAAGTATTGGTAAACAGGATTTGATAGGTGTGACTGAAGTGGTAGGTTAACATTTCGGGAGTTCGGGTCGATGGAGCTCCGGATTTTCGGGATGTTCCACCACTCACCACCGAACCAAATCACAGTCACAGTACATGCACCATCATACCCACCTCACCCACAACCACCGCATACCCACCGACCAACACCATGGTAACCACCAAATAACCCACCATCAACACCACCTCAACTCGCACCCACTACCAACGTATGGCTACTTCTATAGATCTAGGGAGAGGAGAGAGAAGCCAAAATCACCGGCCACAGCCACCAAAATCACCCGCCACACCTAAAATTACTTACCTTGTAGTGTATATCCAAGCCAAACTCACCGAGATCTATACTAGATATGAGTCAAAACCACCGAGATGATGGCAATTTTGGCTTAAATCTCAAATGGACCTCAGTGATGGCGATGCCGACACCAAGGTTTGTGGTTTTTTTTTGTGGTAAGGATGGTGATGTTGGTGGATTAAGGATTTGTGTTGGTAGGCATGATGGTGTTAGGGGAAAAGAGGGGGACCTGCTGAAGATGTGTGTGTGTGTGTGTGTGCGCGCGCGCGTGCGTGTGCGTGTGCGTGTGTGTGAGAGAGAGAGAGAGAGAGAGAGAGACGCAAATGAATGATGAGAACCAGTAGGGGGCATTTTTGGAAAAATGCTAACCGCTTCTCTTAGGGACAGTTAAGCAAGTTACAACAAAAAAAATGCAATCTGGTCCATTCACATTTACAGGTGGACGGCCAGATGGGTGGTAAAGAAATAGTTATTTCGCCACCAGTCGATGTGGATCGGCTCCTATATATATATCAAAAGCCCCATGCTTCGCACGGGTGCTTGGTAGACTACCTGTACAACTTTAAATATGTCTTAAGCGAAAAGAAAAAAAATTAATACACGAGAGAACTGAAATTCACATATTTATCTTTATGCACATGTTTCTTAGTGTTTTTTATATTTTAGTGATGAAAGTAGAGTGTGCGACAGAAAGATACGGACTTTCAATAAGATTGCATCTTGCTAGTTAAATTCTCTCATACTTATTGGTCAACACTATTACGTCAAGCAAAACAGTTGAGCAAATATAATTAGGCTATATTAAAATTTCTGATTAAAAAACACATTTCTTTATATCAAGTATATTGTTGAAACAATAAAACTTAAGAAATTTAAAAATACGTGAGTAGTTTTAGGGCCAACTTATAGCTAATGCATAATATTAGGCATCTATAGTTCACGTGTTCATGGTCTATTTTCTTGTTCTTTTTTTAAAAAAAAAATTGAATGCTTACCTGTAACGAGAAAAAATATAAGATTAAAAATAAGTGAGTAATTTTTAGGCCAACTTATAATTAATGCATAATGTTAGGCATCTATATTTCACGAGATCATAGTCTCTTTTCATAGTTGTTAATTTGCATCATTACTTATAATGAGAGAAAATGTAATAATGAAGTGATTGGCATCAAACAAACCAATAGAAATGGATCTCATATACTTCTTCTTGGATCATTACTGCCAACAAATTACCATCACCAACAACAACGCTACTGTCTTAACCCACCATCAAACTTAACGAGTCCAAAAAAGTATAAGTATAAAGGAACTGGAGACACAAATTTTCATAGTTACTCTCACATCACAGTCCATGATGTATATGAGAATGTTGCAAACTCATCGAAAGCTACCTAATCTTAAAGAATTAGAGAAAGAAAGAAAAAAAAAGTAACTTGTTTGGAAATTAGAAAAGTTTTGTTTTTTCAGGATCAACATTGTAAACTCTTCCAATGACCATGATAGTTATCTCTGAATTCCAGCTCCACCAACATTTCCTAGCGGCAATTGGTGGAGGAGAGAGGAGCTTCATCTTCTTTAAAGAGTCAACATTTAGTGGCACTTATTTATACATTAGTTTAAGAGTAATAGTATAACACTCTTATCTAGTGATAGGGAAATACTATTTGTACCCTTTCATGTGTTTCTTATTTTCTTTTTCTTGATAAAAATGTATTTTAAAGACAATTGTAACTTTTTAGCGACGAAAGTATCTTTTTATGAAACCCATATGAAAACCACAATCACATAAACAACTCTAAACCTTTTGTGGACTAAAGCGTCTTTTATTGTGCTTATAGCTTTGACTTGTTTTTGGTGGTCGTTGATAGCGGTGGATTATTGGATTGTGCTGACGACGGAAATGGCATGAACTGTAATTTGGAAGACATAAGAGGACGAAATTTTTCAAAGGTAGAGATGTAATTTGAGTGAAAGTTCAGGACACTTTGTTAAAATTGATGTGGATGAGCTTTGTGGCTTTTATATGTGTATAGATGTGTAAAGATATCAATATAGATATAGATTATATACGCGTATAGATATAGAAAGATGGCTGCGCAACTTGTTGGTAAAATGCATTGGTTGTCTGAGTCCTAACACTGCCTACACCATAGCTATGAATATCGCATCGGCGTGTGTACCCTTTTTTTTCATAAAATGGTACGTACCGGTACCGTCTCTTACCATATCAAAATTTTCATCAATAATATACATTTGTAATATTCACTCATTGGTGAACTAACAATATATACATATATTTTCTTACTCGCAACTCCTTTACAATAAACTATTTGTCCTATAGAGCTTGAATTACGTTAGTTTTCAAATAAACTATTGGTTCCCAAATAAGTTGTTTGTTCCATAAATTGATATTATAAACAAATAGCTTATTCAATTGAATTATCTCCTCTAGGATTATTCTTCTTTTCAACGATCTCATTTGTAAATTCTTATATAAGAATAAGTTGTTTGTTCAATAATAAAGTCTTTGGGTTCAGGAATAAGCTATTTATGTGTGTGTGCGTGTTTGTGCTCGCGCACATGTGTGTAAAGCAATATATCATATAGATGAAAGAATATGGTCAAAGTTTTCAGGTATAAGTAAATCAAAGTTAAGTGAATATTATGAGCAAGAGGTTACAGAAGCTTTAATCGGTATAATAGAACTTGGAGTGTTTTTCTATTTAGGCATTATATGGTTAATTTACAAAATTTCTCACAAAGTTTATTACTTTTATCTTTTTTAAGGAACCCGTACAAAAACATAATATTTCGGTTGGTACGTAGTTCTCGTCCGGTATCACCTATATTGGGCGGTACAACCCGTCAGAGCGGTATTTGACTGATACAAAATGTAAGGAATATCAGTAAAAGGTAAAAACGGTTTGTATCAACCGTACCGCCAGGTACTGGTACGGTAATAATAACTATGGCCTACACTACCCGAGTATAATTGTGTAATTTAGGCACATTTAACACGTTGCAATAAAATGTACAAAATTTATGTTATTCTTTTGAAAAAAAAAATCTATTTCAAGTTGTTGGTTTCGGAGTTAAAATTGCTTCACCTAGTTACTTCTCAAGAGTTGCATTTTTTTTAATAAAACTGATTTGGACTGGTCGTGTACTTTAAAAAGACACCTTTGGCTGATTGTAAATTTTATTATTACGGGTGACCCTTTTATTTAATAATCGCGGGAGATGAAAAACTATTAATTATTAGATAAGTTGTAATTTTTTTCAAATACTTTCCTTCTTTAAAAGAAATTTATTTTATGCACGTATTTCTAATGAACAATAACACTTGGCTTTTGGAGAAAATGACAAACTAGATTTTTGTACCATATATGTCTGTGAACGTAAAAAAAACAAGCAACAAGCAAAGTTCTAAATATAAATTGAATTGAACAACTACATTCCAAACTTGTAGTACTTGGATGAACTGTCACCCCAAACTGATACTAGTTCAAATATGCACATCTTCCAAATGGAAATCAGATTTTTTAACCCACACTTTTTCATCATCTTCAGTATCTTAATTTTCACCTTTTTACAAAATTACCTAGCATATTCTGTTTGCATAGATGTTTTTGAGAAACCGCTAACTATAATTTATTAAAGATTATTAATTATATACCATGAAACGAAGTTGATTACACCAGAATTTACTTTCTATTATATGTAAGTTCAATGAATCTTCATTATAGGAGAATTGATTCCACAACCATTTTCCAAATACATTTGTCTTTGAACTTTCTCGCTCTCCGTCACCCTAAATTTCTATAGCCAAGATTGACCTCGCTTAAAAGAGAATTTCAAGGAGAAATTTTAGATTTTGTTGTTCATCAATTGACGACATGACTTTGTTGTATCGTAGATGATTAGTAGTCAGCAACCCACAAGTAATCCTAATTTGAACGGGGACAAATAAAACCCTAAGAAGAATGTTTTTAAACGTGCCTCAAAGTTCGAATTTCAACTCTAGTCATAGAAAACTTTCAACACTATCTAGATCAATTAAACTCTATATCCAAAATCTTTACTTAGATCTTTCTAAAATACTCACCTTTGTGTCGGCTTTCCTTTGATTGCTTGATTGGTGGTGGATTTGTTCTTCTATAGGGTAGGTTGGGCCTATAGTTCAATCATTTCCTTTATATTTGAGCTTACACGTTCATATTATGACCCCCTTGGGTTGGTTTTTTTTTTTTTTTTTTTTGTAATAAGAGAATTGCATTGAGAACTAAACGGATACAAAGGAAAAGTATTTGCCTTATGGCCAAACACGTTATTACAACGATAATAAGTTTACAGCAGTCATAATAATAACATAGCTAATAACCAAACCGGGGCATCCTGCATAACACCACTACCATCACAACAAGGAAGGAGCCTACATTCGGAATCAAAATCGGTAACCAATCTAATCCGGGTAAACCGGGGAGCTGGCTTGATAAGCAAAATGAGCCAGCATGCGTGCTTCCTTCAAGAGTTGTATATCGGCCCTGTCAATACAAAAGAGATGGAACCTTGTGATCTTATAGCAAAAATCATAGAGTATAGGTGCCACGGTGTCTACATTATCCCATCCCCTGCCTCTGGTTCAGGAGAAAACGAGACTCAATTAGTACACATGTATGCCAAAAAATTTGTTCCAAGGTCCATGTGAAAGCGAAAAGCAATTCATAAGCAATAGCAGTATATATGTTAGATGTTAGAGAAGAAAATGTAGAAGAGCCGCAACGATAATTGTTATAAAAGCAGACAAACCCAATTTCAACTCTAAGCCGATTTTTGTCAAAGCAAGTACGGAGGAAAATTCTAATGGATCATTGATTTATACAGGGGCAAATAGGGTGACAAGAATGAATGGGGATGGATCCGTTAGGTGAGGTAGTTAGGTATTGGTTCATATTTGGTAAGCAGTTAGGTTGGGGTAAGAGTTTGGGGGTGCGACACCCTCAACCCTGGTGACATCACCGGACTGAATTATCGATCATAATCACAATCAAACCATGTGCAGAATACATAGCAACTACACCTTCATACATCATTAAACACTCCAAAATGCATCCTTGCAAAAAATTTCTTACAGACATACATCATACTGCAGCGGAAGACTATCAAGTCCTTAAAAATCATATACATTTACAATGTAATACACGACTGTAGTTGTGTAACTCCTATCAACTTATCTCGCAACTTAATCTTTGTCTTACCATTTATAGCTTGTCTCACCTCACTCAACTTATCCTCTTGCTCAACTTTTCTAGCTTGTTTCATTTTCATTCCTAGAAGGTTCACCTTGGTCAACCTTATAACCGGCACAACACAACATAAGGAATGAGCACAAATCGCCCAGTAAAGACAACACGTGGAGTATCATGTACAATTGATTCGAAAGACTCAAAGGAATAATAATCATCTCAACGATAGCAATGAATCAAAAGTATACACTAAATTTTAGCATCAACATAATTTTTAAACGATAATTTTTCTTTCGTTAGACTGAGCAGCTTCAAGGCCTAACAGAACAGCATTATTGCCACCTCCTCATGGACATGACTGACTGACTAACTGACTGATGAACTGACTAATTATGCAAGTTAACACCAAAAAAGGAAATCGCAAAAATAAACATCAACGAAATACAAGTCATTAAAATCATTAACATTAAAATAAAATCAAATGCAATGCAACTCAGACCCGACAGACTGGACTCAACCAGACATGACAGACTCGACTCACACGTCATACATCATCTTTGCCATTGATCATATTTCATAGGCCATCCTCCTCATTTTTTAAGTCCCATTATGCAGGATGTTCATCTCAGTCTCAAATAATGAAAAGAGATGTTGTCATCAAGAAGGGAACTCACAAAAGTATTTGTCTCGAACCGCGTTACAGCTGAAACAACAAGGCTTCATCAACGGGGCGGACTACGGGAAAATTATTCCACCTTATGTCCTCAATAACATAATTCAAACAAAAGATACCGGGTCAAAATATCGACCGGTGTTTCAAACATAACAACAGGGATTCAACATAAGCATCATCAACAGGTAGACTCGGGAGAAATTTAACCACAAATTCTCAACAACGCTTTTAAATATGAGGAATATCGATTATCAATAATTATCAACATCACATAACCACCACACAACAATCTGTTCATAACATCACCAAACAATGACAGGGCGGACTCGGGAGAAATTTTCCACAAGCCCTCAACAACGTTCTTAAATAGGAGAAATGTCGATTACCAATAAGTGCCGACATTACACCACAACAACGCATCATCTCTACGTAACATCATTAATCAACGACATGGCGAACTGAGGAGAAATTTAACCACAAGTCCTCAACAACGTTCTCAACCAAGAGAAATATCGGCTATCAATAATTGTCGACATCTCACAACAACCACACACAACCCCCATGCAATATCATCCCCAACGTCAGGTATGCTAATCGAATCAAATCATAGCATACTAGGACATGAATTATTCTTACCAAAATTCATCAATGAGGTAGACTAAGGGAAATTATTCTACCCTAAGTCCTCAACAACATAATTCAAATAAACAAATACTGGTCACAGTGACTACCAGTGTCAAATAATAACAATGAGTTTAAGATAAACTTCCTCAACATGGCATGCTAATCGAAATAATGCATTAGCAAAATAGAACTGCATCTTCCTTACCTCATTGGCTTATAGCCGAAGTAACTTGTAACCTCTGGTCGCAAAGTGCAGCATCACCTAGTCAAATAATACCCTACTCGTCAGACTTCATTCAACATATACACACTCTTTATTCTACCCCTTCCCATTTAACCGTTCATAGCGTCTTACGACAACTAGTCAATCTGATCCGATAATCAGATCATTAAACTAGCCTTATTGACGCATTAGCGATAACAACCCCCCTCCCCTTCATTTTAGACGTGTTAACACCATTTCTCACTTTCTACCACTCCAGATGCTTAATAATACGCGTTCCCAAAAATTTAACGCTAACATGGCAAATTAACAAAATATCCCCTGAGGGCCGCTACACCACCAACACCCCAAAACCACTTTTTAGATGTACTAAGTCCATTTTTGGACCAACAAGTCCTTTGAAAAATTTTAAAGGAAAATTTACCAAAACACCCTGGGCAGCCATCGCCCCCAACCAAAAATATCAGAACCGCTTTAAAATATCTTTTTAGATGTCTTACACCCCTTCCCGGACCAAAAGTCCCACAAAAATTTCATAGGAAAAAATCCCAAATTCCTTCTTCTATGTGGAAAATTACTAAAATGCCCCCTGGGGATTCCCGGCACCAAAATAATCTGAAAATTACTTTAAAACACTATTTTAAGCATGCCAAAGCTATTTTTGTGCTAAAAAGTATTTCAGGGAATTTTTGCTCGAAAATTTCAAATCAGTGTCCAGACTGAGCGCTTGAAAGCTCATTCAGCCAAAACTAACTATCGATCTCAGAATGACCCAAATTTTTCGAAAAATAGAACTTCTCAGGATCCTAGGGTCCTCATAAAATTTTGGTGTGAAACCACACTAGTTTGATATTTTAAATTTCACTATAAATTTTCAAGATTCTTGCATCGGTTAACCCTTTTCTTGACCTCGGAAAAATCTAAAAAAATTCCGGAGTACAAGTCTCATAAAAATAATTGGGGTCTCTTTTTTGTCCTTTGGCTAAATCTGACCGTAACTATTTTTAAAAATTCAAATTCCACACTGTTTATTTAATTTTTCACTTTTAGCGACGCTTACAGTTATTATTCAGATTCAAACACATTACTTCACCTCCAGTACACATAACCATCATCTTCAACCTCTCGTTCCCTCTCTACCGAATGCACAACCCATACAAATTTCATTCGTCCACCCACCACCACTCCTAATTCCACCCAAATTCATCTAAATCCACCTTTTAACACATTTTAACACACAAGTATACACATTAATCCACCAAAATTCACTCCATCACTTCATCCATAACACACACTTAGAACACACACTAAACACACATATTGAACACACGCACAACACTGGAACCCTTCCCAATTCGCTCCATTTGTCCTTTCTAAGCTCTCATCTTCACATAATATACATGAATCCATCAAAATTCTCCACCCCGAACATATATACAGACACAGAAGCGCGCGCGCGCGCGCGCACACACACACACATATATATATATATATATATATATATATAATTCAACCGAATTATATTAACCCCAAAATTTTCACAATTAATAGCTCGAGATACATGGATTACCCTGTTAGATTTAGGGTTCCCCCCCGCCCCCCTCTTTCCTCTTCCTCTCTTTTTCTTTTCTTTTCTTCTATGTTTCTTCGTTCTCTGTTCCAGCCCCTATTCATGAACTTCTTCTATTTATATTTTCCACCCTAAAATTTCTTTTATAATTCTCTTCATTAATCTCTATCCAACCAATACTTTATTATTTGTTTCACTTAGTCAGCATTAAATCAGGAGGTGACAAACCTTGGACCAATTTCTCCAAGACCTTGACACCTATTGCCAACTTTCAAAAATTGCACTTTAGTCCTTAAAGTTTCCAACATTTTGACCCTCTACTTTGGAAAAATTACACTTTGACCCCAAGGCCACACTAACCCCTAATTATCACCAAAATAATGCTACTTAATAAAAATAGCCTCCTTTAATTAATCTAATTCACCGTTAGATTAATTTTTGATATTTTCAAGGTATCACATGGGAAACTGGTAAGTTTTTGTAGATGAGTAAGAAGAGTGTTAGTAGTATCAAGTATTTGAGGTATGATGATCCTCGGGCTAAAAGAAATTTGCCGAAAGACAAGATTATTCTAGTAAACCCAAATAAGTCATATAGTAACAAAGGAATATAAGCAGGCGTGAAGATTCGTTGCATTTGAAGTAGGTTTTCTGAGCCAAGCAATGAGCCATCCTTTTTCGGATGATACCTCATCATCTGTGTGTATTCCGACATGAGTACGAAACCAGATAGAGCACACCCTTGGATATTTTAGGAAGAGGTGTGTGACGTCTTCAACCTGGCATTGACATAGAGGGCATAAATCATTAGGAATTATGTTTAAAATGTATAGATTTGTATGTAGAGGTAGTCTATCCCAAATGATTTGCCAAACCAGGAAGCCAATTTTGAGCGGTATAGGCAGCTTCCATACTTTTCTCCAAATATTATTGCCATTGAGAATTGAAGGGAGTATAAGCTTTCCTTGTGAGTGTAGTGTCCTAGACTTGCAATGGTAGAGCATAGTATAAGCTGATGCAATTATCAGGTTACCATGTTGGATCGGCCCCCAAACTTGTTGATGCTGAAATTCATTGGCAAGTATATGAATGGCTTGGATGGTAAGTGTAATAGATAGGGCAAAGATCATTGACAGTTTGCACAGGTCCCACTTTTTATTTGTTATCAGATCACAGACTCTGTAAACGTTGCTCGTCAAATAATAGGGATATGCATTTGGTACTCGTGGATAGCCAGGTACCCAATATTCATTCCATATGGAAATGGCTTGGCCATTCCCAACTTGCCATCTAAGGCCAGTAATAAGTGTTTGTCTACCGATCAGAATGCCCCGCCATCTGCACAAAAAAATTCCTCTAAGTGGAGAGGCAAGTAAGGAACTTCTAACATAGTATTTCCCACGTAGGACATGCGAAAAGAGGCAATCCAGTTCTGCCCAAATACGCGATGCTACTTTGGATAGGAGAGCTTGATTAAAAAGCCGTGGGTCCTTAAAACTAGGTCCTCCCCCTTCCTTTAAGCCATACATGGTATGCCAATTTAACCAGTGTATTTCACGTGGTTGTGTCTACCTGACCACCAAAAATTGGCAAGCAATGAGTCAATCTCAGGGCATACATGGATAGGAAAGAGACATACCTGTATGTGGTGGATGACTAATGATTGGAGGAAAGACGTGGTGAATGTTGCTCTGCCAGCCTTATTCAGCAACATGCCTTTCTAGTTTGCACACTGAGATCTAATCTTGTCAATTATGTCCCTAAATAAAACTTTCTTTTTGGTGAATATGTCAAGTGTTCCACCCAAATAAGTTCCAAAGTCTAGCGTGAGACTGAATTCCAACTGACGGGCAAAACCAACTGTTGTGGAAGAACGTGCATTTGGACTTAGTGTGATAGAAGACTTAGCAAGATTGATTTGTTGGCCAGATTCGGTGCAATAGGAACCCAGTACAGATTGAGGTGAGCAATGCTGGCATGTTTCACTTGAGTAAAAATTAGAACATCGTCAACAAAGAAAATGTGGTTGATCGGGGGGCTACGAATGCTTGCCTTGATTCTAGGAATTGTATGTCGATCTTGGAACAAAGACGTCAAAAGTACTTCCGCACATAAGATAAACAATTAAGGGGATAAGGAATCGCCTTGTCGAAAACTACACTTAGGATAGAATTGGCATGAAGGCAGTCTGTTGATGAGTACCTCATAGGAGACGGTATAGACACACTGAATGATAAGATGGATGAGATGTGGGGGAAATTCATTTTCAGGTGGATTTTTCCAAAGAAATTTCATTGGATTTTGTCATAAGCCTTACTCATATCCATCTTAATGGCCCCAAGTAACCGCTTAGATTTCTTAGTATGTCGAATTTTGTCAATCAGCTCTTGCGTAATTAGCACATTATCCGTGATGTAGCGTTTACTAACAAACGCACTTTGAAATTGGGAAATTAGGCCAGCTAGCCCACCTTTTAATTTGTTCACCAATGTCTTTGAGGTTACGTTATACATGATATTGTAGAGGCTGATGGGTCAGTAGTCACTTGGTGTGGATGGATTCTTGCATTTTGGGATTAGCACAATGAAAGCTTTGTTCGTAACATTTAGCATGTGACCCGATCTCAAGAATGATAGGGCTGCCTCAGTTATTGGTTGTTCCATAAAGTACCTACATTATTGCTATACAATAGCCGTGATACCATCCGGCCCAGGTGCTTTGAGAAGTTTAATATGGAATAAGGCCGTTTTAATTTTCGAGGCTGTAAAAGGTCAATCAAGGAAACTTTTCTGGGTATCCAACAATTTACAGGTAATACCATCCACTAAGGATGTGATAGGAATTGTATTAACTGTAACAGGTAGAGGGCAGAAAATAACTTGAAAATGGTTAACCAGGCATTCAGTAATATTGTCATGGTTAGTATGAATAACATGATCGGCATCAGTGATGGTTAGAATTCGATCGTGGTTACGTCGAATCAAGGTAGAGGTATGGGAATACTGAGTATTCATGTCACCTAATACTAACCATTTTGGGGTGGCATTTTGGATCCAAAAAATTTCTTCACATTCCATCAACCAGTCCAGCTTGCGGCGTGCAAATTGCTCATAAATTTGTACGTCTCTGTTAGGAAGGAGGATTTGAAAATGATTCAAGTGGGCCACCATATCTTTGATTTGTACTTCTAGATTTCCAAAGTTGGCCTTATTCTAGATTCAAAAAATCTTTCATCATATTGTGTCCTCACGAGGCAAATTGCTCAGAAATTTGTGCCTCTCTGTTAGGAAAGAGGACTTGAAAATAATTCAAGTGGGCCACCGTATCTTTGATATACACTTCTAGATTTCCAAAGTTGGCCTTATTCTAGATTCGAATATTTTTCATCATACGGTGTCCCCAGGAGGCAACTTGGTATGGGGGGACCCTACAACAGGTTGTTGTCAGGCTCTCTGAATGATTTGTTTCCCAAAGGGGTGTTTCAACCACATATCTTCAAATCTTTTTTGATGCAACATATATTTTGAGTTAGGGTTAGTATCAACGAGTATTGGGGAATGGTCGGAGGATTGAATAACCATGTTGGTAAGCATAGCCAATGGAAACAAAGTAGACCAGGCAATATTCGCAAATCCCTTATCGATTCATTCATAAGTGCATTCCTCATCTTGCCGGTTATTGGTCCAAGTGAAAGAAGGCCCCCACCCATTTAATATCAAATAAATGATGTGTTTGGATTAGTTCAGCTAGGAAGGTATACACAGGATTATGTGAAAAGTGGGTCCCAGTTTTATCTGATGGTAATAAAACCTTGTTAAAGTCGCCTATAAGAATGAGGGGTTGGTGGATAAATGATTGGGCTTAAGAAATTCTTGATCGGGTCTTCTTTCTTTTGGCCAAATATGGGTGGCCATATATAAACCCAGATACCCAGAAGGCCTAACCCGGCAGTTGGAACTAAATAAGGATTATATTTTTATCAAAGAACAACACGTGTAACATCCCGAAATTTCCGGAACGTTAACACTCACTCAATCGTTACACTAAGACAATAGATCCCTCAATTCAACCAATTTATAATCATCCACCAGTCAGAGCAACTAAACCATCGAGTAAAAATAATACGCTTAGCGTATTGCCATAGTTGAAACATCAAGTCTAAGTTAACAATTTTAAATAACAATGATGACCCACGCAGGGGTTCTAAAGACTAAGACTGAAACTTAAATTCTCTTTCGCTCGACTCAGATCTACTCCACACCCAATGCGATCTATTGTTAGTTATCACCTGCGGAAAGGAAGTCAAAGGGGAGTGAGCTTTTGAGAGCTCAGTAAGGTCGTTCAAACGAAGAAACTACGAAACAATTACAGATGCAATTCATAGATTTTCAAAAAGAATCATAACTAGTTCTATCAGATATCAATACGATTTTCTGATACGATACAAACAATCACAAATGCAATAACATGAGCAATTGCAAAGCTACACAGGCAATGCAGGGTAATCACTTAGCAAAGCCACAAAGGCGATGCTCATTAACACTTTCCACCGGCTAGTCCATCAAGGCACTAGCCCACACCAATACACTGGCTAGTCCGTTAAGGCACTAGCCCACACCAATATCCTCCAACATATACCAACTCCCCCAAAACACACCAATACAGAATCTCATGTCAATGTACAGAATGCAATAATCGATAACACAATGAATAAATCGATACTCAACGAGTAAGAAATAGTGAACATCGAATGGAATGTCCAATAACCGTGTAAGGCTCAAAACAAGGTATTTAAAGGCAAACGATGCGTACGCATAACAATTATAACAGATGCCAAAGAAAAATTGATAACAATTCAGAAAAACATATACGAAGATAATTTGATGAATTGGGTTTCGGATAGAAATCCCTTACCTCGATCCACGTTATGCCATGTTAATTGACATCGATCCAAAAGTCGTTGAATTAACCTAAATTGGCAAATTCATTTATTAGAAAAATAACCTACACTACTATACTATAAACCCTATTATCAACTACCCAAACGGCGCTCACTTCTAACCTCAGAATGACGCAACTCAAAACGGTTCCCGCGCACGGCCAACCTAGCCGAAAACACTGTACGCTCTCTAATGCGTAATGATATCCCGAGATTCGTAATAAATTACAATAAAACACTTTCGTAGCTTAAAACATTGTAGAGAGTCAAAATATGAATTTTCTACAATTTTGAATATTTTTGAATAAAAAAATAATTTCTTTAAATACTCTAAAAACCAATAAATTTCCATAATTGCTTCTAGCTAGAAATAGGGACTCATAATTTTTATACAAGCCTTAATATATGTATAAAAATTATAGAAATTAAAATCAGGATTTAAAAGGCACTAAAACTATTTCTTTATTTTTTGTTTTGCTAAACTCAATGCTATATGGAAAAATGATATCAAATCAACTTCAAAAATTATCAAATTCAAATTGAGTCTTATTCATATCATAAAGACATTACTCTAATTTTTCCCTGAACATTTTCTGGGTTTAAAGGCTCCAAAAGAATTTTTACAATTCTATGTTTACAGAAAATATAAAAAATATAAATAGTTTCAGAAAATAATAAACTTTTGCCAGAAATCCTAACATAGGCTAAGGTATCATACTTTAAAATTTCACGTGCTAACGACAAGCGTGCGGTAGTGTATGCACGTGCCGAACTTAACGTCAATCCGTTACCAAACCGTATGTCCCTTCTTTTCCCTCTGTACCCACACACTCCTGTTCACAGCATTTCCCCACACACCTGTCTCTTGGCAGCTCCACGCACACAGATATAACTACACCAACACATTCATGCCCTCCTCAATCATTTATACACATATATAAATACCCACAAGACCACACAATCACATTCTCACAAAACCATTGCACCCTGTTTTCACGCAGTCACACACCTCACAGCACTCATACACACACCCCGTCAACCAGCTCCATCTCTCCATTTTTCTTTATAGTTTCTCTATAGTACATAAGTTATTCTAGCCAAACTCCAGTCACCACAAAACTATGCTGCTTGGATATAGAAATAAAGCCACATATTCTGATCCCGGTAACAACAGAACTCATCAAAAGCAAACACATCAAGCCCCTCAAGGTTTCAGGTCAGTTGCTCGGCAGAAAGAAATGAGGAGGTCCTTAATCATGTCTTGGATGAACTCTTGCCGATGGGCTTGAGCACAAACCAACTCAGCATACTTGGTGATCTCCGGCCAATCTTGAGAAGATCCCTGTAGAAAATAATGCGCTGTGGTTTTTGGCCAGTGTACTCACAGACCCATATTCACACTAAACACAGTAAATCCTCACGGCCACATCAAATCTCACAGCTCCCTTAAACCCACACAAACGCGCACACGACGGTAGCCATGCCCCCACTTCATGCACACTCACATACATCTCTCGGCAAATCCCAAAACACACCCATAAAATTGAAAAATCTGAGAACAATTTGCTAGAAAGCTTACCAGAAAATCATTGCTATCGTCGGAAACTTTGCCAGAACCCTTCTCCCGTCTCCTTCCTTTGCTCTCTCTGCCGCAATAGGTTTCCAACAAAGCCTAGGACGGCCGATCACTATTCTATAATCTATATATGATAACCCTAGTTGGAATATAACCAAAAGCTCACCTTAACTTCTGTTAATCGTTCAAGTTTTCACCCGGAAACTTTTATTACCGTGAAGAAGTCCAAAATAATTATCTACAAATAGTTAATGCACTAGAAAAAATTATTAACGGGTCTTTTGCACTATCTCATGTCACAAATCGTCACTAATAATAAGCGCATCGATACCAAAAATAAATTCGCTGCTAAAAGTATACGTCAATGCTAAGTATTTAAAAAATAACATCATTAAAAACTGCTAATTAAAATATTGATGCTTAAAAATATATTTCTCCGCTAAATTT
The DNA here is from genome assembly GCA_033065855.1 of Escallonia rubra. Taxonomy (NCBI): domain Eukaryota; kingdom Viridiplantae; phylum Streptophyta; class Magnoliopsida; order Escalloniales; family Escalloniaceae; genus Escallonia; species Escallonia rubra. The sequence goes on along the minus strand of JAVXUO010002854.1, from coordinate 302,271 downwards.
TATTTTATTAATCCGTTAAAAATATCGGGGTGTTACAACACGGCACCATCGATTTCATCCTTCCAGCCCTTTTGTCCCAGTAGTACAACTAGGGTTAGTACCTGTAGTCGAAGTATACCCAACTCGTCTAAACTTTGCAGAAACAAAATCAATTTGTTTTTTTTTTTTTGATTTCTTGAAGGAAAATACACATCAGTTTATATAACAGTGCCATCTTTAGTGCTGCACGAACTGATAGGGCATGGCCAAGCCTACGACAATTACAGCATAGAATTATCATTTGGTCCGGCAGGGTTGTTGAGGGACAACACCCGAAGCCCGAGTCAAAGAAGCTGAAGACATTAAAAGGAAGGGATTATCCCGTATACACCGAGATCGTTTCAACTCAGATCTAAGAGCACAGGAAGACGTTGGAGGTAACAATTCCGACCTTCTCTCTTAAACGTGTGGAAAAATCTTATATTGGCAACTTTGTCACAAGCATATCTACAGCATTTGAGCCATGGTGGCTTAAGGTCCATGTCTAACAAGGTTCCTTTGTGCAAGAACTCCTTGCATGACTAAATCGAAGATACACAAGTATAGTCTTGCTGAGATGGTGGAGGAGCTTGCCCAAACCGAGAAGTCAAACAGTTCAAATCAGGATCCCGGGGAACCCTTGAAGAACCTGCCGTAGAGATCCACTCCAGCGAGCCCTGTTCCCCAGATTTGCATCGTTTGGGATTCAGAATACCAGCGAAAACCACCCCCTCATTAATTATTTATCTATTTTCCATTTTTTGTTATGAATTGTCATACGATACATGAAAATCAATTACCAAGTCACAAAGATATGAGCATAAGTAATGGTATGTATGATGCGTAATGATTAAAGAAAACCTGGTGATGGATTGGATGCCTCTGGTGACTTTGACATGTGTTTTTTCCCCTGACCCTCCACCATCTGTCCATTTACCTATTGAAATGTCCTTTTGCCATTGGAAGTGCTCAGAGATATGTCCTTCTTAGGAATAGGAAGATTGATTTCCTCTTGATCAGCTGAAGTATCATCTTCATCGGAATAATAATCCAAAGCATAAAATTTGGTTCCGCTAGAAATAGGGCCTCCATCGTTGAGAGTAGAAGGCTCAAACATGTCTGGGCCCGTGAAACATGCATTAATTAATTATTAAGAGATGGATAACCACTTTCCAATACACTGGGGTATATGGATAGAGTTAGGTCCCTGCAAATGTCGTTCAGGTGAGATTTCAGTGAATCTGTTGGCATTAACGGTACATGAGCTTCATCTTCTGTCTCAGCCCGTCTTATCACACCACCGTCACCCACGAGATTACCAGAATCCTGTGCGGGAAACATAAGCCAATATTGCAACTGAACGTCATCATAAGACACCAAAGGTTGTTTACCATCACAGTGAGTAATAGTATCCAGAAGGTCATCGGGGTTCAAGTAAAGGTCATCGGGCATTGGTAACAGGCCATCATTTTGCAGAAGGGGAGGATTGGGGGTGAGCCATAAAGAAGGACCACAAGCCCTTGGATCAGAATATTGGTTTGATGAATCGGTTCATGAAGAGTTTCGTTATTAAGTTTTGGTCCAAGTCGTAGGATAAGTTGAAGCCCAATGTCCGAAAGGCCTACTAATATCTTATGAATGTCCAGATTAAAAAACTGCCCATTATTTCCAGGGAGTTGGACCGTGATCCAAGATGGGCCCACAAGTAGTTGGAAATTGGTAAATAGTGCAATAGGCCCCGTCAAACTAGTTGGGCCTAACGACCCATTTTAAGTTGTAAATTAGAGGAACTGGGCGATATATTGGGAGATTTGGGAAATCCAAAGATATTGGATAATCTATAGGTAGATCGTGTGTGGATATTGGAATATCAGTATCAGATTTATTTGGACACATGTCTCATTCTGATTGTATCAATGTGCTAGTGGACCTAGGGCCAAATGATGGAAAATCTTCACTGGGGATATGATCAAACAATGTTTCTAATACCACTTGATCATCACTGTTCAGGCCTGAGGTTACCTTTTTTGGCAAAGAATTTGTCGAGGACCAGTCGTCCTCTTCCAAAAGCACCAGTGGATCATTCACTACCAAATCACCAGAAATCATCATTTCCTCCTAATTGATCACCTCTTGAGCAATCCCGTCTACGGCTTCGCCCAGGTTATCCATCTCCATCAGTGGAAAGAAATTGTCTTCCATGACCTCATCCACTATCTCCGTATTGAGATCATCATCATCTATTAGACCCATTTCTTCCACCAGATTATGTAGGTTAGGGTGCCCCACATTTTCCCCTCCCTCACCATTTTCCTCATCACCATTAGCCTGATTTACATCATTAGCAGCCCCATTATCCTTCGAACTTCCATTATCAGCAACCACCGTGTCTTCACCCGAGAAGAATGATTGGGATACAGTTACAAAGACAAGGACATCACTCGAGATAATTGAACATGCCGAAGAAAAAGAGTCGAAAAGATGCGTGAGGTTGATTCTATTCGCAATAGTTGAGATGGATATACGGGAAGAGCGGTTCTAATATGAGTTAGGGAGGGCATGAAAGGGATTAGCAAACATAGAGTGCCCATGTAAGTAGTAAAGGGAATGAAGATCAGGGTCCTGAGTTTGTGCAGTACGTCGGCCAAGCAGTTCTAAAACATCTACGAGTGAGGCATTGCATTAGATGTTTTCACCCCCTATTGTCCCGCGTCAATAGCAAGTTGTGAAAATTCGCTCATACGTGCAGCGTAAGATAACCCATCCGGCACCATCCAGTAAGGGAAGGTCCAAAAACACCCGAACTTTGATACGAAAGTAATCTGTGTACGGTGCTCCAACTAGTCGATTTCAAGCAAGGTACCAGGCCATTCCAATTTTTTCCGCTAGCGTGAACTGATAGCAGTCACTAGGTATTTTACTTACTTGCATCCACATATCGACAGTCAAAAATTGAACAACAAAGTAGATCACATGCGGGAACCATGGTTGAAGAATCAGAAGAGCTCTAAATAAGTTCCATGGTCCATTGTTGTGTACCAAAATAGCATCTGTTTGGGTTGAAAATTGAAAAGTAAAAAATGTGGGAAGCTTTTGAACGATGACGGGGACATGGAGCATCCAACACTCGCTCACCCTTTTCTAGATGTTTTTCTGGGAAAAGGAGTGATGATCTATGAAACGTCCAATTAAAACCTTATCTTTATCAACTCTCAGATGGCCAACAAGACTAGAGTTAATGGGAATCATAATCCTACGGAGGTCCAAATTGTCATTTTCGTGGATTTTTCAATCATGTTAGAATAGGTCAGCCATAAGTGCGGAAACAAAGTACTAAAGAAACAGAAAGATCAGGGACTGGGTGGACCGTGAAAGGGGGAGAGACAAGGATGGTGGGAGACAAAAGTATGGTTGGGAATCAACCCAGGGCCGAAAGGTGGGGGGAGGGACAATAGAGATAAAGGTTTAGAAAGGTAAGTAGATGGAATAAATAAAGCTTCATGGCAGTAGAAAGGTATAGGTTGGAAGGTAGGGATAGAAAAGGGAGTGGAGAGAATCTGACATATTCGTGCTTATCTTTTTTCTTTGGGGATACTTGAAACTTGAGAGGGTTGGTTTAATTAAGTTGTAGGTTTCAGCTAAATCTGGATGATGTCTTGTACCGTCGGCAGCTAGGTACGTATTTTTATCAACTTGGTGGATGGTTTGGTCTACCACTTCCCTTCTTCTTTATTTTTTCACACTTCATTGACAGTTAAAATTGGAATTTCTCAACCTTTTGCACGACTCTGATGATCTTTGTATGCAAATCATTCTTCCGTTAAACCTCAACAGTTTTGCTACTTGCTCTTTCTTTCAATCTAATTTGTTAACTCATTTTGTTTCCTCTTCAATTTCTCTCTCTCATGCTTGATTTTCTTCAGCTTCTCTTCGAGAATTCGAGGTTGAAGAGGTGCATCTCTTGTAGACTTTTTTATTAGAAACAATCCACTTATCTTCATTGTAAAGAATCACCTAATTTAGACCCAGGAAGGTCGAATTCAGAGTCGTTATCTTATTTTATTGTTTTAAACAAATAGAAGGGGGAAAAAACTAAAAGACTCTAAAATGCCTAACTAGGCTCCTAACCTATTGGAAACGGAGATGGTGAGTTTCAAGACTAAGTTATACAATGGGAAACTGTTAGGCACCCATTATACCCTCAAGGTTTTTACTTTGTTTTAGTAATTTTTGGCCTTTTAACATATAACGCATAAACATTCACAGAATCCGCCCTAATCCTAATCATATAGTTTTGGTTTGAATTCCATAGAAGGGGTTAAATGTCCTACGTATCCGGTCGAATAAACCAGAATCAAAACCACGTAGTTCTGACCGGACCCTACGGGAGACAACCTAAATCTCGGCCTTTGACTCTTGTGATAAACACGACTCCTCTAGTCTAAAAAGACTTAGATTCTTTTTAAAGTTTTTTACATTTTATGATCGAGACGTGATCGCATGAAAAGGGGGAAACAATCTATACTTCTCTAATCTAGAAATAAAAATATTCAAAAGAAGTATAGAAAATTGTATCTTGATCTTGATTGCCCAAATGCTTGATTCAAGAACTTATTTGACGTTGAAAACTATAAAACGCAATCTACCCAGTTAGAAAAGTTCTATTTTTGGCTTGGAGACGACCTGTAATGTCTTCGGCTCCATTTACAAGGTCGTACCTCTGAAAAGATACACGATTTATGTTTTAAATCACCAAAATTGGGTATCCTATGAGCAAGTTATGGCCGGTCAATTTGGTTTGTGCTTGATGGAGGAAGTCTCGAGGTTTTTTGGCAGAATTTTCTCTTGGAGAAAGGTCATAAACTTCTAAAGAGGAAGGCCCTTACTTCTGTAACCCAAGGGATCAATTTATAGAGGTTTAGGGGCTAACAAAAATGGTAAAATTGACTTTTTCGTGTCTAGTATCTATGCGGAACAGAATATCGAATTTAAATCACAGATCGAGAAAGTCAACTAACCGGCCAGATTGTTGAAAAGTGGTCATGTACCAGAGGTCAGGAATTAATGTTAAGTCATATCTCTATATCAAGTATCACTTCCAAATCAGAAATCAATCACAAGTCGAGTCATAATCCTTTTTTATCGTGGCCTAGGTTAAACCGAACCAACTGGATTGATTAAACCAATTGGACCGAATTCTGACTAGACTGGACTCTAACTGGACTGGACTGAACTGCTTATTTGACTTAACTAAATATATTAAGTCCCTAAAAATAATAAACTTAATTAAGAATATGGGTTAAATACAAAAATGTCTCATATAATATGCACATATTTGCAATTTACTCCCGGTAATTGCAACTTTGGCTATAATGTCCTTCGTAATGGGTAAAACCGCTGCAAGATTGTTCCTTACCGAATCTTTTTTTCGAAAATGCCCATTTAAATAAGCATTTTCCATACACGTGCAAATGTGAAAGGTAATAACGACATTTTTATCAAATATGATTGACCATGCCCCCACCCCAATTAATCTCATTTATAATCATTCTACTATAACTACACATAAACAAACATATTACCTAGTTCCCTTCCACTCTAAAATCCCTTCCTGGTTTTCTCGCCCAATACTTTTAAGAGAGGATTCAGCTGAGAGAAACCCATTGCACCGAAATTGCCACTGCCAAAACCCATCTTCATGCTTTCATTCCCCCTTTATTCAGGCTTTCATCCTCCACTCCACCCAAATCGCCACTGCCAAAACCTATCTTCAGGCTTTTTCCCCCTTTTATCCAGGCTTTCATCGTCCACTGCACCCAAATCGCCACTGCCAAACCCCATATTTGACGCAGTCATCTACTACGTTGTTGCTACCAACACCAACCCCCCCCCACCCCCTGCCGCATGTCCTCAACCTTGGTGCTACATTTCTCCACCCAAAAATTCAAGAATTTTTTTCCTAAACTGAAATCTCGAGTTGATGGAGAGAGGATCTCATCCTAGATAGGACAAATCTAAGTTCCTTACTTCCGTTAAAAAAATGTTTTGTGCGTGTGTGTGGGCGCGTGTCTAACATAGCCAATGCAGTGACATACGGGCAAAAATGCTCCATGCCAAGAATCCCTTGGCCTATAAGTAGTGGTGGCTTAGATCTGTAACATAATCACCCATATAATTTCTCGAGGGTGGTCTGATTTCTCAAAAAAAGTGTTGGGCTTCCATTGGTGGGTGGCGATGGCGGTCTTAGGAAAAAGGACTGACTTTGAGATCAAGTGAAACATCATCGGTGGTGGTGTACTGGTGTTGGACTTCTAAGCCAGTGGTAGTGAATTTAGTGCCTGTGTTCGTAGATATGCTGACATGGTAGTGGTACATCATGCAATTGGTGGCAGCAGTGGTTGGTGTAATGCCAACAACAATAGAGGTTATGGCGACATAGGTGGTGGGGATTTTCTCTGTTAAAGGGTCATTCGCCGCGCACATGACCCTTCAAATTGGGGGTAATTTTGTCTCTTCACGTAAAGATCTTCCCCACAACTGTTGTTACCCTCTCATTTCCCTCCTTTTTCCATTATTCTGTCATTTCCCTCCAAAACCCATCTGGCTAAAAGAGAAAAGAGGAGGCAATGGTCTGTTACTGCAGAAGAAATCCCATCATGAAGACTTCATGGACCAACAGAAACCCAGGGAGAAGATTTTTTGTTTGTGCAGCCGAAAATGGTCAGGTAATGTCCTAATCGTTAGTTAGGGACTTCCATTTTCATAAATTTTCATCCATTTTCAAACACCCACCATGTATTTGTAGGAAGTCTCCGGTTACTACTTCAGTTGGATTGACCCACCTATGTGTGACCGCTCTATTCAAGTGATCCTTGGGTTGTTACAAAAAAATTAATGGCTTGGACGAGGATCTCCAAAGATGTATAGTACAACTTGATGAGCACCAAGAGCAACTGTGAACATGTGGAAAGGAATTGGGAAGCTATCGCTCTAAGCAAAGGTTGTTGTGGGTTGCTTTGCTCTGCTCGTGGTTCATGTGGTTTATTATGAGCTACAATTTTAAAAGTTCGAATAAGAGTATGGGATCTAAAGGAGGTGGTTCACCTAAGTTGTTAGAGCTCAAGGACCTGTAATAGCTTAAGGACCCACCCTTGTAATGGATTTTAAAAACATTGGAATCAAAGGAAACAATTCTATTTGATGAGTTAATGATTACAGCAATGCTTTCCCTGTTGAGTGTGCATTGAGTTCATGATTGGAATCAGAGAAAGCAATGAAATTCGGAATATGGAAACAATGGATGTCACAAAACCAAGTCTAACAATGCATAAACCTGAACTAAAAAATATTTGGGTCAAAAGAGAATCATATGCATTGCCAAAAGATAGAGTTGTCAAAAGATTACATGTAAAAGTAGCCAAAAATATTACATGTTTGAAAGTTTGCCAAAAGATTATCAAAAGATTACATAGGAACCAAATGCACCTAGCAATCAATATATATATATCAGACTAATTACATCGAGTTGTTCATTGTCCACTAGTTTCTCTCATCAACGATGCTGCAGTAGAGAATCCATGAGCCCTAGCTGATGATGACCTTGTTACCCTAGAGCTTCCTTCTTGAGCACCTTGCCTTATAGTACTTCTCCTGACCTGGAAAAAAAAACACCACACCATCAACTCAAGGATATACTAATTGTAATGTGATGTAAAAAGAAGTCACTGTATATATTGGTCACTCACTGGATACATCCTTCTAGGTTCAGGTTGTAACCAGCCCCTGGGATTAGTAAATTTCCTCTTATCTAGGTTGTTTAGTCTTTTGACCAGTTGAGAATGTGCCTTCTTGACTTCCCTGACTTTCTCCTACTGTAGTTCTGCCTTTGGCACTACCTTTCTCTTTGCCTTTGCCCTTTGCTTTTCCTCTCTATTGAGGACCTGAAGCTAAATCTGTCTCTTTCCTTTTTGGCTGACATCCTTGACCTCTGCAACTTCTGCTATTGTGTCCAGCATTACCACACCTACTACATTTGATCACAATACCCTTTCTACCAAGTCTGTTTACAAGCTCATCCATCACAGGTTCTTTCCTCATATTCTTAGGCCTACCAGGTTGTTTATGATAAAGAGGTGGAAGAATTGGAGTTTTATTTGTTTCTTCCCACAGGTTGGGACCATTAACAGGATTCAACATATGATTATATACCTTCCTAAAGGTCTCAACCCTAAAACATTCATCAACCCAAAGTTCAGGTTTTCCCCCCACTCCTTCCATTTGTCATGTCATTATATATAGCAGAAACAGCACGAGCACATGGGATCCCACATAGGTCCCATTTCTTGCAGCTGCAAGTCCTCTCCTTCAGGTCTACAATATATTATTCCCTACTTGCAGCCCTTACATGGTACTGAGTACCACCATCCCACTCATAATTGTAACGGCAGGACTTCGACTTCATGGTTTCTAGTTTCTATTGTACTCATGGACACAAAAGGCCATCCCATTTCTTCATGGCCTTCCTTTTCTACACAATTCTTCCCATCATCCCCTTATTGCCTCAAGGCATGAAACTATTGGTTTATCCCTATTGCTAAGGATGAAACTATTAAATACCTCACAGTAGTTATTCAACAATAAGTCACATCTAGACTTGAGTGAAAAATGGGACCTACACCAATGACTAGCAGGTACCTTATGAAGGTACTCAAATGCCCCCACACAATTTGTCTTTAATGTGTCCATTGTTCTCCTAACGTATGTGACATTAAGGGCTTTTGCAGCATTCCACATGGCTTCTTTCATATCTAAACTAGGAAATAACTTCTTAAAGTTCTTCTACAAATGCATGACACAATACCTTTGCTCACAATCTGTCACTACTTCCTCAAGTGCAGACAACAAACCCTGGTAAAGTAAGGAGCAGTTAGTAAAACAAATGTATATGATAAAGTATGAAGCATTAGTGAAAATTTACAATTGAAAAAATCAAATAATTTATTCCCTTTTTTGGTCTGAAATGAAGATCCAATCACTTTGGTCTTCAATGTCTAAGTCTTCAGCCACCAATTTGATAAACCATTTTCAGGATAGTTGATTTTCAGCTTCAACCACTGCCCAGGCAAAGGGGTACATTCCATTGTACAAATCAATTCCCACTGTTAACTGTTCTGGGAAAGGGCCCCTTAAGAAACATCCATTAAGCCCAACCACCTTCCTACAACTTGCTTTGAAACCAACCCTCAAAGCCCCCAAACACATGTATAATCTATGAAATCTAGGGAACTCTTCAAAATAATAGGCTCACATAATTTTATGATTGCAATAATGCCTGGATTAGTCCTGTTGATCTCATGACAGTAGTCCTACAACCCCTTAAAATGATCCATGTAACTTCCATCAACCAAATCAATTGCCTTTCTCTTTGCCATGTATACCTTACTTCTTGAAACACCGGATTCTAACTCCACCCTTACAGTATCCCTAATTCTGAACTTGTCTAAATACTTTTTAAACAGCCAACCAGATTTGATCTGATCATGGTAGTATATGTTTGGGCAAGTATGTATTTTTTGATATGTTCTCACAATCAAAAAAAAATTCTTCAAGTCTAGATGCATATAGAACCCACTTACATTGATCACTGCCCTTACACTTTGCCCTGACTATGTCTCTCTCATTAGTATAAAGCTTGATTCTCCTCTTTGTAATGATTGAATGCTCCCTAATAGCTTGCTTCAACACTTGTGAGTTAGCAAATAACTTGCCCACACTAAATTTGGGTTTGTTCATGTCTCTGTTAGGATTAAACTGAGGGTGGCTTTCCCTGCCTTCTTCATCCTCAGATTCACTAGGAAAACTCCTTAGGTCATTAAAATGATAGCCTTCTGAATTACCACCCTCTTGATCCTCAGTTTGTGATATATTTTCCTATACCTGCCTTCTTCAGCCTCAACTTGTGCATTATAAATGTGCACATCTTCCTCAGCCTCATATTGGCTGTCATGCAATGTATTTTGGTTAACACCCTCACCTTCATCTTCTGACTCAGATGATTCAACTATCTCATCACTTTATTGTTGATGCTCTATACCTACATGCTCTTAATCACTGGTATGAGCATCTCTACTAGGCAATTCAATCACATCCTCATGTTCACTAGGGTTTAGTATGTCATTATTAGCAAGCAGCCACTGTGTGTACTGAGTATCCTCAAAATGAGGCATTACTTCATCATAAAAACTTATCAGTAGAGAATTACCACCCTCAGATATTTTCTCCTCTTGAGTATCATCTATATCTTGGGTTGCCTGAGGATGATCATCACCTAACTTCAGTTCTTCAATGACAACTGAAGATGGTATTGATGGTGGCATAAAAAACTTCTCTACTGATGTACTTCCATGTTCAACATAGACCTCATTTACATTACAGTTGTGATCATGTCACGCTTTTAAGAGTTCCCTTATATCATCATCCTCTCCTAGAACCCTCAACCCACTGTCAAGACTCATGCCAGGAATTTTGTAATAGTAAAACATGACCTCATCAGTATAGCCTAATTCTTTTAGCATCTCATCTAATTCATGCATTGAATACTTGTCACAGTCACAGTAATCAACATAAGTTATGAAACCCTCGACATAAACCCTCTGTGGACTGTAAAAAAAACTCACCCCCACTATGCAACTCAATGATAAAGTATTCAACTTCATTTCCTGGTTCATACACAGAAATCACCAAAACAACCCTAAGTTCGTGCCCTTTTATCTCTGTAACCAATTAAAAATGTCCCAAATACATACATGCATATATAATAATATGTGTTTGTGTAAATAATATATTACAGATCGACATGCATGCAATTCTTAACCAAATCAAATGAATATTTTGAAGTGTACCTATAATTTTTATATTCATAGTGTGTGTCTGTGCGTAAAACACAGCAATCGAAATAAAATCAACAATATTAAATCTTAATACCATACAAATCACGTAGGTCGACAAAAATTCCATCATCTCTAAAGATCCACGACATCTCGATCGTCTTCACACAATGCCCACAAAGCACCTTCAAAGAGAGAGTCTTGACTAGTTCCAAACTCCCCGATTAAAACAAATCTAAACCTAAACAATGGATGGATTTGTGTAGGTGTGATTGTGTAAAGTTTCCAGTTGTATCAAAACAGGTGAAGGTTTCCCTAAAATCAGTCACTATTCAAATTCAAACACACACTATTACACCTTAAACACACACAGTCCTCATCTTTTTCCTCTACCGAACCCATTTACACACACACACACAACTCATGTAGACCCACACTGCCATACACATAAACACACCCTAAAACATCTAAACACACACTCTAATACACATAAATTACACACATATAAACATAATTCACACAATCACACACGCCCAAGCACACACTCTAACACGCACATCACCCATTAAAACACACCCAAACCTCACCCAATTTCCCTCCTACGCACAATTGTACACCTCATCCTACACATACACATAATTACACCACAAACTCACACACCTGAACACATACACATATGACACTCTGCATACATTGCACACACGCACTCTCGACCCTCTCCCCTACCCCCTGCACACCTTAAACGCACCTTAACACACACTACCTCACATAATACACTTATATATTTGCTCATAACACACACAGAACCCCCCCCCCCCCCCACACACACACACTTACTAAAACTACACACCTAGAAATTAGAGAGATTACCCTTACGAATTCTTTCTCAATCTCTCTCTATCTGATTTTTCTACCCGAATCCCCCTTTTTCTCTCTGTTTTTCTGTTCTTTCCACAGCCTGTATTCTTTGGGCGAGTACTGTTCATCTTTTTTTTTTTTCTTCCTTTAATTTCCTTTTTAAAATCTAACCATACTTTATAATTTAATTTCATTAGTCAGCAAATGCACAAGTAGGAGGTGGCACTCCCAAGACCATTTTCTCTACAAATTTGACACACTAATGCATACTTTTCAAAATTTTAAAATAGCCCCAAAGTTTTTCATATTTACAAAATGGCCCCAAAACTTTTCAAAATTATATTTTCACCCCAAAATCATTTTAAGCTTCCATACTCTACCAATACCCAAGCACTGCTCAAAATTATCACCTGTTTATTTTTCAGAGCGCAGATGATTGTTTTAAATAGCTCCCAAAGTACCAGATATTACAGAAAGTGCAAAAAGAGAGGGCGGCCCGAGAGAAGAAATGGAAGGGCAAAAAAGAGGTCGAGTTGGCTGAGGACATCATATTTCCTCCATGGACAGCCTTCTTGAGGGGAAACACCAAGGAGCTTGTGAAGAATACAGAGCAACTACACCTTCACACATCATCTAAGGCTCCAAAATACGACCTTGCAAAAATAATTCTTACAAACATTCATCATACTGCAGCGAAAAACTTTCAAGTCCTTAAACAACATATATTTACATTGTAATACACGACTGGAGTCATGTAACTCCTATCAACTTATCTCGCAGCTCAATCTTTGTCTTATCATTTCTAGCATGTCTCACCTCACTCAGTTTATCCCCTTGCTCAACTTTTCTAGCTTGTTTCCTTTCCCTTCTTAGATGGTTCTCATGGGTCAACCTTATCACCTGCACAGCACAGCATAAGGAATGAGCACAAATCGTCCAGTAAAGACAACACGCGGAGTATCGTGTACAAGTGATTCAAGAGAATTAGAGGATTAATAATCATCTCAATGATAATAATGAATCAAGAGTTTATAATAAATTTTGGCATCAGCATAATTTGCCAAACGATAACTTTCTTTCATCAGACTGAGCGGATTCGAGGCCCAAGAGAACAACATTATTGCCAACTCCTCATGGATAAGACGGCCTGATTAACTGACTGACTATGCAAGTGAACACTAACACAAGAATCGTCAAAGTAAACATCAATGAAATAGAAGTCATTAAAATCATTAACATCAAAATAAAATCAAATGCAATGCAGACTCAGACGCGACAGACTAGACTTGACCAAACATGGCAGACTCGACTCGAGCGCCCTACATCCTTTTTGGCCAGTGATCATATTTCATAGACCATCATCCACATTTGATGTCCCACTATACGGGATGTTCATCTCAGTCTCAAATACTCAAAAGAGACGCTGTCATCAAGAAAGGAACTCACAAAGAGTGTTTATCCCTAATCGCATTATAGCTGAAACAACAAGGCTTCATCAACGGGGCGGATTAAGGGAAAATTTTTACACCTTATATCCTCAATAGCACAACCCAAACGAGAGATACCAGGTCAAAAGATCCATGGTGTTTCAAACATAACAACAAGGATTCAACATAAGCATCATCAATATGACGGACTCTGGAGAAATTTAACCACAAGTTCTCAACAACGCTCTTAAATAGGAGGAATATTGATCATCAATAATTATCGACATCCCATAACCACCGCACAACAATCAGTACATAACATCACCAAACAACAAGTGGGCGGACTCGAGAGAAATTTTCCACAAGCCCTCAACGATGTTTTTAAATAGGAGAAATTTTGATTAATAATAAGTACCGACATTACACCACAACAACGCATCCATCTCTATGTAACATCATTAATCAACGAAAGGGCAAACTTGGGAGAAACTTAACGACATGTCTTGAACAACATTCTCAATCGAGAGAAATATCGGCTATCAATAATTGCCAACATCTTACAACGACCACACAACTATCATCACTAATGTCAGGTATGCAAATCGAATTGAATCATAGTATACTATGACATAAATTATTCTTACCAAACTTCATCAACAAGGTGGACTAAGTGAAATTATTCTACCATAAGTCCTCAACAACATAATTCGAATAAACGAATATCAGTTACAATGACTACTAGTGTCAAGCATAACAACAAGAATCTAACGGCATCAACATGGCATGCTAATAAAAATAATGAATTAGCATATCAGAAGCACATTGTCCTTACTTGATTGGCTTATAGCCGACGCAGCTTGCAACCTTCAACCGCAATGAGCAGGATCACCTAGTCAAAGAATACCCTGCTCATTAGACACCATTCAAACATATACGCACTCTTTATTCTACTCCCTTCCCATTTAACCGTTCATAGCGTCTACCCAGCCTTATCAACATATTAGCGATAACAAACCCCCTTATTTTAGACGTATTAACATTATTCCTCACTTTCCACCACTCCAGACGCTTAATAACGTGCATTTCCAAAAAATTAGCATCAATATGGCAAATTATCAAAATACCCCCAATGGCCGCCTACACCACTAACACCCCCAAAACTGCTTCCAACCTACTTTTTAGATATATGACATCCATTTCCGGACCAAAAAGTTCTTCAGAAGATTTTATAGGAAAAATTACCAAAAAAATCCGTAATGGTCCCCGGCACTAGAAAAGTCTTAAAAATACTTTAAAACACTATTTTAATCATCCTGAAGTCATTTTTGAGGTAAAAAGTATTTTAGAGAATTTTTGCCCGAAAATTCCGAATCGGTGTCCAGACAGAGCGCTTAAAAGCCAATTCGGCCAAAAATAGCGACCTCAGAATAGGCCCAAAATTATGGAAAATGGAACATCTCAACATTCTAGGGTCCTCATAAAAATTTTGCACGAAACCACATTAGTTTGATATTTTAAATTTCACCGTAAAACATCAAACTCATCACGTCCATTAATCCCTTCCCGACCTCAGAAAAATCTGAAATTTTTCCATGGTACTGGTGTCCTAAAAATAACTAGGGTCATTTTTTTGTACTTTGCCTAAATCTGAACCTAACTATTTTTAAGAATTCAAATTCAACCTACTCAATTAATTTCCACTTTTAGTGACACTTATGTTTACTATAGTAATGCACCTAAAAAAACACAAACACTGAAACCCACTCATTCCCTTCCCTTTTTCTCCCTAAGCCCTCATATGCACCATTTCTAACATGAATTCACCACATTTTCCATCATTACGCACACCACCGAATGCAATTCGCACACACACTACAACATACACATACACATTGAACAAGATTCAACCCCCAAAATATACACATAATGAATCCAAAGAAGAGGAATTACCCTATTACGGTTTGGAATCCTCTTTTTTTTTTCTTTACTTTTTCCTCCTTTCTTCCTCTCTTCTCCTTTGTTTCTCTTCTTCTTTCTCTCTCTGCTTTGTTTTTCTTCCCGACCACTATTTCCCTTCTTTCTTAAATTATGTCCCCCCCCCCCCCCCCAAATTTCCTTTTATTTCATTTGTTCAATCTCTAGCCACTTATTAGTTTATTGTTTATTTCACTTAGTCATCATAAATTCAAATAGGAGGTGGCAAACTTTGAACCAATTTCTTCAAGGTTTTAACACTTAATATCAACTTTTCAAAAATTGCACTTTGGCCCCCAAAGTTTTCAAATTTACTTTTTGACCCCCTACTTTAGTAAAATTTCACTTTGACCCCAAGGCCAAGCTAACCCCTCATTTTACTCCCTAACACGTAATTATCACCAAAATAATACTACTTAATAAAAATATTGCCCTTTAATTAATCTAATTCACAGTTAGATTAATTTTTGGTATTTTCAGGGTATCACATCATCCCCCTCTTTAATAAATTTCATCCTCGAAATAGGGACAACCCTCATCCTACAATCCGATGCAGATATCTTTGCCGCATTAATGCCTCGGGTTCCCATGTGGCTTCCTCTTCCGCATGTTTTTTCTAGACAACTTTAACCAATGGTATTACTTTAAAACGTAATACTTGTTCCTCTTCATCAATCACCTTTATCGGAGTCTCCTGGTACGAGATATTATCTCGAATGTCAACCTATTCCAACTGGATCACATACATAGGGTTGGGAACTTACTTCCTCAACACTAACACGTGTTACACAATATGAAATTGACTATATCCTGGATATAGATCGAATATGTGAGCTACCGTCTTAACCCTAGACAGGATCTTAAACAATCCGATAAACTTTGGACTTAACTTCCCCTGCTTCCCGAATCGCGTGATTCCTTTCCACGGTGACAATTTTAGTAATATTAGGTCACACACCTCAACCTTTTACGTTCTTCATTTTTTCGTCAGCATGGTATTTCTACCAATTTTATGCAGTACGAATTTCCTGTCAAATAGCCCTCACCTTGTCTTTTATTTCTTTGCACAATTTCGTGCGACACAATCCTTGTTCTCGAACTACATCCCAACAAATTAGCGTGCAACATTTTTTACCATACAACGCTTCATAAAAAGCCATTTCAATGCTCGCTCTCAACAAATTTTTCAATACTTGTATCGTACGTTCAGATTGGGCACCTGTCTAAGGGTGAAAGGTCGTACTCATGGTTAACTTTGTTCCAATATCTCCTAGAACACTCTTTCAAAATCTCAAGGTGAGCCTTGCATCTCTATCCGACTTAATGGTTACTAGCACTCTGTAACTACAAACCCCCTCCCAAGTATAAATTTGGTCAAGTCATTCAATAGAGCACCATTCTCAGGTCAGAGTAAATCGGGTCGCCTTAGTCAACCCATCCACTAGAATCCAAATAGACGTGTATCTATTAGTCTTTCGTGGTAACTTTAACACCAAAATTCATCGTAATGTGTTCCCATTTTCAAGCAGGTACAAGGAGTAGTTGCAACTGCCCAACGATTTTCTTACGATTCACCTTTACCTGTTAGCATGTTAAACCTTGGGATAAAAACTTTGATACATCCCACTTCATGCTAGGCCATCAAAAATTTGGCCGTGACTTATAGTACATTTTTGTCTCTCCTGAGTGAA
Source organism: Escallonia rubra (assembly GCA_033065855.1). NCBI lineage: Eukaryota > Viridiplantae > Streptophyta > Magnoliopsida > Escalloniales > Escalloniaceae > Escallonia > Escallonia rubra. The sequence goes on along the minus strand of JAVXUO010002854.1, from coordinate 285,417 downwards.
TCGATACCCTAAACTATGAGTACCTTGATATGAAACTTGAGCTTCCTTGACCCAATCAAGAACGGTCAGTCGTATTTTTATGTGAAATAGACTGTTATTTCTTTTTCTCTTTACTTGAACTTTGATTTCGAGTTTGTTCACATCCTTAATGATAGTCTTTGGCTTAGTAATCATCACAATCCATTTTCCTTAATCGAGCACCTAAGAAAAATTCTTCATAATTCCTCTCGTAGCCTCCGGCTGAGTTTAGGAGGCTACTAATCTCAATGCCGATTTTCGACGTTCCCTATTTGTCACCTTTTCAACTTTTCCTGGATCTCCTAACATTCTTTTGCATCAATCCCATATATTCAGATTTTTCAATCAAAATTCACATTCCTTGAATTTGACATATAATTTAGTTTTCATAAGATTTGCCAAAACTTGCCATTGCACAAGCTCTTCTTTGCTTTTAGTACCATTCATAACGTCACCAATAAGGCGATGACACAATGATCATGTACTCGCAAAAGACTTGATTCGTCAAATTCATAGAGGCCATAGGGCATTAGTTAATCCATAAGGCATCACCAAGAATTCATAATGCCCGTCTCTCTTTCTAAAGACAATCTTGACAACTTTATTCTTCTTTATCTTAACTGGTGATGACTCGTTCTAAGGTCAATCACAGAAAGAAAACCCGTGGCACCCTACCACTAGACCCGGCAAAAAAAGGCCCGGGCCCTCGGGTCAACCTTACCCGGCCAAAAAACCCGGGTACGGGTATGGATTTTGAAGACCCCCAGAAATCAGACCTGTAATTTCCAGGTAGGCTCAGGTCGGTTAACGGGTTACCCGGTTTACCTGGATTTCATGTATATAAAGACAATTTTTCATGCCATAAGTTCCAACCCTTCATTTTCCATTTCTGAGACATAAAAACTCTTGGGGTAAATGCTCTTTGACCCCCTATACTTTAGGACGGTTGCAATATGACCCCCTCTTCTAAAAAAAATTGAACTAAACCTCCCTGCACTCAATGAAAGTGGGCAAAATGAACGGTTTCCATCCAAGTTAACATAGTTTTTGGGCGGGAAATGCTTGGCTCCCAGAACCTGCAACTTTATGACGAAACTACCCTTTTAACTTAATAAAATGCTAAAGACTTGCAAAAAATACCCAAAAAGTCACCAATTTCATTTCACTTAATTTACAGATCCTAGAAAATTTGTAAAAAGTGACCATTTTCATTTCATATCATTTGCAAACATTCCTTTTAAAGGCCACCGCAAAACAAAAACCCAAGAAAAAAAATTAATTTTTGAAATTTAATTTCAAAAATCCGGTGGGCATAACCCGACCCATACGCCCAGACCCACGCCCACCTTCTTCCTTAGAAAGTCACAGGCACAAATCCTAACCTACCTGTTTCATGCCCACTCGACCCGACCCGACCGTGCCCTTTCCAAACCCAAATTCCCTCCCACAGAAACCCTAATCTCAATCAACCCTGCGCCGCCAATCTCTTCACGCCGCCAACCTCATTCGGCATTTCACGATGGCGCACCCCTCCCCCCGCTTCGGCAATAGCTGCACTATCCGCCGGTAGCCCCCTTCCTATAATCGGCGACGCCGACCCCCTCCATTTCTCTTCCTTCTTCTTCTCTCCCCCCCACTGCGGCAATAGCTGTGTTGTCCGCCGGCAGCCTCATTCCCCTAATCGGCGACGTCGATCCCCTCCATTCTTCTTCCTTCCTCTTCTCTCCCTCCCGTAATAGCCCCGCCCTTCCTCCTCCCCCATCGGCGACGCCGACCCCCCTCTCTCTTCCTTCCTCTTCTCTCCCCTAGCTCATCGCGCTCTGCCGGCAGTCCCCCTCCCCCCGTCGACGATGGCGACCCCCCTTTCTTCCTTCATCTTCTTTCCCCTCGCCATCTGCGGCCGCAACAGCTCTACGCCTCCGCCCCTTGCCCTGTCGCCATTGTTCATTGCTTTTCTCTCCATTCTCCCTTCACCACCACTTTTACCCACCCCAAATGGTTTCAGAATAAGTCTTCAATTAAAAAGGGTAGTTATGACATTTTGACAAGTTCAGTTACGGCCATCCATTTTTGCCCACTTTCGTTGAGTGCATGGAGGTTTAGTTCAATTTTTTTAGAAGAGGGGGCCATATTGCAACCGCCCTAAAGTACAGGGGGTCAAAGAGCATTTACCCCAAAACTCTTCTCTTCTCTCTCAATCTCCCACTGCCGCCTCCTCTTTCTTCACTGCTGCCATCACCCATCTCAATCGAGATCTACTACCACTCCGTCTTCCCCCTATGGCCCTCACGCTATCAAAGCGACCTGCGACCGACAAGTCAGTCCCTCTATCAAGGCATTGTTGATTGCCATCAATGACCGCCACTTGTCAAGCCATTGAGACCCATCACGCTTCAAGGCCACCGTTAGGTCACTGCCCTACTCTATCTGCTGCCCGCCACTCTCTCTATCCATCACCTTTAGTTCATCTCGTCTCACAGATCTACCGCCGCCACTCTATTTCTCTCACCCTCAGTCAGTCTCCCTCTAACAAATCGGCTACCTATGGATGCCTATCTTCCAGTCCACAGCCGATCGAGAACCTCACAATGCCACCGCCACTGTTCACCATCGTTCGACTCGTTGAAGACCTTATTTGGATTTTGTATGCATGTGATGTTGGATTGTTGGTGGGATAATTATTGTATTTTGGATTGTTAGTGGGATTCAATTGTTGTATTTTGGGTTTGTGGTGAGGATTGGGAACCAGATTGTATTTCTGTTGATGAAATTTAATTTGTTTAATTATGGATTGGGGGTGGGCAATGGGGTATGGTATTTAACATGCTATTTGATATAATTTCTAGTTTTAGATTTTTAATTTTTGTGAGATTGAAAATAAACCCAATAGAAAAATGTAAAAGAAACAAAAGGAAAAACGAATATGCCTAACTAGTTGGTAGTCTGTCAAAATGTAGTAATTAAATTTTGTTTATTAAAAAATAAAAATTTATTCATTTACCAGCGGGTAATACCCTACCCGCAAGGGTAGGGTACAGATCCAGAAAAAACTTACCCGAAAAAACCTGGGTTAAATATACCCGACCCTTTTTTACCTGGACCCGGCCGGGTTTTACCCGTACCTAGTGGGTATACCCATTTGCCAGGTCTACCTACCACTGATCAACATGTCATCTAAATCAGGCCGTGAATATATATTCCTAACTGTCACTTTATTCAACTCGAAAAATCGATACATTGTCTCATAAACCCTTTTTTTTTTACTTTCAATGACCATCACCCTCCTTTAGAGCATCTACATCCAATATACCTTGGCTATTAACATTTGAAACAACCTCTTTGATTCATCTTGTACATTAGCTCGATGACTTGCTCCCCATATGTAAGACATGCTTTAATTGCCTTAACACTACACCCTCGTGCCCCAAACCACACCATCTACATTTTCTATCTCTTCCTTTTTGTCCTGAACTTTGTCCTGGCTGATTTTCATGTACTTTCTTGTTATAATTCTTTCCACTTTTTCAGTTTCAATCCTGGATTCTACCTCTCTTTTTCCGTCCTTGCTCTCTTCTTTCTTCCCATATCTCTTTATTCTTTGCCTCCATCACTTGATTTTTTTTCTAGTACTTCTATAGCAATTCCCCATAGGACCCTCCTTATTTGTCCTTTTAAGAATTATTCAGAACCCTTCTCAATTCGTTTTGGCTTTCAATTTTTTTTTGTTATCACCTGATGAGGGCAAACTAGGCCAACTCACCAAATTCCCTGATGTACTTTTCCACCTTTCTATCCTTCTACGTTAACAAGATAAACATGTCTCCAACTTACTCTGCAATTTGAGCAGAAAATACTTATCATCAACATGTTACATGCACCTATTCCAGGTTATGTAGGTTAAATAGGCTACTCTCTTCAACTTGTTTTTGCCCGTTCTTAACAACCTGTAACTCCCATTGTACATATGGTTGGCAAAAATCATCCTTTTTATGTCTTTCCCTCATCTACCTTCTCCATCTCTCAAATTCACGTAGTTGTCCACATCAGACCATTCCCTTCCATAAGATTTCACCGGGCGGGCATCCTGAAAGTCTCGAGATCTACACGCATTTCTTTCTTTTACCGAGGCTGTCGTGGCAGCAAACATCGGTTGTACCATTGGAGCTCCTACGACCTTTTTGTAGAAGTCTCACTAACTCTTTTTTAAGGTCTTCTTGAACTAATGCATCTCCTTGCTTGTTCCTTCCACTTACGTCCTCGACATTCACCAAAATCACTTCCGTTGAGGGTCTCTCTCGATTGAGAACCCTCTCTCGTCTTTCCAGGAAAGAGTAGCATAATACTTAAAATTGTGCACCACTATAACAACATTCATGCTCAAACAACTAATTACTTTCATCGTTAAAAAACATTTCCCTACAATAGTACTTATTTAATACTAGTTCCACCATTCTCCTTCTCCATAACAACTTTAGGTTCGATTACAAAAGTGGACTCCACTCCTACTCGTGCAACCGTCAATCTAGGAAAAGCTATAATGCTCCTTCAACAATTCTACACTTCAATGACTCTCTTTTAGAATCAGTTGTTGCGTGTCTTCAGATATAGCCCTATCGGAAGGGCACTCACAATCAACATGTCGTACTTTTCGGATGCCCCACGCACTAGCATCCACCGTCTCCATTAATATCTAATTCGATACTCACTTCTTGTCCTCTCTTTCAACTTTCATTCTCTCTATCGTTTAGTTGACACCACTAGTTTGGGACTCGAACTGATTAGTCCATTTTTCACAATCATTTGGAAGTGCTTTTTCTTCCAAAAGTTCATCAAAGTTCTACTCACTCTCACCCTTGGCTCTTCATTCCTCTGTTCACGGTTTACACAATATAAGTGTTCAACTTCATCCATCTCTCCACTAGGTTCATTGAATTCGATTCCTACTAGACTTTTATCTGGTTCCTTCAACTCTAGTTCCATCTTATTTACATTCTCATCTGGGTCCTTTCCAGGATCCGGCACCGCAATCTTATCATCATCAAACCACTCTTTCTAAAACTAGGTCAACCAACTCTTTTTCCATTCCCTGCAGCAATATCAAGAATGCTAAGGTCATACATAAATATGCCTTAGCCAACCCCGATCCGCATATCTCAACTGTCACAGTAATTCAGCCTACCTATTGAAATTTTGGTTCTACTCCTCTCATTGACAACTTAGGCATCACACCAGACACTTCAAAAGTTTACAGAATCATATGCCTAAGCTCTAATACCAAATTGTGACACCCTCAACCCCTGGTGATATCACCGGGCTAAGTTATTGATCATAATCACAATCAAAACCTTGTGCAGAATACGGAGCAACTACACCTTCACACGTCATCAAACGCTCCAAGGCTCAATAGAACAACATTATTGCTGACTCCTCATGTATAAGACTGACTGATTGACCGACTGACTGACTATGCCAGTAAACACTAACACAAGAATCATCAAAGTGAACATCAATGAAATACAAGTCATTAAAAGCATTAACATCAAAATAAAATCAAATGCAATGCAAACTCAAACACGACAGACTGGACTTGACCAAACACAACAGACTCGACTCGAGCACCCTACATCCTTTTTGGCCAGAGATCATATTTTACTTCTAGTAGTAATAACATCCCATCACCAGCTGCTACAGGAATCTAAAACCCCCATTAACACTCTACTGGTGTTCTGCTTCTTGCTGGCAACAAATCTAGCACTCATGAACCCAAACGTTGAATTTGAGTTTAATAACTCAACAAATCAACATTGATAACTAGCTATTCGTATGACAAAGAAAACGAGGGTACTGCTTCTACACACACACAAAGCTCCATAACATACAGGCACACAAAAATCCACATAAACACATAGAGCTCAAATCCAGTCAAGAAATAGGTTCATCAGCTTTGGTGATTTAAAGAGAGGGCTAAAGCCAAATAGCTATTAAGAATACTCTGAAAGCAAAGCGTTGTAGATTAAGAAGATGGAACTAGATGAGTATCTAACAATAACTAAGATTGGGGAAATGAGATGGAGGCGACGGAGGCAGTGGAGGCGTTACGTGAGATTATAGAGGCGGCGGAGGTGATGGATGCGCTGGAGGTGGTGGGATATCGAGGCCGGTAGAGGAGGTGGGAGATCATGGTGGGAGATCAAGGCAGAATGGTTCTTGGAGGCGGTGAGTTGAGCAAAGGATGAAAGAGAAAGGGAAACCTTAAAAATCAGAAGGCTTATATACTTGCCCTAAAAATATCCTTTTTCCTGTTGCTAGTGAGGTTTGATGCCTCAACCTTATTAAAAGGAGGCAACACAATCGCGCGAAAACTGGGTTTTGCAAACTTGTGGAAACTAGAAAAGCTCGTTTTTTAAAACTAGCTTACTTTTAAAAACTATTGCCAAAATTTAAAAAACCCAAAACTCTATCAAACACTCCAAAGAATTGGGATTTTAAAAAATTTGCTAAAAAACTCAAAACCAAAACTCTACCAAACATACCCTAAGATTTTTGGCCGGTCACTACAAGAAAAGACAGATTTAGCGACGGAAGACATTCCGTCGCTAAAAACATCTTCCAGCAACGGAACAGGTCGTCGATAAAGATTTTCAGCGACGGAATATTCCGTCGTTAAAAAAGTTTGTCAACAGACTATTACAGACACACTTTTACCGACGGATAGTACCATCGCTAAATATTTTATAGAATTTTATAATTTTTGATAATTTTAAAAATATATATAAGAGACGGAATAATTTTGTCGGTAAAAATTCCATCGTTGAATGTTCTGATTTACCGATGGAATTATTCCGTTGCTAAAAGTCTTATAAAATATCACACTCCTTTTTTCTTTTCTCTCTCTCTCTCTCTCTCTCTCTCTCTTTCTCTTTTAATTAACTCTCACCGGTGATATTGTGCATCGGCGACCTTCACTTCTACGACAACCCACTTTCGACGCCGCGCCACCTTCGCCAAATAGCCACCTCCGTCTTTGTCATAGACAGCAACCCACCCCTAACAATGAGTCTACTTCTTACGGCATCAAGGGAAGAGAACGAAACAGGTGACCCAACCCAAACTGGTCACCGGAGGATCTCGCCTTCGTATCTGCCGCTGTCGCTAGATTTCGGTGAAGTGAATTTCAAAATTCGGTAAGCCCCTTGCTGTGATTCAATGTTTTTAAGTGTATCCTTGCATATGGGTCTTTTTAGGTGTCAAGAAATTACTAAAACTGGATTCTACATCTTTTTTTTTATTAGGTTCATGTCCATCTCGATTTTTGAAATAGAAAAATCATATGCAGTAGAGATACTTACATGTTTTGTCTTGAATTTGTATATTGTGGTCATGCTATAAGCTTGGAAAATATCATGTAGCTTAGCCTGCTGTTGTTTCTACCTTAAGGAGTTTTTGAATCCTTGAAAATGGGCAGAGGAGATTTTGTCTGGCATAACTTGCCTATGATTTGATTGCCTACACTAAACTAGTAGACATGGAGTTCTGACTATAGTTATCGAAACCTAAATGGTCTGTGCGGTTGATTGGTTTAACTTGTGACTGGTGGCTTCATAGCTTTGGTTCTTGATTTGTGACTGGTGGCTTCAGCCATGAGATGGTGCCTTGTGTGTGTTATGCGTGAGTGAGTTGTGTGAGGAAGAAGATGGAATGGAGTAATGTATATGTGTATGTGTGAGAGGGGCTGAACAGCCGTGAGGTGTGTGTTTTGCGTGTGTGTGTGTGTGTGTTTAGTGATGTAAATGAAAGTAGGTTAGTTGATGTTGTAAGGCTATTGGCTGAATTCCTATAGAATATTGGCATGTACTTACAGGATAATAGGCTTTATTGACAAAGTTGGTTTCGGTTAGACATGTAAAAATTAAAGGGAAAGCAGTCGAGGAGGGTGGCTGGGTTGGTGGAGAGTATTGGCATGTAATTAAAGGATAATAAAAAGCTCTGTTGATATAATGGTTTGAGTTAGGCATGAGAACATTTATCGGAAAGCAACTAGAGAGAGTGTGCCACAGTGAAGTGGGTATGTGTGTACTGTTTGCCAAAGTGTGTGATTTTGCTGGATACTTGAGTGTCTGAGTGTGTGTTTGGGTGGATAATGTAATGTAATTAGAGTGTGTTTTGTATATGGGTGTAGGCAATTGTGAGTATGTGAGGTTCGTGGGGATGCGAGTGTACCAGAGTCTGTAAGTGCAAAAGAACAAGGAAGAAGAAAGGAAGTGGGTCACTGATGCATAGTTGTACCTGTGCAAGCGCGGGTGTATTCCGGATTAGCGTTAGACGCGATGCGAGCATTGAATACTATACGGTGATCATTAGTATAGTAGCATATCTAAAAAAAGAATGTTATTTGATTAAACCATCTTCCTAACTTGATTCTCAGCTTCTACACAAAAATATATAACCACCACAACTTTTTCGTATCTAAAAAAAATGCTATTTGAGCAAACCCTCTTCCTGACTTGATTCTCAGCTTCTACACAAAATTATATAGCCACCACAACTTTTTCGCACTCTTAAAATATACTTTATATCTTAAAAAATTCAATTAAAATTGATTATAGATACGCAAAACCTAATTAGCCCTAACTTTTAGAGTTCAGCAACGAGGGGGAATAAAACCAACACATGATCATCTCAGAAATATAGTGGATACGAACCATTGGTGCTTTGCCACCATACCATATTGGCACTGACTGAGATGAACTATAGAGACTTGGAAATAGAAAATCTCAATCTCTTCTGAGCTTGATCAACTCAACCAATTCATAATCAATCTAGTGCCAATAGAACTATTGCCCACTGCACAGGCCACAAGATGTCAACAAGAAATGAGTTTTAAGCATATAATACATTCAATTGAGAAACCACAACTCTAAAATTAATTTTGAACCGTTAAAATAGCCAATTGTTTAGAGTGTATTATGAGATAAGATTTAAAAAACACAATAATCTGATATATCTAGTTGTGAAAATTCTAGAAAAGCAAGTGAAGATGCAGTAAGATACACCCTTCACGCAGAGCATAATATCTTTATCAGTAAAGAAATTCGCATTGTGATAGAACACCTACTCAATTCAAAAGTATTGACTAGCATAATTACTCAAGCACCTATGAATAATAAAGAAAACTGTACTTTGACAATTGATGCTCATTCCAAATTTTCAACAATAGCTACAGTGAAATAAACATTTATCAAAAGCTAAAATAATTCAAGCGCATCGGATATGTGCATTTTGAACATTTTTTCCCATTTGAACATTGATCATTTGTTTGATAATTTTAGGTTGTTAATTGTGCATTTGAGAATTGTGATTATTGATCAATGGTGTTAGGTTGTTAATTGATGATTTTAGATTGTTAGTTGTGCATTTGAGAATTGAGATTATTAATTGATGATTTTAGGCTGTTAATTGATGATTTTAGATTGTTAATTGTGCATTGAGGATTTGAGATATTGAGATTGTTGACGGAGGATGGGACCCAATTGGATTGAATGTGTGATTTTTATTGCATTGAGCATTTGAGAATTGAGATTGTTGACAGAGGATGTGACCCAATTGGATTGAATGTGTGATTTTTATTAATTTTTATTATATTGAGCATTTGAGAATTGTGACTGTTGACGGAGGACTGAGCATTTGAGAATACCTGTTAGGTAGCACGGACACCGCGTCCGATCGACGCCGACACAAAAACAACATATTTTGGCTTTATACTTATGGACACCTCTTCAATGGGTGTCCGACACCTTTTCAATGGGTGTCCGACAATTAAAAAATAAATCAATGTCTTCGGACACCGCTGAGAGGTGTCACACGCGTGTCCGGAGGTGTCCGACACGTGTCAGGATGTGTCGATGAGGTGTTGAGGTGTCGGTAGGTGACGGACACCGCGTCCGATTGACACCGACACCGAAATGTCATATTTTGGCTTTATACTTTTGGACACCTCTTCAAGAGATGTCCGACACCTCTTTAAGGGGTGACAGACACGGTGTCCGACATTTAAAAAATAAATCAACGATTGTGTATTGTTCTGGAAAGAGAATAAGGAGTTGTCACGGTGTCTAGTATGTGATCATTCGAGGTACAAACCAGACAAAGGGAAGAAGGAAAACATTGCATGTAAGATATTGCAATATTTTTCGGTCACACCATGATTTCAGAGAATGTACTACTCCTCCAATACGGCTGAACATATGAGGGCTCATCATGAGACTCGTAGCAACGATGCCGATGTGCTGACACACCAAGCTGATGAAGAGGCGTGGAAGGAGTTTGACCGTAGACATCCAGTCTTTGCTCGGGAGGTTCGGAATGTTAGACTTGGTCTCGCAATCAATGGGTTCAACCCTTTCGGTCAGTCTACCACGCCTTACTCATGTTGGCCTCTTATTATTGTGCCGTACAACCTTCCACTAGACATGTGAATGAAGAAGCCATACATGTTCTTGTCGTTGCTTATTTCGGGGCGGAAGAGTCCCGTCAAGGACAAAGATATTTAAGGCCGTTGATTGATGAGTTAAAACAGTTATGAAATCATGGAGTCGAAACATATGATGCATCCCTTAAACAAAATTTTCAGATGAGGACTGCTTTGATGTGGACTATACATGATTTCCCCGCATTGGGAATGACGTGTGGCTGGAGCACACGTGAGAAGCTAGCATGCTCTGCTTGTATGTGCGTGAACCCCGTTCATACGTTAAAGCACGACGGAAAGCCCTCATGGTTCGGATGTCACCGTAAGCTTTTGCCACCGGACCATCAGTTTCGTAGGCAGAAGGATAAATTTGACGGGACAATCGAGCGTGAGGTTGTCATACTGGACTACACATCTGGTGAAGAAGTGCTCTTACACCCGGAGGCAGGGGCGGACGTACGTTAGGACAAGGGGGGCTGAAGCACCCCTGACTTCTGGGGATTTTTTTTTTTTTGGGAATCACGCTGACCCCGTTCCCGAGATCCCATTCCCCAATCCCCGATACCCGTTCCCCAAAAGAGGCACAATCGACTCTCTCTCTCTCTCTCTCTCACACACACGGTCTCACAGGTGACCGGTCACCGGTGGACAGTGAACCGACCGGCGACAGATCCCACCCACCGGCCACCTTGACGGCTTGACCTTCAGTCGTTCACAGCTTCACTCCCCTTCGCCCCTTCAGACAGGAGCTTCAAGCGGTCGAGCCTTCGACGACGATGAGGGAGTCACGACGGAGTGACACCATGAGCGGTGAGCCCGTGACCGGACGACGACCTCCCGCAGTCCCGCGAGTCCCGCGACGCGCCGACGCCCTTGAAGAACCAGATCTGAAGTCAGACACTCAGTCACTCGACTCACTCAGACTGAGATCTTGTTAGGCTTGCTCTTGCCATCTTGACTGAAAAGATGATAAGATAAGATCAAGGTAGATGTGGGATCTTGAACTTTTACAAGTTTAGTTTGGTTAAACGATCAAGTGTTTTTATATGAACGGAAAATTTTTCAGGATACTCATAGTGATTGGAATTTTATGCAGGCGATGGCGATGGTTTGTTTTGTTTTGTTTGTGTTTGAGGGATTATATGATCCACAGTCTTGGATGCTGAATTGGTGATTATATTGGGCATTTGGGCAGTTTGGGCTTCTTTCAAATTTGTGGTATGACTGCACGTGCGTGGTGAGAGTACTGTCTATATAACTAATATAACCCAAAATAATTTTATGTTATTAGAAATTTGGTAATGGACATATAATTTTATTTTGATTAAAAATTAAAAATTAAAAATTAAAAATTAAAAATTAAAAATTAAAAATTAAAAATTAAAAATTTTAATTTTAATTTAATATTATTTTAATTAAAAATTTGGTAATGGACATATAATTTTTGCACCCCTTGAAAAATATTCCTGGGTCTGCCCCTGCCCGGAGGCACTTAATACTGACATACCACACGACAAGGGTGTGCCAGATCAAAAGATTACAAGGTAAGGGAAAGAGCACAACTGGAGTAAATTTTGTATTTTCTGGGAATTAGCCTATTGGAGGACGCTCGTTATCCGAAACAACATGGATGTGATGCATATTGAGAAGAACATTTTTTATAATGTGTTCAACACAGTGATGAATGTTAAGGGAAAATCGAAAGATTACCTTAAAGCGAGAAGGGATCTACAACAGTTGGGTGTACGCCGTGAATTGCATTCTCGGACAGTCAGCGGGAGGACGATACTTTCAAAAGCACCTTACTGTCTAGACAAGAAACAAGTGGGGAAGGTCTGTCAGTGAGTTAATAATTTGAAGCTTCCGGATGGGTTTGCGTCCAACATATCTCGTTGTTGCAATGTATCGAAATGCAAGTTCTAAGGGATGAAGAGTCATGACTGCCACGTATTCATGGAGAGATTCATTCCTATTGCCTTCTGGGGACTGTTGCCACGGGTTGTTTGCGAGACTTTGACTGAATTATCTCATTTCTTTCGAGATATATGTTCTTCTACGATCCGGGTGAGTAACATGGAGGTACTTGAGAAGAACATTGTGGTGATGATTTGCAAGCTGGAGAGAATCTTCCCACCTTCGTTCTTTGATTCAATGGAGCATCTGCCTGTTCACTTGGCATATAAAGCTAAGATGGGTGGACCCGTGCAATATCGGTGGATGTATCCCTTCGAGAGATAGTTTTTAAATTGTTGTAGTTGTTCATTTACACTTAATGCGACACCTGTTATCATTGATATTCCACCTAACTCGATTCGCTAAACTTCTAGGTTCATGTTCCATTTAAAGAAAAAAGTCCGCAATAAGGTTCGGGTTGAGGGCTCAATTGCGGAGGTTTACGTAATGGAAGAGCTTGTAAACTTTTGTAGTCAATATTTCGGGCCTGATGTTGATACAAGGTTAAATCAACTAGGCCAAAAATGACCCCGGATCAGTCACAAATTTGGAAGGGCAATTGTCAATATTCAAGCAGTCAGGTAGTCCGTTCGGCTGAACGTATACTCAATAATTAATGAATGAAGAGTACAGTGCTACAACAATATATGCCTTTCTAAATTGCGATGAAGTTTTGGCATTCGTTGAGTAAGTTTATGTCTTAATTCACTTACATTGATGTATATAATTGAAGATGTGTGATAGGCGAGTCAACTATATTGGTTTACAGCGAGTTCGATGCAGAATCTTTAATCACTGATCCCGCTGGACTTGAATCTCATCGGAAATCACAATTTGTACAATGGTTCAGAAGCCGTGTAAGTCTTTAACGAAATTATATTGTGTGTTATATACAGTTCTGTGGCCAATTAGTATACTGATTTATCCTTAATTTTTACAGTCATCTACAATAGGTTCAGTCAATGGATAGACCAGTAGCCTCCTGCTTGAAATTACTAGCTCAAGACCCTAACAAATTAGCATCCTGTCATGGAGGCTATATCATCAACGGGTTTAGGTTTAACTTAAAAGATGATGACAGAACAAAACAAACCCAAAATAGTGGAGTCTTGGTCAACAACGACTGTTATGCCGAGAATTACATGGGCTTTTATGGAGAGCTAGATGAGTTTGTTGAGCTAACATATCTGGATTCCCAAAATCGCCTGGTAATGTTCAAGTGTACGTGGTTCGATGTCACATGCACTAGAGGAATCCGTGTTAGCTCTCAAGGGATTGTCGATGTCAATGTCAAGTCAAGACTTGCATCAGACGAGCCCTTTGTGTTTGCTAGTCAAGCTGCACAAGTCTTTTACGCAGAGGACATTGCCAATCCCAAATCTCATTGGTATACATTTATTAACTCTAAGAAATTACCCGTGACATATGACATTGAGCTAGACACCTTTCAAGCCGACCAACCACCTGTCTTGTTACCTGTTGAGGTGAATAACGAGGATGACGATCTTCCTCTTCCAACAACACTTTATGTAGGAGAAGAAGTCGTAGATGATGACACAGAAGACGTGGAAAGTATTGAAGATGATGTGACTGAGTCTACTGATGAAGAGGATGAATTAGAAGATGAAAAGGACGACGAGTCCCACGAAGAATAGGACGACGAGTCCCACGAAGAATAGGACGACGAGTCTAGTGATGAAGATGATGATGATTCCCAAACTGAAAATGATTGACTTGTAATGTTGTAACTTCACGGAAAAAATGTAGTAACATTTTAGAACTTGGTTCACATTGATGTGTTTTTGCACATCCGTTCATATATATAGTGCCGATGATGATTTCTGCCAAATTATTGTTTTTAATGTGTTAATGTCTTTGCAATTTATTTATACGAAGTCAGATATGGATAGGATACAGGCTATTTGTGGCCAGGTTGAACGCTGAGCTGTTTCTTCCCGGTGGGTCCCACCTCGTCATTGTCCACTGATGATGAGGCATATAGTGCTCACGTATAACAGACGGGGCCCCAGCCGTCGCCCCAGCCCGACGTAGATTCATCCCACACGCGCGTTGATTCTTCTTCTTCCATGGGTTCTACCTCAGGTATAGTTGATAACGGTGTTTAGTCAATTTTTGCTAACCTTATATTTAAAGTATATTTGAACTGTATTAATATCTGTGGTTTGTAGGACCTCGACGAGATCGTGGCCCGACACGCGGGGTACGCATCGACCCCCAGTGTAAACAGAGAGTTACGCTCACCTAGGAGGGCCAGTAAGTAAAAAATCGCATCATGCCTTATATTTAAAATTTTGGGGTGTTAATTTATATTTGAACTGTATTAATTAATTTATTTACTTCTTTGATAGGATCCTGGAGAATCAGGCGAGGACGAAGATCGACGTTCTTGTGAAGGGCCGATTCTTCAAGCCATGCATGTACTAGAAGGAATGGGATGCCGCTACGAGGGAGTCCCTATGGGAGAAGTGGCTGATACGTTGAAGTATTTTTTTCTGTGATAGTATTTGTTTAATTAGAATTTAGTATTTAAATTAATTTGTGTTATTGAATGCTTTGCAGGAGGGGTTCACGTTTGACTCGCCTGATCAGTAGGCGCTGGGGCGGTAGGCCTTCTTTGCTTACATCGGCAAGAATTGCCACCGATGACTCCACGACGCACGAGACCAGGCGAAAAAGATGCTACCCGAGGGTGCCCCGATGACGGAGATGAAGACATATCCCCCACATTGGATATCTCCGACTGTATGGGGGGAGATGATAGATCGGTGGGTTGCGGATCCAGGCTGGGACGCCAAGAGTAAGAGCGGGACCGAGAACAGACAGAACAGAGATCCGACGCACACAGAGGGGTCGGTGGCACACGACATCGTCCGACACATGAATGCGGTCCATCGCCCGGATCTGGAAGAGGATGAGGTCATAGCTCTGACGTATAATCAGACGCATGTGTGGAAGAAGGACAAGGACGAGGCGTACCGGACGGGTGACTATGTTTCGGATATTGCCCGGTGGATCGATGTAAGTCATTTTTTTTAAGTTATTAATTTTTTGTCTTTCTATTCAATGTTTGTTGCGTTAATTAATGCACTAACATATCTTTAAATGATTGTTCTTGCAGGCCTCGTATGAACAACTTAGGGGGTCGGAGCAACAGTCCGGACAACCATTAGCATCCACAAGTACATGTGTGAGTGCTGGGGCGTTGAAGCGATGGTTGGATACACCGAAGGTCGTCAATCGGCCGAAAGGCCGCATACGTGGCCTCCCCAGCACGACTACTCGTGCCGTGATATGAGTGTCCCCACCCCCCCGCTGCCCCTCCACCGACACCGACTCTTCGGCGTCCGTTGGACGAGGAGGAGATCCAGCGCATTGCTTCGGTGGTGTTAAGGATGATAAGGGAACAGGATTAGCAGGCCACCCTTGCTGGACATGCCGAGCCGGCCCCGGATCAGCAGGATCCAGATTCGGGACTCGGCAACCCCTGATGAGCCCCTTCTCGTGCCCAATCCCATCTTGTCCCCTTCGCCCGGCTTGTACTCTTCTTCCCTCTCATAACCGGCTGTATCCGGTTCCCGGCTTGTACATTACGAGTTTTTTTTATAATAAACATTTTTTAAAGTTGATTATGTATAGTTGTTTGTGTCTTGGGAATTGTGCGTTGTTGTTGAGCATTGAATTTTTTATTACAGGTTTGGGCATTAGAAAAATAAAAAAAAATATTTTTTAAAAATAGACTTTTAGCGACAGATGAATTCCGTTGCTAAAAGTGTACTTAATTCTAAGATTTTTAGCGAAGGAATATTCAGTCGCTAAAAATTATATTCCGTCGCTAAAATATTAAAATTTCACAAAAAAGAAAATAAATACGTAAAATAGAATTAGTGACGGAATTTCCGTCGCTAATTTATAAAAAAATTCGTCGCAAAAAGTTCAATATTAGACGACGAATTTTAAAATTCCTTTGCAAAATTTTTAGTTACGAGCTTTTATACAAGGGACTTTTAGCGACGGATTTAAGGCTTTTAGCGACTTGAAAATCCGTCGCTAAAAGCCTTATTTCTTGTAGTGGGTTCGGATTGGATCGGTTCAATTTAATTTGTTTGAGCGGTTTGAATCCATTTGAACGGTTTGATACTCACCCCTAATTTGTCATTTATGTATTTGAATTTGGTTGACATCTTCTATGCCTTCCAAAGCTCTAATCTTATGTTTTTAAACTTTTTATAATTTTAAAATACAACTAAATAGGTGTTAAATATTTAATGGTCACAAAATAACCGTCTACCCTATAAACTCCTCCATGATTTTAGATATATAGATACAGATAGGTCCATAGAAAAGTAAATGTATAGAAAATATTTGGTTAGTTGCAAACCTGCCATTAATTTCAATTTCAATAGAAATAGATCAACCCGATAGGCTCCGTTGGACAACATATTTTTTTTCTTTTCAGTTTTAAGAAAAAATAAAAATAAAGAGCAGCTTAATTTTTTTTTTTACAAAAAACAAGTGGGTGTTTGATAACCCAGTTTTTATTTTGGTATTTGATAACCCATTTTTTATTTTAAGTTTTTTTTTGTGGTGGTTTGAGGTGGCGGTGGTGGGGCGTGGTGGTTGCTGCCGGCGGTGGTGGCCAGAGTTGGCTGCTGGCGGTGGTCGCCTGAGATTGTTGCCGGCGGTGGGAGGGTGGTGGTCTTAAAAAAAAACTCAATTTTGGAAAAAAACTCAATTTTGGAGGTTTTTTTTTTCTTATTCACTTTAAAAACTAATTTTTAAAATTTTCAGTTTCTAAAACTGAAAAAAAAAAAATGAGTGTCGAACGGGTCATCGATGTAGAGAAAATATTGGGTTAATTGCAAACCTGCCATAAATTTCAATTTTAATAGAGATAGATTAACCCGAAAAGCCGCATCAAGATTAAGACTTTCGCAACACTCACCGACCAAAGATGGAAAGCCCTACTCCAGAGCCATCAAATTCGCCAGAGTTTAGGATCGGCCAGCGAGTCCACTCGACCGGCGATTCCCGGCGAATCGGGACGGTGAGGTACGTGGGACACGTGGAAGGCTATTCAGGGAGCTGGGTCGGCGTGGACTGGGACAGTGGAGATGGAAAACACGACGGCTCGATCAATGGTGTACGCTATTTCCAAGCTAAAGAGCAGAAATCGGGTTCGTTTGCTCGCCCTCATAATTTGAGTGGTGGCATCTCGATGTTGCAGGCTCTCGAAATCCGGTACCGGACCACTTCCACCAAAGAAGAAGATGGTATTTCACTTAACTTTGAGTTCGGTGTTTATATATGTATGTAACGAGCAATGTCGAGAGAGAGAGAGAGAGAGAGAGAGAGAGAGAGAGATGTGTGTTGCAATTACTGACAAACCATGTTCATGTTCATCACTATTAATTCTGTTGATTTGCCTGAATGATAGATCTTGGTTCTAATTTAGGCGACTTTTTGTCATCCTTGAACAAAAAAGGCGTTGCTAGTCCTTGTGATGGACACATTGTTCTTGGCCATAGATCCAATTGGCAATTGTTACGGTTGTTACGGATACTAGAGCTGACTCTTTTAAGCTTAGGCCGTGTCTGGTCGGGTTGCTGTCGGGTCAGGTGTGGCCCATATTGGCCAGTGAGGAGTTTAATGTGAAATGTGTGACTATGATTACAATTGAACTTTTGGGGCGTTACACATTAGACTTCAAACTGCAAACGAATATGAGAGTGAAAATACAAAGCAGTCAACAAGCAACGACACAAATGAACAACAAATGGAATGGAGTTTTCCTTTACCTCAAATCTCATGCAAACAAACTCAGTTAATAGTTTCCCCTGTCCAACCTAAATTACACGAGTACATGAAGTTAATAGTAATCTAAATGTCTAACTAAACCAAAGTCTATCAATCCTGACAATATTAATCCAACTTTCAAGCTTACCAAATTGATTTTAACCTTCTAGAAACTGATTGACGTCAAGTAAAGTACAGGGCCAAACCCCCAAAATTTGTCGCTAACATACTAATCATATAAAATCCGTTTGGGTTTTACAATATGGGCAGCCATGACACACATATCTGTATAGATCTTCCTCATAGCAGAAAGCTACAGTAAGGATTTCTGAATAAGATTCAGAGAGTATCATTTAAACATCTTATCCCAAAATGTCCTTTAGAAAATATGTCTTACCCTCCCTGTTTCTTGTCGCTTTGATGCAGCTAAATTTCTCACTAGGGAGAGCACACAGAGTTGGAGTTTTTTAAAAATAAATGCATTAAAGGTTTGGAGTTTCTTCTTCAATGTTCTTGGGTAGTAGCATAAAAATGGTCTTGGGAACTTTGAATTTCACATAGAAGGGAACAAGAAAGAGAACAATGGTTCATAAGTGGAAGACGTACTGGTTAGCTCTGAAGCACGGACACCCCTCCTAGGGGGGGGGGGTTTGGTGTCCTAAACGGACGGACACCCCGACACCCTCCGGACACCGCCCGACACGTGTCCGACACGGCCAATCGGTGTCCGAATTTATTTATTTTTTTTTTAATTTTCCGACACCGTGTCGGACACTGCATCGAGGAGTGTCGGACACGGTGATGTGCAGTGTCCGACCATTTGGGGCTACTTTGGAATTTTTGGAACTAATTTCGGGGGTCAATCGGTTTTAAATGTAAGAGGTGGGGGTTTTTTTTAAGAGAAAACAACCCTAAATCCCCAAATCCCTAATCTGAAAAAACAAAGATCTGCGAATCTCACCTTACGAAGACTGAAGCAGCTGTCGACTTGTAGCTGTCGCCGGAGCTGTTCGCGACCATTCCAAAGCCGACGCCGACGATTCCAGTCGCCGTCGCCCCTCGCGAAGACTGAAGCAGCTGATGTGACTCGCCGTCGCTATCGCCGGAGGTCACGGCATTGTCGCCGGAGGTCCTTGCCGCCGTCGCCGGAGGTCACAGGTACCTTCTCTTCGAAGTCGTATGTGAGGCGACTGCCGTGCCTCTCTCTCTCTCTCTTTATTTCTCCCTGTGTTGAGTGTTGAGTCTGTTGAGTGTTGAGTGTGTTAAGTCTGTTGACTGTTGAGTCAACATTCAAGAGTCAAGACTCTTTTTTTATTTCTCCCCGACTCCCTTTGCATGTATGATGTTGGAAGTTATTAAGTCATCTTAATTAATTTCAGTAGTTATTTTGTCAACTTATTTTGTCAACTCTTATGTTATGTTACTTATGTACCATGTACATTGTACTATATTGGATTTAACGTTTAAGTATGATTTGTATTTGAATTCCTTGTTTTGGTAGTTTTTCATTATTATTTGTTATTTTAGATTCTGGAATGTATTTGATATTTATTGTATATATATATATATATATATAATAAAAATATTAAAAAAAGAGCGGTGTCCTGCGGTGTCCAAAATCCAATTTTTTGAAAATTGCGGTGTCCGGTGTCCCCGTCGGTGTCGGTGTCCGACACCGTGTCTGTGTCCGTGCTTCCTAGCTGGTTAGTTTACTATGTGTATGGTTGCAAATGAACGAGTACTTGGCCTGTTCAGGGTAGCTCGAACTCGTGTAGGCTTATTTAATTGGTGTTTCTACTCGGCTCGTGCTCGTCTCGAGCTCTAGATTGATGTTGCTCATGCTCGCGAATTTGCATACGAACAGGAGCTGAGCTCATACAAACGAAATTTTATGAAAGCAAATAAAATTGACAATAACTGTTCTAATAGGACACAAATTAATGACTGAAGTTTTAAAATTTGGTAACCATAAAACTAAGGCTCCGTTTGAAAACATTTCCGTTTTCAGTTTTTTCTCCAATTTTGTAGCCTGACTTGTGTAAGGTTTGGTGTTCGCTTGTTGGGGTCGCATGCGTCATACCACGATCTGCTACTGATATGTTAAAGGCTTGGTCCTTGCACAAAAGTAGATGATGTCCAAAAACTAAGCTCTTGATGTTGATTCCTTTTTTTTTTTGGTGTTTATGGAAGGAAAGTAATGACAGAGCTTTTGAAGGGATGAAGAGTTCTATTGAGAGTCTAAAGGCTTCGTTTTGTTTGGATAAATGACAAAATTGTCCCTAGAATTGTACACTGTTTTATGCATCACTCCATGTAATTTCAACTTGCATCACTCCCTGTGATTTCAACTTTCACAAAACTGCTCCTTCAATGTTGACAAACGATTGCAAATCGCTCCAAAACCCAATGCCGGTTTACTTTCAGGGGTTAAGTTTGCATGTGCACGTCATGTGCCCTTTTCCAACAATCCCCTACCCTTCCACAACCACATCATTGACCCTAACCATGCCGCCGCCAGGTTCTACCACCCCTTCTAGTCTTTTCACCTCCACTAATCACCATACACAACCACACCACCATCTTCAACCACCCCACCATGACACAGTCACGTTTCACCACCCCGACCAGTCTCTCTGCCACCACCAGTCACCACGTAATTACTTGTAAAAGCCATTAGAAATCCCAGCATCGACTTCCATCTCCACTAGCATGCGTTGGCTGGGTTCCACGACCCTCACCGATCTTTTCGCCAGCACCTATCACTACCAACCACCATAGTCAACACAGCCCCACTTCCATCTTCCACCTCCCTACCACGTCACGGCCAGGTTCCACCACCCCCACTGGTCTATTGGCCCTGCCTATCATCGCCGATCACCATTGTCGACCACCGTCTGTGAGATGACGGGCTCAGATTTAGGTACATTGTGCAAACATTCTTCCCTTCATTTTCACCTCCACCTCAAGCATTAATTAACACAAAGTTTGAACTCTATTAAAGAAAGGGTTTTGGTTTTTCATTGTCCTTGATTCTATTGAGTGGGTAAGAAAAAGGAAACGAGTTTGGGATGGAAAGATTAGGAAGAGAAAGATGAAAGCTTTGGTGATACAAAGAGGGCGGTGGCGGCGATGGCTATAAGGGCGGCGAGGAGGGAGATGGAGATGGCGATGCATCACAGTTAGTTAAGTAAATTTGGTAAAAAATTGTACATTTTGGGAAAGTTGGTACTTTTTGAAAAAGGGTGCACGACGTGCACATGCAACCTTAATGGCTTTAATCGAATGGGCTTCTGAGTTTTGGAGCGATTTGCATTTGTTTCTCAAAATAGAGGGAACAGTTTCGTTGAACTTGAAATTACACGGAGTGATGCGCAAAATAGTGTATAGTTCTGGGACAGTTTTGTCATTAAACCCTTTTTTCTACTCTAGCTTCTGGGCTGCGGGAAACGTTACTTCCAACGAGGTCTTTCTTTACTTTTTGGATTAGCTTTGATTTTGTACAGGTGGCTGATTTTGGTATATTGTTTGTGTACATGGATTCGCTCTTTGGCGTCTTTTGGAATTTAATCTTTACCTGTAAAAAAACCCATAATTTGAGTCATAGTTGCCTTGGGTTCTGCCTATAAGTTTAACATCAAATGGATGTAAAGATTGCATTGGCTGGTGAACTAAACGAGGAAATTTTCATGGACTAACATGACAGCTTGTTTATGCCCGGTCGAAAAGGAAGTCTGCAAGTTGATTAAGTCCTTGAATTGTCTTAAACAAGCACCTAAGCAGTGGCATGAGTAGTTTGATTAGGTGATATTTTCTTCTGGGTTCAAGAGTCATAGATCATACAAGGGGGTCCGTAAGTTTGAAATTAATGCAGGTGTGATCGCTTTGTCTTTATGTCAATGGGATGCTTATGTTTGATACCGATAATGAGAGTCAATGAAATAAGCATTTTAATAGTATCTAACTTTGACATGAAGGACATGGGACTTTACCTGCTCTGACATTGGACCATGTATTAATTTCGAAACCCATCTTACATTGCTACGATGTTAGCAGCAATTTTAGGGTTTTGACCCTTTAATTTATATGTCAGGCTTCTAGAAAGTTGAAATCAGTCTGGTGAAGTCTATGGTGTAAGGTTCGGTTGTTGATTGCTTTGTATCTTTGCTATGCTATTCTATTCTACTATGTACATTTAGAAGAATATTCTTATCTGTTAATTTGATGTTTGTAGTACTCCGACTAGTGCCTGATTTCTTAGCCCAAAGCTATATGACTGTGTTGGCTAATAAGGCTATGATTGACTTTGTCTTATGGCTATAATTAATTGGTTTTCGGGCTACGATGGATTAGGTTTTTAGGCTATGGTTGTTATAAATCATGTCCCTGTTGTTATGAGCTATGTGTGCATCGATTGATTGTGTGATAATTATGATAGCCATTGAAATTTCTCGAGTATAAGATTGTTCCTTTACAGCTGTTAGCTTACATGCAGAGTTCGTTTGCCACTACGTGTATGATAATTGTGATAGCCATTGAAATCTCTCGACTATAAGATTGTTCCTTTAGAGCTGTTAGCATTGTAACGTGCCGTTCGTTTGCCACTACATGGTGTTTTACCTTGCTAGACTAGGCTCCCCTCCCCCTCTCCACCCCCATCTTTTCTCCCCACAGGTTGAGCAGGCTTGCTAAGTTGGTCGTCGAGAAAGCTTCAGAGTGAATGCTCACTGACCTGTCTGCTTCTTTGTTATAGTGCTAGTTGTAGTTGAAATTTACGGATATGTAATCCCCATTTGGTATTATGTGTTGGATTTATTTGGTTGAAAATTATGTTAAATTGATATTGAAGGATAATTAGTTTGCTCTGTTCTACCTTTATAAGATTGTTTATTGTTTACTAGTGGTGTATTGTCTCTGCATAGTCAGTGACAAAGGAAACGGCCCTTGGGATTGGGCCGTTGGAGGTCTAAACTTTTTGGAGTCAAGGTTTTAAACGTGGAAGCTATAACAAACCTTTCATTTACCTAGTTAAAGAATACTAAAATCAAAGGGCTGTAAACCATAAATATTTGCTGCTTCGGTCAAGCTTGCCAGAAATGCTGTAGCCCTTAGAATTCTTAACGCTCATGTTAGTAGCTTCTAGAATCCTTAGCCTAGTGTTAGTAGCTTCTAGAAATTTTAGTACTTTTGAATAGGAAACGATCTCCATGTCATCAAACATGAATCTAATTTCTCTGAATAGCAGTTTCATTGTTCATCAAGGTCATCCTCTTCAGCATGATTAGTCATTTCGTTGCTATACTAGTTTTGCTCAAAACGATTTGGTCATTGGGACTTAGAATGAATGTATAGGGCACTTAATTTGTCCTGCTATACTGATTAGCAAGTAGAGGTATTTGCCTTCCTAAACCAAACATTGTGAATTTAATTAATAAGTCTTGCAAGAGAAAATTTCAACATTTACTTGAATATAGGGAATCAACTTAACCTGTCTATCATAAGCATGTGGATCTTATTGGTCCATGTGCTTTCCAGTGATCTAAATTATTTCTTGATTGTGTTGCTTTGGTCTTTCAATTCTGACTTTTGTCTGACTTGATAACATGCAACTCAATGTTGACATGAATATCGTGTCGTACTATATTGCAGATGAGATGTATGTCCTTTCTGCAAGCAACAAACGGGTATCTGTTCAGCTATTGGGTAAAGAAAAAATTCAAGACCAGCTGAGCCGATTTGAGGAGTTGACGGGGGCATCACTTTTTTACTTAGGGGTTAGCTCTTCTGGGCCCCCTTGTGAAATCAGCATGACCATCCCGGGTAAGTTACTGTTTGCCTGTTCTTTTTTGCGTTGCCTCTTTCCCATGCTATTATTCACTTTTCCAAGAACTCTGCATGATGTGAATACTTTTTTGACTTTCTCTTTATTACTGTGTTATTTCATTTATGGGACTCGGAGATTAGTTAAGCATGCAAAACATTTTAGCCTGCTTTCTCATCTAGGAAGCTTAGTATACTCTAGCTTTACTACCCCTGATCAAAAATCATTTTATTAGGAGTTCTTACAATTTCTCTAGGTAACTTGCTCCTTCCTTTCTACAAGTCGAATTTTTCCCATGGCGTTCAATAATACCTCAGTAAGCCTGCCGTTGAGTTTTTCCAGAACTGCAAGGTTCGTTGGTTAGAATACGTTTAAGATGTTCCATGGGTGGAGAGCTAGGAAGCACCGACACCTCTTATAGGACGAGGTATGGTGTCCGACACTTACCGACACCTCGACACCTCACCGACACCTCCGGACACGTGTCCGACACCTCTCAGCGGTGTCCGAATTTATTTATTTATTTTTTAATTACCGGACACCGTGTCGGACACCTCTTGAAGAAGTGTCGGACACCTCTTGAAGAAGTGTCGGACACCTTGTGAAGAAGTGTCCACACGTATGGGGCCAAAATACAATATTTCAAATTTATTTGAGGGATAAATCTGGGATTTTTTAGAAATGAACTTTTAGGCCAAACCTTAATCAAATCGACCTAACAAAAGGTACTTTCTTCTTTCTCTCTCATCTCTCTGTATTTTCTTTCTTTTTGTTGCCTAAAGCATCCAAGCTTGCCAGTCTAGAGTAAGATAGGTCAACATCTCCGACCTCATTTACAGACCATCTGACTATATAAAACCTCTTATTCATGCCTTTGGTCTCATGTCTTTTTTCCTTCTCTCTTGTTATTGTTGAGACTCTAATCTTGGTACTGTTGAGACATTCAACTGCTTTCTTGTTACCGACCTTTTTTCTTGTTACTGTTGAGACTATTTCATGTTACTTGCTTTCTTTCTCATCCATTTTGAACGAAATTTAGTTGCTCTCTCTCTCTCTCTCTCTATATATATATATATATATATATATATATAGCAGTGTCCTGCGGTGTCCAAAATCTGATTTTTTGAAAATTGCGGTGTCCCGGTCAGTGTCGGTGTCGGACACGGTGTCCGTGTCCGTGCTACCTAGGTGGAGAGGATAACATGAGTTTTTCCAGAACTGCAAGGTTTGTTGGTTAGAAAACGTTTAAGATGTTCCATGGGTGGAGAGGATAACAGAACTTCTTGAAAGTCCTCCGACAAGGAAGAGATGCGCTTCATAATTATACTACTATTATAGGGTACCCTAATGTATCTTCTGGTTATAAACAAAGGTTAATTCTCCAGTTCCATGAATTATAAGAATTTTGTTAAAGATGTTGGGTAAAATATACGGAGCGCCCTCAAGTATGTGGGGTTTTCGGGTCAACCCCCACGGGTATCAATGGTGACAATTGACCAAATAAATTAAGTACAAATTTCCTAGTATAACCCTAATACAAATTATCTGCCAACGGTGCCCCAAATACCACTGAAATCTCTTTCTTCTCTAAAAACCCAACCCCTGCTGCCTCTCCCTCCACTACTGGTGATAGGCCAGTACCCATCTGCCATCTCTACTAACCACCCTTGTGCACACATCTGCCATCACCACCGACCTGATGGGCAATTCTCTACAGGCCTTTCAACCGGCCACCCATACATGCCCACACAGAGATTACTTACAACCTCTGGTTTACTCTAAACCTAACAACATTCACCCACCATCCATCGCACCAGTGCACCACCACCATTCCCATCTAAATTTTATGCCCCAACTTTGTAGTTCTAAGACAAATCAAAAGTAAAGAATGTTGAAGAATGAAAGTTCACGTTTTTGGGGAAGTGAAAGTTCGATTTATATATTGCAAGGGTGGGGTCTTGTTGCGTTGGAGATGATTTTATTGTCTGGTGCTGAGTGGAATCTTGTTGCCTCGCTGCTACACTGCATAACAGTGAAGAAGAAGATAATGTCCCCAGTTTTTGTTTTCTCTATTTCCAGGAATGGAGGGGTCTTTTGGTCTAATAACTTAGAGAAGTTACATGTGGGTGTATTTGGGTTTAACTAGTTCAATTTATCAATCAATTTGCTAAAGTACAGACATTGTCCTTATTCAGGCAAGTATTTAAAGTTTCAGGGGGGTCGTGCTAGATAATATGCGAGGGGGTCGACCCAGAAACCTGAGATAGTTGAGGGGGTCCAATGTGATTACCTCTATGTAATATCGTGGAGATTATGATTGAATGGGATTTTTCTGAAGGACAAATGGAATGGAAATGGAGGAAATTGCAGAAAAGAAAAAATTAGAGAAAAGCATTACAATAGCATAAGATTGTTTTTACAGTTCAATGGGAGGGAGTAGTCATGGTTTGCTCCTAGTTGCTACAGGATTTTAATTACTTCCAACACCCCTTCTCTCTCTCTCTCTCTATTGCTATTGAAGACCGTGGTTTTACAAAGTCTAAATATTTCAAGAGCAATGATAGTATCTTACTCGGAAAAATGAGTGTGCACAAAATCTTTTAGACTTCAATTGCTTTCGATGGAACTTACCTTGGAGCTTAGTTGGAGGAAACTCTTCATATGGTGACGCTTCCCTCTCGGAAACTCGCTTTTGTGATCCCAAGTTAGGAGCTCCATGGGATCTCGTCCCAAGCTCATATGGGAACTCGATCCCGTCAGCTGGACAGAGATGCAAGGAACAAGTGAGAGAGTACCTGAAAATCAAGTCCTTTTGGACTCAATTCCTTGTTTCTCTCTTCCTTCAACTCCATAAAGCCTCCTTGTTTGTTGTTTCTGACTACCCTCCTCGAGAGAGCAGAGCTTGTCAATCACTGCTCTCTCGTGTAAACTATATTCAGCAAATAGTAATACTCTTTTACGCATTTATTTATTCAAGCCGCTCCCAACCTTAGATTCTTTCAAGTGCTTACGCTCCCCCGCCCCCGCCCCCACTCCCGCTTTGTGCAACTAAGCCTTGAAGTTTATTCATGCAATAATCTCTGCTTTATAGTGGTGCTCTTTATCACCTTAGCCTGTAACTCATATTGACTCATGTCTAGCCAGCTTGTTAGGTCTTCCATGAAACATTCCTAAGTTACGATCTGCTCTAAAAGCTTAAGCCATTAGAGAATGGGCCCAACATACAAGCCCCCGATTGCACATGAAGAGACAAATTAATGAGAAACAAATCATCTGAGTGCAAACTGCACTACCATAAAGGAGGAGGGTGGGGGGAGGGCGCAAATGCAAGTGGAAAGAATTGAATCCAAGACCTTGCAACCGAAAGCTCTGATACCATGTATTATTACCATGAACCCTAAAAGCTTAAGTTGTTAGAGAATGGGCCTAAAAATGTATATTATGCTTGACACTTTTCAACTATTTCCCGGGCTGTTCTTGCATCTAGGGGCCTCATGTTGAGGCCTGAACCATGACAGGCTGAAACCTTGCTGCGCTTTATAGTAGAAATTACTGGATTTTCTCAAGTAAATTTTATGTACTTTCCACAGTTTATTGAAATTCTTAATTATCATATTATGCATCTTTTTCTCCCACTTTTATGTCTCCACATGTCTTCTATGAACTCCTAAACCAATCACCTTAAATGTCCATATATGCAAAGAGTTGGCCTTGTTTATCTTTCTATATGATTCTCAGGTAGAGGCGCACATCTGGAAGGCAATATATTTTTAACATCTTTATTGCAGATCTGAAGGAGCTGGATTTGACGGGAAACCTGCTTTCAGATTGGAAAGTTAGTCTTTTCGTTACACTAATTATCCAACATTTTCTTCTTCCTATGGAATAATGAAGCAATTTTTGTGCTTTATGATTGTAATTGTTTCTTCTTTGTTGCTTTTGGCATGTTATTGTGCATATGTGCCTTTGCATTTTGTTCTCAGTAAGAGCACCCGTATCTGAGACCAAAGGTTAGGGGGTGAGGCTTATCCTGGTGAAGTTCAGTTGTAATTGGAAATTCAGCAGTCTTACCGTCTTTACTTAGTAGACACTTCTTTCTTCTCTAGATCCCACCACATAACTCTCCTTTGTACTGTATTGCACTCTTGTCTCCAAATGTAAAAACCACATTCCAGTGCTGGGGCTGCCAATCCTGAATTAACAACCCAGTGTACTTCAACCATTACGGCTGTCTAACATCTGGCTGTTATTACAACCACATAAGATACTGTTGGTAACGAAGCCTACCCCAATTGCTTTTCTGAATGCTCACACCTCTAGAATGCATTACCATTTAGTTTTAGATGCATGCTTGGCATTCTAGGCCTCATAGTGTAACAGCTGACATCTCGGCGTAACAGTTTGGCTTCGGCCATAAGCAATACGAAAATTTTAGTTGAGTGGATACATTGCAATATAGTGCGTATGTGGAAGTATGGCTGATATGTCGGTAACTCGCTCGATAGAATCTGCAGTAACGGTCAAGATATCGGGAAATCTCGCTGTTATGACGCAAGATTAGAGTCTGAAGATGAAGAGGAGGGGAAAAGAAAAAAGGAAGATGAAAGCTTACCTAGACATGTGTGCTTCTGCTTAACAGCTCCAGTCTAATTTTCTGCGCTTATTAAACGAGAGCCTCGATCTTTTGATTCCTTCCTTAATTATGTACACTTCTCCCACTAGGACAAGTACTCCTCTGATTTTTTTTCTTCTTTTTCCACTCAGTTAATATTTCTCCTTGATCTTATTGAACTTCAATTAATTAATTAGTTCTTTATGCAGTAGTTAGGACTGTTACAGCTGTGTTCCACTACTTCTCTTTCGGAAAAAATGTAATACATGTATGTCAATTAAAGCCTTAATATATCGAATCACCAACTAAAATGAGTAGACAACGGGAAATATAAACGACATAAAGTAAAGTATGTAGCATGAGTTTTGTCTTTCTTTTTTCAGGTGTTGTATCTTTTTTGGTACGTGACCATGCGATGAAGCCAGAAATAGAAGTATAAGATCATCAATGACTTTAACAAAGCATATACTCTCAAAAACACCTGTTCCTCTACGCGTTACTATTCTACAAAATAAAAGTTTACCAGATGTCTATATAATCATATCAACAACGATTTAGATACTAGATGAGGTTCTTGTGTTCATTAACTTGTCCAACCTTGTTATTCTCATTACCTAGATTTTTTCTATGATTTTATTAGAACAATTTAAGCCTCTAACTAGCTCAGTGTTGCATTTCGCCCGCTACCAATACCGACATTGCAGATTCCCATATACCGATCCTGCATAAAAAATGTGGCTGCTGCCGCTTCTTTGAACCATGCTACTCCTAATAGCACCTGTTCAATCACTGTGGAAAATCAGTAACTTTGGTAGGGTAGGGTTTGTGCTTAATATCAACTTACTATGAAACAAATCACGTGTCGTATACAACACGTTGAAACTTCGCGAATAAGTAATGGAGCTGCTGGTATTTTATCACCTGAGGAGTACTTCTCTAGATTTTGTTTTTAATTTTTTTATCTTAAACTATATCTTGGAGCTAATATCTGCTTGAAGCTGAATAACTTAGGTTTTTCTTTGGGCTTTTGCAGGATGTCGGATCTATCGGCACAGGGTTACCAGCTCTTGGGGCTCTTAATCTGTCCAGCAATATGATGTCACATGATATAACTGGGATGCCCCAACTAAATACTATTCGCATTTTGGTTTTGAACAATACTGGATTAAGCTGGATGCAGGTAAGTCGGCATATTGTATTTCTTTCTTTCTTTAGCTTGTCTATTTTAATTTGGATTACTTCCAATTTTCTGACAGGTTGAAGTACTTGGAAATTTGCTTCCAGCCATTGAAGAGCTACATCTGATGGGAAACCAAATAAGTGAATTGATGGTAGTAGTTCTCCCTTTTACGGCTCCTGAACTGATTATTTCTTTTTCCGTATAGTAGCTTGCTAGATTATTATTTAGAAACTGTGAATCATGAGTACATCATTGTTTTAAGTTTACTGACTTGTACACATTGACATTTCCCTATCTTTATTCACTTAGGATTTAAGTGTTTGCTATTCAAATGATTGAACATAATAAATGGAAAATATGTGCCAGTATGCAACAATAAACAAATAGAGATTTATAAGACTGCAAGCTTAGGTTCTATCTGGGGACACCAGCGAAATATTATGTACATCAATTTATGTTTTGCTGGCCACATTGTTGTCATATCCACAAGTAGAAAAATCGTATTAAATCTGGAGTAATGTTTTGTTTGTTCCTACTTACCTCTCACTTCGTACCTGCTTTCCGTCACAAATCTTCGATAGATAAGGAGATAGAATCCTGGTTCGCTTGTTCAACTTTGATTGTTTGTTGTGCAAGGGGAGGTGAGAAACACGGGAAGATGTACCTTCATCCTGGTGGCTTCGGAGAATATTAACAATTTAGTAGATCTTGGTTTATTTAAACAGAGGATGTTTGTGTTTCTTCCTTTGGAGTTGGTTGTGGAGGCTCCTTGGTGAATGATGTGTTTGGACAGGAGTATGCAATGGTTATAGGAAATGAATTACTGGAGATGTTGGCTTCATTATGCAGTTGGTCATGGAGATTTAATATATGTCGGTCGTCTCGGCATAGTGATGGGATATGGGCGACAATTAAGCTTTGAATGGTGTGCGCATCAACCTCTTTTGATACAAATGCAGTTGACTTTTCGTGCTCTCCTTTGCGGTGGCGCGCAACAAGAGGCTTCTGGAATTTTTACTTGTTATGTCTATGTAATTTCCCATTGCATGAAAGTATAATGGTGATAAATCAGATTTTAGCAAACAACTTAAGAATGCATTTACTTGTTCTTTTCTGTGGGACATTGAATTTTCTGCTACATGGCCTTCAGTTCTTAAGGACACTTAAATTTTACATTCATCCTTGTTGTGCGTAGTCATTTAACTAATGGTAAACTCAGTAGCCTGTGATTTCTTGTTTATTCTAAAGAGCACGAGTATCATAAAGGAGACTCGGTCTTTAAGGGACATGGAGAGCGTATCTGGTCGTTGCTTCTAATTCACATGGTTGGCTTCATTTGCAGGTTAATATGGATATTTCGGCTATAGAAGTTCTAATGTTAGACTTTATGTAAAAGACTAGCAAAATCTTGATGTAGCTACTATCTTGGGCGGGTTATTTTAGGTGATAAACTAGATTTTTTGGTGGTTATTTCCTTAAAAGATAAACTGAAATGAAAATCTAAAGTTTGTTCTGCTTCAGTTTGTTGTATACGAAGCTTATTTCTTTAACTTGATATTATTCTTCATTAACAAGCAACAAGAGGGTTCTAGCTCCTTTGTTTCGTTTCTATGTATTGCGTCATTATTTCATTTTGGGGAGGGTTTTTTTGATGGGCCTATTAATGATAAGATAAAAGGAAAACATGTTTATCTTATAGTAGCCAAGGTGTTCAAGATGGTGTAGCTTATTATAAGATAAAGAATTCTTTTGGTCCAGATTAGGGCAAAAATGGGTTTGGAAACATTCGAAATGATATCGTCACTGATAATTCGCATCCCATCAATGCAAAGTTGGTGATAAACAAGGTATAGGGAAAAGAATGACAGTTTATACGATGTTCAATTCTTCATGTATTTGTTTGAGATAGCTTCTTTCCTATCTGGTAATTTTGCAAGTGCTCGATTTCGAACTTGACACTAATACTCTCGGATCATCTTTAGAACATTCGAGATATTCCTGTCTAAGTTTTTATGGTTGTGAGTTTTGGTTCAGTTAAATCATTATTTGGACCGTTTGGGTCTATTATGCAGTATTTATTGTGTCCAATTAATAACTTAATGAATCATAATCCTGCAACCCATAAAAACTTAGATAAAAATATCTCCAATACGCTAAAAAGGATCTGAGAGTATTAGGCTATTAGCTAATAAAGTTTGAAATCATGCACTTACAAAATTACCATAACAAAGAAGCTTCTCTCAAACAAATATATGAAGAATTAAACTTGATAAACTGTCATTCTCTTACCTGTATCTTGTTTATTAACGACTTTGTATTGATGAGATACGCAATATCGGTGACGATATCCTTTCGGATCTTTTTAAAACCATTTTCGCCCCCAATTTGGACCGAAAGAATTCTTTATCTTGGTAAGGAGCGAACAGAGAAGACCCCTTTTCTACTTGGTGTCCACCGAAGAAGATTGTCTTTGAGTTAAGTTCCTAGTTGTAGAAGTCCAACCTAAACCTTGGATTTCAAACAAGCTGCTGCCAGAAGTAGTCACAGAATCGGCAATTCAAGCCTCTTGATCTACATTAAATCTGAGGATGTGCAAGCTATGTAGTTATGAAAACTTGGTGGGCTACTATTTTATAATGTCATGTAATAGTTAGTATCACAAAACTAAGAAGCAAGGACAGAGACTTTATCTTTGATTCTGTTTCACTTGTATGTACATCCGTCCGTTGTTTATAGGTGTTCATTTCCATAGTTTCATAATGTTGTGCAGGTGATGTTTTCTGTATAATACCTACAATTTATGATCAGGGGCAGCTTTTTGCTCTTCTTTTCCTTGCTATAGTTACTCCAAATTTTTGCTGTAACTGAAATCTGTGGCTAATGAGTGTATAGCAAAAAGGGGTGTGAATTTAGCGTCTCTACTTTACTGTTTATATATGTGTTTTACAGCTTACGTCTTCGACCACTGTCCAAGGATTTGAGTCTCTTCGGCTTCTCAATTTGGAGGACAATTGTTTAGCTAATTGGGATGAAATCTTGAAGCTTTCTCAGCTAAGAAGGTATCATAAAGGGAAATTGGTCTGGCATTTTAGTTACTGTTATTGTGAATGCTCATTTGTATGTGTTGCAAAGCTTTTGGAGCTGATATTTTTTGTTGTTTCTTAGTTTGGAGCAGGTTCATTTGAATAAGAATAGCTTAAACTACATTCGATACCCTGATTATGATACAACGCATAAGTTGCTCAACAGTTATGCATCAGCTGCGAAATGTTATAGACCTTTCCAAAATTTGTGCTGCCTTCTTTTAGGTAATTATGAAAGTCCTAGTACCTTCTCGTTTTGGATTTTTTGCTGGGTTTTTAGTCGGTTTTTGCTCAGTAATTTCACCCTTATTCAGGAGGTAATAACATTGGGGATCTGACTTCTGTTGACTCACTTAATTCATTTCCTAGCTTGAGGGTAAGGTCTTTCATGTTATCGAAACTTTGAATTATAGGAACATATTCACTATATCTAGCTAGAGCAATTCCAATGGTACTTCAAAATGTTTTCATGAACTCATGGAGGTACAATTAGCCAATAGGAGAATGCATATACAGCTAGTGGCCTGTTAAATTTATTTCCTTGACTCCTATATCAGTTTATTTTCTGACATAATATATAAGCACCAATTCAGCTTGTTTATTGGGATATTGCGTTCCTTTTACCCCTTCCAATCATTCTCCCTGGTGTTTCTATGGGTGTTAAGGAGCTGGTTATGTCTAGCTAACATCCATGTTTCATAGGGACTACTATTATGTTCTCTGCATACCAATAAACTTGTTCAAAGACATTAAT
Organism: Escallonia rubra; assembly: GCA_033065855.1. Taxonomy (NCBI): domain Eukaryota; kingdom Viridiplantae; phylum Streptophyta; class Magnoliopsida; order Escalloniales; family Escalloniaceae; genus Escallonia; species Escallonia rubra. The sequence goes on along the minus strand of JAVXUO010002854.1, from coordinate 251,717 downwards.
CAGCCCTTTGTCAGCATTTTAATGCTCTGAACAGTGTTTATTATGAGGCTGCAGCTAGCGGGAGTTAACTATATCTCTCAGTAGAAAGAGGCCACTGAAGAGCTTACGCCCTCTGGTGTAGGAGTGTTGTGTCAATAAACTTGTGTTAAGTGGCTTATGCAGATTGCAGACAGGACATAAACAAGATCAAAGGTCAAGACTAACATTATACAACTGGCGCAACACAACCCTGAGATGACTTGTTAATTAAGCATGTAACATGACACGATACTACACATGTTATACTTTTACTATGCAAGTTGTGTCCACGAGAGGACATGTTTATATTGTTTCTAGACATGAGCAACTAGCAGATCAAGGTCATTCTGTAAACCTTTTACATTACCTAAATATATGGGGTTTAAAACCTGGTCTTGTCGCCTTGCAGCTTGACCTGTTTTACACGCTCGACACATTTAATGAGAAAACCTATAATAGACTTGTTTTTACCTGTAATTGTTAGATCACTAAAGGAACATGTTCTAATTCGACCACACATGTACACGTTACACGGTGTCAACCAAACTTTTGCAACTTTATTATGACATAACGTGTCGCAAAAAATGGGTGGATGCTTTTCATGGTTCTCTTGGAATCAGTTGAAAGTTGAGGTTAGCAAGAGAGAGGTATGGGGTAGTGGTGGTTGCGGTGATGAATTGAAAGGGGAAGGATATTGGATGAGGATGATGTGGATCGAACAAACTATTCTTCAGCAACTTTTCTCAAGGATAGACGGCTGGGGATGAATCTCAGTGAGCTCACCGGAACCTGATAGCCTGGGATCAATATAAAAATGGTGAATATAGGGTTACATTCTGATCCAGGCATAAACCCTAGTTTGTTTGCTAGTTTCTTCTTTCTTCTTTTTTTTAAAAATTCTGGTAAGGCTCTCTAGGGTGCTCTGGTCAGGCCTTTATTTTGGTGGACTTTATTGTCAGGTTCGCGATGGAGATGGCTTGGCAGAACCTGGAACTAAAGGTGGCCATTTACTATCTCGGGGTTGAACTTTGAACTTGATAGGGGGAGATTTTCGGAAAAAGGTTCTTATTTTCTAGGGCATGTGTCCATTTAAGTGGGTCTCAAAGTGTCAAGCTATTGTCATAGTGATAAGTTGAGAATGATGCTCATCCTTTTAAGTGACATGCCCTCGACCACTTGAGGGGAACTTTAGGAAGAGATTTATGGGACAATGCTTTTCTAAACCAATGGATTTGCAACTTTTTTGCAAGTAGAGGGAGTTCTTTGAGAAGTTGTGTAAAATGGGGGTCGGGGGGGGGGGGTGGTGGTGGAGGACAGAACTGCTTTTAAGTCTTCCAGTTTTAAATTTGCTTCACCTTGCTGCAACTTCAAGAATTCTCATAATTGCCAAAGTTTATAGTTATGGACATTAGATAAGTAGTATTAGTGCTATGATATTCACAGCCAAAAATGTTTCCTTGAATCATTTACATACTAAAGTAGGCCTGAGTTACTTTTTCATGTGGAGGCCAACTCTGTATTTACTCTACCAAATTCAGTAGCCACATAAATTCTTGCTTTTGAAAAAAGAAAATGGGCAAAAATAGCGTGGAATAGAAATATGCTTTCAACACTGAAAATAATGTTTCATTCTCAAGCCGATTATTGTCTGATAAGGGAGAAGATATGTCCGGGGACAAATAGATATGTCAACACCAATTTCTTGTAGTTTTTCCTCTGAATCATAATAATGTTTTGCAAATCCTTTTTCCTTGAGTTGACCAGCTCTCTAGTGATTGGTTTATTTGTATTGCAAGGATGTAAGGCTTTCTGAGAATCCAGTAACAGATACAGGGAGAGGCGGCATCCCAAGATTTGTATTGATTGCTCGCTTAGCAAAAGTTGAAGTTTTGAATGGGAGTGAGGTAATCTCTAGATATTGTACTGAGAAACATATGTGACCCTTTGAAGTTATCAAAAACCTGACGCGCCTGTGTTTTATTCATACTTCAGGTTCGACCTAGAGAGCGGAAGGACTCTGAGATTCGGTATGTATTTTGTTTTACACGTCCGTTTATATTGAAGGATTGAAAGCACCCTAAACTTGCACCAAAACACTAAAATATTGCTAACAATATACTCCTTCCGTCCCACAATTATTGATCAAGTTTGACTTGCATTAAAGATAAGGAAATGGTCAAATGGCTTTAACTTTCCACTTTTCCTCTTTTTAATTTTTTTTTGTTGTCTTCTCTCCATCCGTATCACCAACAACCAATCTCAAATTTGACACAAATATGGCTTTAACTTTCCACTTTTCCTCTTTTTAATTTTTTTATTGTTGTCTTCTCTCTCTCTCTCTCTCTCACACGCACACACACACACAAAATCAAATTTGACACAAATATGGCAGAATTTCGGCAGCAACTAGTCAGAGTTTGAACAATCTACTCTGACCAGAATGATGTTGCAGCTCACACAATCAAAAACCCATTCTACTCAACCCATTCATCTCAAATCAGGACCAAGTATGCGTCAAAGCGGGTTGCTTGCCTAGTCGATCGCCAATGACGCCTAGTCAAACGCCAGAGAAGGCCTAGCTGAAAGCCTGCCCACGCCTAATCAATCGCCTTAGGGCATTTAGGGATGTTTGACTACACCTGCCCACACCTAGTCGAAGGCCTGCCCACGCCTAATCAGTTGCCTTAGGGCTTTTAGGGGTGTTTGACTACGCCTGCTCACGTTGTGACACTGCCTTGATGCCTAACCAGTCGACGGTGTGGCTTGGAGGTGGGTGGTTTGACTCAGATCTGATGACGATGTTGCCGGCGATTAAGTTAGCCGGAATATGTGCTCAAATCCTTGTCTGATTTTGTGGGTGATGATAGTAAAGAGAGAGGTGGCGAGGGGGTTGTGGGGGTGGAAAGGGGTGGCGGGGGGCGGTGGTAACATGCAAGGGCCTGGGATGATTGTGAGAAGATAATGAAAGGGTGGGGCAGTTATGGTGGATGGGTGAGAAATCAGAGGAAAAAAACAGATGTGCCCTCTTCTATATCATTTGAGCAAGGGCAAATATGGAAGTGTACAAGTTTTTGTCCTAAAATGTAAAGCTTGCAATATTTAACAGCCCAAAAAGAAAAAGTGATCAGTATTTTTGGGACGGAGGGAGTATGTTCTGCAACATTCTAAATACTAAAATCCTAAATATGCTAATCTACACTAATTGAACCAAATGATCCCTACAATTCAGAGCATAAAGTCTAAATAACAATTCAATCAATAATCTTGAGGTTCTGCCTACTAGAACTGCATCATGACAGCCCTATATCACTTTTGGTCTGAACAATTAATCCAGTAAGGCATGCGTGCAAGCACTCACAACTATGACACGAGCCATTTTTAACATGGAATTTTTTATTCTTGAGTCCTCGCTGTTAGTAAATGGCTTTCAGCTCATAGGCCATATTAGTTTTTGTACTTCTTAATTATCAAGTGCTTTTAGTTCTCAACACGGCCAACATAAACGCTTGAACTTTTAGTTTAATCGTCACATACTTTCCACCCATTATATTCACAAGTGCAAATGATATGATTCTGCTACTAATTTAGAGCTGGAGCGAAAGGGTCTTTAGGGGCTGATTGTTTTGGTAATTCAGTGCCGTGGATGGTACCACTAAGCAGTTCCTTTGTCTTTTGTGGGCTTTTCGGTTGCTGGGTTAGGCTTTGTTGAAGATCATTATTGGGGTTACAGGGCATAGTTTTGTGCTATCAGGCTGGTCTAAAAATCTTGACGCAGGTATGAGATAATATAGGGAAGACAAGAAGAGAAAATTTTGTCCTTTGTCTCTAGATTCCCATCGCTGTCACACCTGTGGTCAAAATTGTTAGCGCGAACTTGCTTAGAAGTTTCGCTGTAAGTTATATCCGTAGTTCTATCCATATTGGATGAAAATGGGATGGGCTCTGGCCCTATGAGGCTAGCGAAATGTAAATCGATGTACAGAAGATTGATCAATATTTGAAGCACAAATTTCTAAAGGGTCTAATAACCATTTTTTGTTAAGTGTAAGAAACTTTCATATCAAGAAAACAAAGCTATTGGGAACGAGAACAAAATTTGGTCTGTATTTTGTATAACTAGATAGCGAGTGCTAGTGGATTTCAAGCAGGTTGTAGCATGATGCGATCCAAACAATTTGTTAGAGGGTGGTACTAGAAGATGCAAATTTCCTGTTCGTTATGTGATCTCTAAGTGGCGGTGACTCAATATCTTGTCAGATTTCATGTTGAGGCAACTGCTGTTTTGTGGCCTTCGAGAAGCATAAATCAGTTAGTTGTTGTATATATTCTAGCTACTGCAATGGCAAACATTCATGTCAATCCCTTAAAAGTTCAACATTTTCCTTTGGGGTTTTCCTTTCATCTAGAGGAAGTAATTACTTTTTAGGTGGCATTTAACTGAGATTTATCTGGCAGGTATGTACGACTAGTAATGTCAAAATTGCATGATAATCAAGAAGAAATTAACCGACAACACCCCAGGTAATTTTTGAATATAGTTAATTATCTTCCTGTCCTGAACTTTTGCAAGCTTGCATTATGATCTGTAACGCAGATGACCAAAATGGAATGCACCCTTTCTTGCGTATTGGACTTTGTTTAAATCTAAATGAGCTAGAGTAGCTGGGTTAAGCACGTATAAATGGTATATCAGCAACTACATGACTGATCTTCTCCTGATGATTTTTTCCGCTTATTAATTGCTTTCATAGGAGGATATTATCTTATATCCATTTATGTCTGTTAGGCCCGAAGTTCTCAGTTTTTACTCATAATTCAGAGTAGTTTCTCAATATATCTGCCAACAAAATGCGCCTTTTTACTTTGGGGTTCCCGGGAAAACATAGTCCATGTCTCGGGCATGAAATGCATATTGGGTTTTCCCAGTACTCGGCATCTCGAGCAATTGCCCATGTGTTCACAAGAATTTGGGTGTTTGGGGGAACCTCGTAACCGTTCAGCTTAACGCTCGTCTCAATTTTGTGGGGCACAAGAAAAGGCACAGGGGCACCTAAGCCTTTTTTGAACTTCCAATTATATCTTTATCCCACTTTTTGAAACCATTATATGTCTCTCCCCAAAAAATAAAGAATGGTCATTAAAGTAATTTAAATTTTAAACCTACCTCATGCTCTCCTACATTCCAGCCCCACTCTATTTCTAACTACCTATAACTTCTTTTATCTTAATTTTCTCCTCACCATCTCTTATATTCTTTCGCTTCGGCTCCCTCTGGAGCCGATCCTTTAATTTGCAATACTATCTATGGTGATCTTAAAGTTTGTGTCTGCACAGGCATTGTCTGTGACCGAAACGCTAATATGACTTTAACTAACTGGAAGTTGGTGCATCTTTGCTTGGAGGTCATGAGTGGAGCAATGTCGGCATAAGAGAAGTTTAAAAGGGGCCGCCTTGGGAATAAAATTACTATATGAAGTAGCCACTCTTGATTAATCTAATTAATTTCATGATATTCTTGCTCTATGTTTTCTTCCCTTCTCTTTCATGTTTCAAATTAAGTGAGCGCAATAAGGATTCAACGCACAATATTATTTAAGGTCAATATTATTTTGAAGCAAACATTGGCACTGGTTCTTATGAGCCCTTGTAAGGATGGGATTGCGTGGTGGGTTCATGGTGGTGGTGGTGATTGATCTGAGCTTCACTTTGCCTAGTGTTATGCCACCTCTAGTGGACATTGACTTACACAAGTTATATGTGATGTGTGAAGTTAGTTTAGAAAGACACATGCAAGCTTAGCGTACTTGCTAACTTGCTCTTTGATTCTAATTGACGGTTAACTTTTAGGCAGTGCCACTGGGTTTCTGTGAAACCAGTAAGAATAAATAAAAAACAAGGAACCTCCCTCTGCACAGCTGCCTGTACTTGACCTAATATTAAAGAATAGTCCCAGTTTCAGCAATCTTGAGGAAAATAAAACTTTCCCATCTGCACTGCATTGACGGATTATACCGACTACAACTATGCCCTCGGCTACTTTGTGAAAAAGATAGCCTAGTACAGAGGCCCACATTGTGGGGCTATAATGAGCCGATGAAATAGATAGCCTAGCCAGCACTGCCAGACGACAATCTCCAATTGCCAAAAATGAAATGCAGCCCATTAGTCTGCCGCCCCATACAGCATGCCTCGATAGTATTGAATCATGAATACACGTTTTGTGTGAAGCTCTTCTTATCCAACCTCCAGTCTTGATGCTGCCATTGTCTTATATCCCAAACCCTAGCACTAAGCGACTCAAAAGTTGATATCCATGAGCTGATCTAGCAACTTGCACCAAATTGAAACTTGCCGGTGGACCAAATCTTTTATCGCTTCAACAGAGATCCTGGTAATTGCTGAAGGCCATAAGCCTCCGGCTTGTTGGTCAGGTGGAGCTTCAAACCCGAGTTCTGATGACGCATCTCCCGCACAAGCACCACCAAAAGAAGGGGGGACGGGGAAAGCTATAGGCTCGAAACCTTTGACCCTTCTTTCTGAATCGGGGTGCCTTGAAGCAGCCCTCATGCACGAAGGGGGGTTTGCACCTTGATTGCACAAAGAGGGGTCAGGGCAGGAGTGGAAAATTATAGCCATCACAAAGGAAAAGGAATAAAAAGGTAGTAGGCGTAAACATTATCTTCCTAGATTATTATTTTTTTTTCCTTTTTCTTAACTAATTGTTTTCACGAGGAAACTCAACTTGCCATTCTCGTCAAACTTCCCTTTTAGCCTGAACAAGAAAGTACTTAATCCGGAATCCAGGGGAAATTCGCGGCGTTAAGCTCACTCATGAAGGTGATTTACTCGGCCTTGATTTTGCACGCAAAATTTGATGCCATATTAACCCTTGATGTGATGACACGACGCCTAGAAACTTCAAATGTATAGTGGTAATTTTAGCTTCATTTCATGCGAGTGGTTAATTTTGTTGATTCTGATTTTTTTCTTTTATGTGTGATTTAGATGATTCCTACATTTTCCGCAGTGGGCTAAATTTAGATTTCTAACTGATGACCTTCTCCGGCCTTACAACTAACTGCAGATTTATGGAGCTTAAAGAATTTCATGAAATTGAGGATGAAAGGCCAATAAATAGAGCAGCGGGCCCTCAAAAAATGTCTTCAGGACTAGTTTGTATGGATTCATGTTTTAGATATGTTTTCCTCACGCTAATCATAGATATGTTGCATTAATTCATTCATGTCCTGCAGCTATCAATCTTAAATGTGTTGGAGCATCAATTGGTGAAAAACCCCCACTGATAAAAAAGTTGCCAGGAAGCACCACGGTGATTTTGGCTTTTTATTTTTTTATCAAGCAATGTTTCTTTTCGGTTATGATCCATAACTGAAATTGCATGTATATATCCTTCTCCAGGTTGGCAAATTAAAGATTCTCTGTGAGAACTTTTTCAAGTTAAAGTCCATAAAGCCAATATTGTTCCTTTATGAAGAGGTTTGCATTCAACTTTTTTCTTCATGATGATGTCTCCAAGTATATAAAGTTCTGCCTCTTTATCTGATCTTAATAATTATATGAAACTGTTTCATGTGGCCTCTAGTAGTTATTTAAATTGCAATAGAAAAGAAAAAGGGAGGTTTTACCATTGTCGGTGGACATGTGAATTCCATTTTTGTCTAAGTGTTTTCCCTTCACATTCTCCAGTAGCAACTGGCCATTACAATTCTCAGACTAATTACTGCAAAATTGTTGCAACTCAAGGTTAATGTCCTGCATTATAGAGGTCTCATATGCTGGTAAATAAGATATTTTTCTCCCTGCAGGGTTCCCCACTTGCTACATTGCTTGACGATGATATGGCATCCCTGATTGACCTTGGAGTTGGCAATGAATCCACCATACTCGTAGATGAAGAGCATTGATGAAAATCCTGGACCTCTGAAACACTTGTTGATATTATATAAGAGGTTCTCACTTTGTTGTATGCGAGCTACTGGTTTTGAAATTTTGATGTCAACCGGCATAAATATGGTGAGTTGATCAATAAGTTTGTGGTGTTTGTCTTGTCTAAAATAATATAGTTAGGGTAGTATTTGTCATTATTTGTTGCATCTTGAAATATTGTACTATTCTGCTGATTTGAAAATTCCAGACATAAATGATCTTTATTTGTGCCTTGTTAAGTCATTTTTATGGTATAGATCTTTGGGAAGCTTGGAAGTGAAATGTGTAAGCATTATTGTTAGCAGGGTTGCTAGCCAAGGTTTTTGGTTCTTTCTTTTCTTTTTCTTTTTTCTTCATTTGTTATGGAAGTAAAATGGAATTTTGTAAAACTATCCCTTCCGGGGTAGTTAGGGTAAACATATTTGCACATCGCCTTTTTTCTCTTACGCTGCAAGATGGTGGTCTAAGTGTAACTCATGTAGCCTATCAAAGACTAGCTCCAAGAGACATACTCTTACATGCATTTCCTGAATGCCTCGAGCTTTGGTTTTCATCCGTATCTTGACATCTCCAATTGCACAGCTCCAATGCTTGGACGTCTTCACCCATCTCTAGAACACTAGTACGCTGCAAAATCATACAAATTTGGACTCTCTTGACACACAGATCACGCAGTTCAATATAGCCTAGTCATTGCACGCATAGCAGGTTAATTGGTCTCTGCACAAAAACAAGTCTCCTCAAAGATGCAGGGCATTGAAATCTCTCCCCTACTTGTTTTCTTGTTGCCCTCATCACGCGTACGAGAAGTCTTCACAACCTTAGCTAATTGCAAGTAAGTATCGAGGTCCAAATTAGCTTTTTATCAAGAAATCACCAAAATATGATTTGTTGAGACCTACAAATTGTCAAACCTTGAAGAGATCGCGCTTGTGCTACCCCAGTAAGGAATTCATGGAACACTTCAGCTAGGTGATTATGACCAAAAAGGATGGAGCAATTAGTAACTGTGCTCTAGGTAGTCATCCTTGAATTTGATAGTTATGGCATGCCCTTAGGGGTTGGTCGGAAAATGAGAAAGTATCTGGTATGTTCCTTGGCCTAAATCAAGTGCATTGACAATTTTGCAGTTATGTAAGCAGTTGGGTAAGAATCATTAAGTGCGCCTAAGGTCGTTGCGCCCATTGAACAGAGATTGTAGTGGGGCACTTAAGAGTTCATAAAGTTTCATACAATGCAATTTTGAGGTGTAGAGTCGAAAAAGTATAGATTTTTACTACTGTCACTTTGAATTTTTCTCTAAGTGGTATATAAAACATGAAAATGGAAGTGTGCAATAATTGACTCCTGCATACCATGTGCCTTCAAGGCATCACGTGAGTAACCTAAGGGAACTTGGGGGCAAGTTAAAAGTGTCAAAGACATTTGAGAGCTCCAATATGAGAAAGACTTCTCCAATGGACACCAACGGATGGTGTGCCAAGAGGTCGGGTCCGATTTTATGATTATGCACCCGCCACACCTCGGACTTCATATTAGGCGTGTTAGGCCGTACTAGGGTACTTCTATGCTTGCACACCATTTACCATGGTGGGCTTTGTCCTGGGTTCCGTACCCCCCCCCAATGAACATTGACATGGTATGTGCTTGTGGCAGCATGTCAGTCTTCGTGTACAGTTTGACGGGTATGACTATCAGCATATTGCTAAGGTTGGCTAAAACCGTTCTTGATGATGGCCACAGCAAGACAAGTGAAGCAAGGCGTGGGGCCAAGTTTGAGAAGCGGAGACGTGGCAGTGAACATGGGACACACTAGCACCTCGCTGCTGTGCATTGGCACACTGTTGTGCATGCAGGCACGTTGTTCGTCCTCTTTAACACGTCTCATACATAGAAACACGATAGACGGAACGTGTGCAGAGTCCTGGTTGTGCATGCCGACCAAAACGAAGGGCACGTGAGTGCACTAAATTCGAGGTGTTTTGTTGTTGGACACTTTTATTAGGCGAGCATGTCAGAATCTTGTCGACAATTTTGTTGTTTGTTTAAGGTCATTAGTATGCTTGGGCAGATTTTATGTAAGGCCATAATCAGCGTGCTTCTAGAGATATGATATTTCCCTAGTATAAAAGGATGGTGGTCCATGCCATGGTTTGTGAGAAATGGCTCATGAGAAAGTTACAAGTGTAATGAAGCCTCACGATCGTTCCACTGTGAACCTATATGTGCGGAACTTTGCATGTGTTTATCGTAGTCATTTGGTGCTCTGGAATGGATTGTTTCTGGGCAAATAATGATCAAACTTTGTTAGTTACCTTGATTGGGTGAGTGCTTACTTTGGTGTAAGTGTGGTGAAGCGACCAGACATTTGACATTGCGTAGTATGGTTTTGTATACGAAAATGGGCCTGTTTGAGATAGTTGATTCCCAAGCTGGAGTGTTGCACTTCATGGGTAATTATGAGATTAGCACTCTTTGAACTTGCTTTAATAGCCGTGGGAAGGTTCGGTACAACAACTGTTGGGCATATCGTCAAGTTGTGGATTGTCCGTACGATGGTTTGCTTAGTATGGCTCAAATGTACTATAAGGTTGTTTGATCGTGGCAAGTGTTTTCTTTGTTTGACTCAAGGTATTGAAAAAAAATGGAATACTACTATCGGTTTAGATGTGCTTTATGAAAAAGCGAAGATTTGGTTGGTTCTACAGCAATGTGACCTTGTCAAGTGGAAATCAGTAGGCGTACTCCACAATCTGTCTAGTTCGATGACGTGGTTTGCTAAGTTGTCAGGCATTAAAAGGGACTTGTCTTTCCAGATTATGTTGGTGGCTTTATTTTTCTCGATGACATCGAAGCATGCGGCAAAATCTACGTCACGCATAACAAATAGCTGTGTCTTATTGGTCATGCCGGCCTTGTGCCAGGCTGCGCGGGTGGTGGCTCGAGCCACATTGTCTGGGACAACTGTGTTGTGAATTTGGCTCCAACAAATTGAAAAAATTGCGACATGCACATAATTATACTAACATGTTATAAGTTGAATCAACAAGTAATCATACTTTGATACCAATGTTAAGGCTTTAAACATCTACCATGTAACACATAGTGGGTTTAGGAATATACCGTACAAAGTATGTGAAAATTCCGATAAAGGATCTTTGTTGTTTACGAGTCTCCAACACGCTTGATCTCTTAATTGCAACTATGGAAAACGACTATTAGAGTCAAGTTCCTCGTTTACGAACTAATTCTTAGAGCTTGGTGATGTTCTAAAAAGAGTGTAACAAAGGGAGGGATTTTTCATTTGTAGGAGAAGAATTCTGACTTCTTAACTTATTTCTTTTGGGATATCTCTAAACATTATATATATATAGTATTAAATACTGACTTTATCTCAAATACTTAGAAGATAAAGACTGTATTTATCTTAAATACTTAGAAGATAAAAATGATATTATCTAATTAATTGTAGTTTTCCTTATTGACAAACATCATTTGCTACTGGGTGGATAATGGGTCCATCGACCCAATTCATAATACACAAACCCTATAAGACACGCACACCCACCTTCAAACACACGGCTGTACCACCCCCAAACAAACACATACCTTCATAGCCCTTGTTTCGCGCACACACAACCCATACAATGACACCCTCACAGTCTCCTCACTCAGCTCACACACCCTCACGCAAACCCGCGCACAAACACCTCAAACCTCCTCTTTCATTTTTTTTAAGCCTCCCTTCCCTTTGCTTCTTCACTCTCTTTATCTCCCTCCCTCTAATTTTGGGGTGTAACCGAAATGAGGGAGCCTAAATGCCACCAATTTCTCCCCTCTCTTTCTCTTCTCTTTGTTGACCCTCTCTCTCTCTCTCTCTCTCTCTCTCTATATATATATATATATATATATATGTGTGTGTGTGTGTGTGTGTGTGTGTAACCAATTAAATGGAACAATTATCATAGACAAAATTTATCTTATATAATAACACCTGAACTAATTATAGTTTCACTAATCTTCCCTTTCATATCATTAATTATCCATTGCACCAGTTCCATCATTTACAACTTATGACCGCTCTATTTGAATGTCGCTAAAGGTTGTCAACGATATTACTTACGCCACATGTCGCTAATGATGCGAAATAACATCACTTCGCTGAAGAAATATATAAATATGTTGTAACTGCCATAAAACCAACCTTATGTGTGGGGATTACATTATCTTCCGTTATAGAAATTTTGTCGCGAAATTTGGCATTTCTTATGTTGCTCTTCTTAATCATGTGTGATCACCGATATCCACTAGCATAATACCTCGTGATACAATATCAAGCTATTTTGTAAAGTATAAGCACTAAAAGCCTAAAAGCACATATGTTGCTAGATATGCATTTGACACACTTTAACCCATAGAAAGATATAGCCTCAAATATCAATACTCTTAAATCATAAACTCCGCCACAATGTAAATGCTATCTCTAGAATTTACCCTTTCTCAATTTATACCATCAAATCGTCGCTAAACGGTGAAGTTTCACCAATTGAATAATGGTTTTTAAGAGTATAAGTATAATCATCACAATCAACTATAAGCCAAATTTGGAGCCCAATATATTACATCCTCTCCCGGTTAAAAGAAATTCAGCGTCAAATTTCATAATTTTAACAACGTAACGCATTATGTTTTCGATGCGTAATTCTGATAGCAATAATGTAATAACGGAGCACTGCCTAAACTCCGCAACGAAATTCATGTCTTATGAATACCCGAACATAACAATTCACTTGCAAATCGGGAATGCCAAATTCGTACCTATCAGATTACCACTTATGCTTTAAACGTTGCAGAACCTCACAACCAGATGACCATAGTATTTGAAATTTAGTTCTAAATCCAGTTGTACTTTAAACCTACATTCCCATAAATTTTAACTCACTGACACTCGGGATTTCACAATCACATATAACCAGCTCTAAAAGGAAAACGTCCTTCAAAATTCTCATGCTATAACCTCAAGAAACAACACACCTTCCAGAAGTCCCGAAGTATCTATGCTCTGAACCTGCAACTATGGCCTTACATTTTATTTATCTAGTTATTATGCTACGTGCATCTTCACAACATTGTTGAGGATTTTGGCAACCAGAACCACATTTCTCCTCACCAGTGTAAGCCAGCTTCATCCAAACAAAAGAAGTCACTTAAATCTTATGTGTATAACCTAAGTCAAAAACACCACTTGTAATCTTGGCAAACTTCAAACATTTCACCACAGGATTATAATATAGGATTCCACAACCTAACCAGGCGAGTCATTACTTAAGCTCTAACTATGACAAGACCGAAATGCTCTGATACGATTATGTCATTATTCGAACCCACAACTGGGCCCGTGAGCTAGGTCTGTGATCAACCGCAGGCCTACTTGACTCCCACCAAGGGCTCTTCTAGGCCCTACTCACTAAAATTGATATGAACTACATCATAACCAAAAAGGAAAAAAAAAAACTTTACACCTCCAAGTACAAACTTCATTTCTAATTTCATCACAAACCATCATCTACTGGCGACATTTATGAAATAACTTAAAATCAAAATTTATAGTCCTTGGAATTTAATTCCTTCCAATTTCATTACCATCCTCCTTATACTCAGGCAAAACTCAGAATTGTCTAAGTCACCCTCTAGAACTCCACTCTAAATTCAAATCCCACGCTCGTCATCATAACCTTACTCTTAAACCTAAAATAACAAGTAAGGAATAAGCTTTCACGTGCGTAATAAGTTACAAGTGACCCAACTAAGTGGACCGTAGCATGTTAGAAAATAACTTAACGAATGAAACAATAACTTAACCGAGAAATTATATTTTTGAGCAATAAAGGAAAGTTTATCTGATAAAGCATAATATAGCATACGAAAAACAGTACTGAGGGCAATAAACGATTTAGCATGAAAACGTCATCACAAGATAATTCCATCCCAATACCAGCTCAAACGGTATGCTGCGATCAGCGTTTGGTCTCACTGACTTGGACCCAGAATCCTACATCAGGATAAACATCACTGTAGAAGCAGGGGCGACTAGAAACATATTCAATAAAAAGTAAATTCCTTGCCTTGTCAAGTTTTCAACTGACACAATGTTGTTGAATTTTCATCTTCAAAGAACAAAAAGTTTTGTTCGATGGGCGACTTTATTTGAGATGATGACGTGAGCTGAATAAACATAGACCCTCAAAACTTGGAAGTTAGGGATGACATACTGCCCCTTGAGTCTATCCTTGGGACATAAAATGATTTCTTAAAACTATACATAGGTTGATGGAGAGATTCTCCCTAAGGGAAAGACAAGGACACCTCTGAGAGTAGAAAAAGTGCCATAGAATAAGCTATGAGAACTTGAAGAGAAACCATAACAAGTTCAAAGACTTCCCACAATCAAGGTAAAGTTAAGGTAATATTTAACAAAGTGCTATGAGAAAAGTAACGCAATAGTCACGGACAAAGTAACACAATAGAGTACAGATGAACATCCTTTGTGGCTTCTTAGTGAAAATGGAATATATGTAGTGTTTGGTATGGTGGCCAGAGAAGAATAATGTCGTGGAGTGACCCATGAAGGTACAACCTAGAATACTTGAGGTTAGGTGGATAGCCGTTGGATCGCCCATCATAACTAACATGAGTCGGAAAAACAAAATTAAAGATAGGCACATTCGTGTTTACAAGCTCATCCACTCGAGGAGCAATGATATTGCTCTTCCATAATTTAAACAGCCTCGCACAATATTGGCGCATTTTTGCACGGTGAAAGGTTGCCTTAAGCCTTTTTATATAGGTTGTCTTCCCTCTGTTTCCAAGAATGACATTACTGAGATGCATCTAAGTCAATTCTCACCACACAATCATCTTCTGTCATATCATCCCTCCCCGTCGAGACGTTGATCTTGAAAGCAGACAATGCCGCAAGGGCAATATGACAAAAATCGAAGGCTTCAATGACAATGATGTTCGTTTTCGAGATCATGACATTAAGTTTAGACTAATAGCATCTTATTTAAGGGTTACACTTACAACCTTTGCAAGTGCAACTGCGCTCAATTCAGCCCTCAGATGTTATGAATTTGGGTAAAAATCTTGGCGAGTGGGCTGGATGGATTCGAACCCCCGACATTATGGTTCGTAGCCATATGCTCTAATCCTCTGAGTTACAGGCCCCACCCCATAACCTATTTTTGCGAAAGCTTGATCCGTGCGCTCATCCTGCTATAGTAGTTAGACTAGGTTGCAAGGGGAAACATGTCCAAGGTTCAGTATTGAAATAATTTCAGAGGTTTTTCCTGACTTTGTCTGTGTCAATAAACAATATGACTTCTTTGGAACAGGTCCGAGTCAAACAGTAACGATTCAAAGCACTACTTTTCACCCTATTTCGGAAATCCAAGGACTAAATTGTATGTGTATGTAAAATATATGATTTCCGATCCTAGCAGGAAAATGAGTCGAATAACCATACATAAAGCCTTAAAAAAAAAGTTATACTTCCCGGTAAAAGGAGGGAAACGGAGTCGAATAACCATACATAAAGCCTTATACTTCCCCGTATATTTATAGTTAAAAATTGACTTTTACAACTTTTGACTCAAGACTCAACGACCTCCTAAAAGTTTTTTTAAATATTTTTTTTAATTGAAAGGTAAGAAACATTCTCATTTGGGATCTTAGTAGAAGGAAACTTCTCATATGGTGACGTTTCTCTCTCGATCCCAAGTTAGGAGTTACATGTGATCTCGTCCCAAGACAATATGGGAACTCGATCTCATCAGTTGGACAAAGTTGCATGGAATAAGTGAGAGAGTACTTGAAAATCAAGTCTTTTTTGACTCAATTCCTTATTTCTCTATTCCTTCAAATCCTTGAAGCCTCATTGTCTGTCTGTTGTTGGTGACTGCCCTCCTCGAAAGAATATAGCTTGTCAATCTCTCTCTCTCTCTCTCTCTCTCTCTCGCGTGTAAACTATATTAATTAAATGATAATACTCTTTAGGCATTTATTTATTCAAGCCGCTCCCAATCTTAAATTCTTCCAGGTGCTTACGCTTCCCTGCTCCCGTTCCTGCTCCCGCCCCCGTTTTGTGGAACTAAGATCGAGATATATTTTCTTTCGGTGATGTGAGCAATTGTTTCATTTTTTTTTTGTGCAAAAAAAACTGAACTGTAAGGCTCTAATGCAATTAGCATGGAATATTGTGTCTCGCACATACATTTGAGCTCCTGATTCTCGCACCTATGTCGAGGTTGAAGTGCACAAAGACTTGTGTGTGAAGTATATACTGGGCGACAACATAAGTTTGTCAACCGACAAGTGCGGCGGGTAGATATAAAACTCAGTGAAAAACGAAAATTTTCATATAACCAACCTTTAAACCTTTCCGCCGTTTGCAAAAAACAGAAAAAGAGATCGTTAACCGGGCCTTATATGACCTTGTGTTGCATGGTTGTTTTACCAGACGTTCAACTCCAAAGCTGTCTCTCCCTTGAACGTTCGTTGTTCTTTCTCTCTCCCGTTGTTGTTTATGGGATTTGCTTATTCTCTTACCCTTTTCCCCCGAACAAGTTTCCCATGTTTTCATTATACTGAATATCAATTCAATCCTTTCTCACTTTTCTTTTGATTTCGGTTTTCCAAATTCCGTTCAACCAAATCCACAGATCCTACTGTTTGGTTTCATAGTTCCATGCCCTTTTCGATGTCGCGAAACCGGTGAACGCAATTCTTTTGCCAAATTCCTGTTCAAAGGTTCCTGAAAAACGTTTGGTGGCACTTTCAGTCGATCTAGGGTTACATAAGAGGAATGCCCGAAATCGACAAGGGTTCAATATTTGAGTTGGACCAAACCTATCCGTCAACACGGATGGTTTCTAGTCTTTGAAAGTCATTTGATCCGCTATACGATATTTGAGTGGGGATTCACTAACCCACTGAACCAGCTGTCCTTTCTCCTCTTTCAAAGTATAAGTGATAAGTGACTAGAATAAATTTTTTCCGTCTTCGCCAGACGGTCTTTTCCCGTAGTGCCATCCTCCCCGCTCGCTGTATTGGCGGTCCCTCGCTGCGCAAAGCATTAATTCATAAGAGAAGAAAGCTGCTAGCAGAGGGTGTAATAGAGAGACCGGAATCGTCTAGTAATTTATCTGGATTTTCCTTCGTGACATCGAAGAATACCCTATTGGCAATTAGCCCCCCGATTTACATCAACTTCACGTGAAACTCATATGCACACCACCCGTTTGACAAGTTGCTCAAACGAAACTTCATATATACTTTTGGGATGGACGTTGAGGTGGGCAGCAGCGGGAAATGCGAGGGGGAGGCTGGACAAACTTCGGCTGATATGTTGAGGAATACGCCGTCCAACATAAGAAGGTTGGCTGATGAGATCGGGCAGTGTGAGGGTAGACAGAAGTATCTTGCGCAGACGAGAAGTCCGTCAGATGGCGGCGATGTTCGGTGGTACTTCTGCAAGGTCCCTTTGGCTGACAACGGTCAGTTCTTTAATCTTTTTAATTTGTCAACTGTTTGTTTTGATGGCTTTGGTGATAATAAGCTGAACTTCAATGTTTGAAGACAATAGTGATGGATACAAGTCTTTTTATAAATATTTTTGGAACGGAATCATTCTTTCTTGCGAAAAGCAACAAATAGCACAATTTAAAGTACATAATAACACGCTAGAAAATAGTTATGAACATTCTCACCTAACTATAGAATCAAGCTGAGGCATTGTCCTAAAAGTTGATTCGTGTCTCTTGAAACCAGTGGCTTGATGTGATGGGCTTCACGGCATGCAACCCCTAGGATTAGTCTAAAGCACTGCTGCCAATTGTACGTATTTGCAAAAATAACTCATGAACAACCCTCTTGACTTTTCCCTTTCACAAGTCCACAATATCAAAACATATTAAGAGTAAGATTCAAATGTGTATAAAGGGACTTGAAGCAAGAGAATGAGGGAGAGAGGTTCGGCAGTGGAGTGGAGAGTGTTATGCCGTGTGTTTATGTGCTTCATCCAACCTTAGAGAGGGGACATGGGGATTTGCTTGGAGCCAAAGGAGTTAGCTTTGTTTGAAGCCAAAGCAAATGAAATAGGAGGCAGCCATTGTTGGCTGGCTTCTCCACGACTAAGGAGACAAAAAACGGGAGGTGAGTCATATGTTTTGAAACGCACATAAAAATACAACAATCCCCCACATATTTTACAACAGAGACTCGAAATAGGAAGAGGAAGCGACTAAATATGCACTGGCTAGGTGGCACATAGATTTAATTTTTCCTAAGATAATAGCAGAAACTCACTAAGTACATTGTAGATCGAGTACACTTTAACCAGATTTTGCAATGTGAATTGCTCATACTCATTACCCACATAGCTTTCTCTAGTTAGCTTTTTCTCGCGGGGTGATGCTAATTGATAATAAGAATCTTGCTATGCATCTTGCCTGGATATGCTTGTGTTGGATATGCTTGTGTGCTCTAGCAACAATAGAGGCGGCTCAACCTCACACACATATAGGTCGCATTCATCAAGGATTGTGCTGTAGCTGAACACCCCATCCTAATACTTAGGCACCATAGGGATGAGCTCTTCTCTAAAGGCCTCCAGCCTTAGAGGATACACATAGCGCCAGTGCTTTTCCGACTTAATGACTTTCTTATTACCTATTTAACCTCACTCGTGGGATTGCTGATCACAGAAGGTTAGGTATTCACTTCGCCGCTAAATTTAGGTTCAGTCTCATCCCCCTCCACGCTTCCATCACCGAGCTTCTCCCTAGTTGCTTAGTCAGAGGATCGGCCAAATTCCTTACGGACATCACAAAGTCCATGGACACGGTACTATTCTCAATTAGCTGCCTCACATTAGCATGTCGCATCCGGATTCGACTACTATTCCCATTATATTTTGCTTCTGGCTTGAGCAATGCCAGCTAAGCAATCGCAATGCATAACCACAGGTGGATTGCGTTTACTCCACAAGGGTGTGTCAACCAAAAAAAAATAAAATAAAATTTGGAGCCGCTCTGCTTCAGAACAAACCACCTTTAAGGGTCGCTCCTCCAGCTAGTAAAAACAACACACATCCAACAATAGGCTTTAGCTCATCTAAATCTGAAATCCAGTTAGCATCACAATAACCTTCAAGTAGAGAAGGATGACCACAATATGTTAGTACATAAGCAATGGTGCCTCTCAAATATCTTAATAACCTGGACATTATATTCCAATTTTCCTCACTAGGTTTATGTGTATATCTACTCAATCCGCCAAATTACATATGCAGCATCTAACTAGTATGATTCATCATAAACATTGGGCTACCGACTTTTTGTGCATACTTACTCTGTGACACCCTATTACCACAATTTATCACAAGGTGTATTTTTGCATCATAAGAGGAAGACATAGAGCTTCAGTCATTATGCTCATATCTTATTAGTATGTTCTCAACGAAGCGTAACTGATGATGTGATGGAATCATCATGCCTCAAAATTTTTATTTCCAAAATGACATTAGCTTCACCCATATCTTTCATGTCAAATTTAGATGCTAAAAATCTCTTAGTAGCATGCACAATATCATGCTTAATCTTAATATGACTTCTAGGTCAATGTACTGTATCATTGCATCTTGCACTTCTTTGATTGAGAATCTCTGATTAATGGGCAATTCTATGTGCACTTTTACATCTTGATGGCAGCTTGTTGCCTCTGTTTTTTCACAGATCATGCTGCCTCAGTTCCTCGCACTGAAGTAGTGGGGAAGAGTGATTATTTTCGATTTGGTATGAGGGATTCACTTGCAATAGAGGCATCTTTCCTGCAGGTGAGCTTATTTTCGCAATAATTTTTCAATTTCTATTTTTGTTTTTAATTTTCTGATAAGTAGTTGGATAACTTATATAAGGGTTGAAGACTTCACAATAAAATTTTAATTAGGGGGAATAGCTCAAAAAACCTTGAACTATAAACCTTAAACTTTTAAGACTTTCTATTTGAACCTTTTTGTTTCCAAATTTTGGCAGCTTTTGAATTCTGTTAAATTTTTAACATAAATTTTTGGAAAGTCATCTATACCCTTGACTTCTAGTCCCTTTTTGCCCTTACTGATGAGTCACGACCTGTAATCCACGACTGGCAACCCGTAATGGGTCCTTCTGAGAGCCAACATGGATCACAGCGACAAGCTCCGGAGACTACCAAACTGTTCATGGCTATTACAATGTTCCATCTGTGGGGTTTCTGTTGCTTCCGCCAGTTTCCATCAACCAATTTAATAGATTCATACACGGATTCGGATGCACGTCTTCTGTTTCTCTCTCTCGCTCTCTCACACACACACATCTTCTTTTTTCCCCAATCACAGCCAATGGCTATAAGGACACTTTTGTCCTTCGCATGATGTTCACATAGCACTATATATCCAAAATCGAACAGCATCTCCCAACTGGAAGGTTTGTATATACTGCAACTGTAATTTTTTTTGTGGTTTAGTTGCAATAAGGTCCAGACTTTCAGGTTACTTGAACAATTCTTCCATTTGGCGACCTTGGTTTGGTTTTTGAAATCTGTAATATCGTTATCACAGATAGTAAGTTCGTGAATGAAAACTATTCGTCATTCATAAAACATTGCTTATATCCAGTCTTCTTTATCGACAAATTGACTCAGTAGGGTATAACTATTTACTCTGAAGAGCATTTGTTCAGATAGTTGATACTGTGAACACTGTACGTGACATCAAGATCTGAGGCATTTATGCATGTACAGCGAGAGGAAGACTTGCTCTCTAGTTGGTGGAAAGAGTTTGCAGAATGTAGTGAAGGCCCAAGGGGGAAGCCTATATCCAGTTCTAAGTTGGATCAGCAGCTAAAAGCATCTTTTTCAGATAGTTCTCAACCAGCCCAACTATGCACAATTGAAGAAGAGAGAGTTGGTGTCCCTGTAAAGGGAGGATTATATGAGGTATCCTTTCTTCCCGCACCCTTTAACTTTTGGTAATGATCTTCTCAATTGTGAAGTAATTGGTGTGACTATTAACACTAGGGGTTTATTTTCTTCATATGGACGTATTGCTACCTGTAAATACTCTTTAACTGGATCCATAATTGGGTGAACTTTTATTTTAAGAGAAAAGGAAAAAACAACCGATAGTGAAACTTCCTTTTTAGTTGGTCAGTTTTTCAGTTCATTTTCTAGGGTGCTTTCTTTGTTATGAAGGAGTGCATCTTAAGTTCCTTGAAAGTACTACCTTACTATCTTCCTTCTCATGTCCGTACCGCATTTAGAAAAGATGTACAATAAATCTGCTTTCCCTTCTCTGATGGTCGTTGATAGAAGGTGCATGCCTTTTATTTCTCATTCCTCATGCCAGTTCCTTTTCGACAATCCTGTATGTCGTTTCAGTTTCTCTACCACAAATGTCACTCAATGTTCTCGTTGTTGCTGCTGCTGCTATCACATGCACGTGGCTTTAATGTGTTTTCGCTCCATTCTTAGTTTTTAATTTTTTTTTCCCATTTAGTGGAGCTTTATTAACCTCTTTTAACACAGCCTACTGAATATCTCATGTTGCTACTCCAGGTGGATTTAGTAAGGAGACATTGTTTTCCTGTTTACTGGAATGGAGATAATCGCCGTGTTTTAAGAGGTCACTGGTTTGCTCGTAAAGGGGGCCTTGATTGGCTTCCACTTCGTGAAGATGTTGCTGAACAATTGGAGTTTGCATATCGCAGCCAGGTGTGACATTACTAAGATTGACAGTTTTGTCCTGGAGTCTTATGATTTGGTAGATCACAGTGATTCTGCAAAAGACGTTTTCAGTTATATGACTTAGGGCATTGAAAGTTGAGTAATTACAAATATTCTGCAAAGGCCGTCTAAGCTTTGAACCTCCCTTTCTTTGAGCAATTAACTGACGGTATTAGGCGTCGACAAAAACGGACGTCGTGAAAACGTCAATTTACCTGGCTCAAACTATTATATGTTGGCTAATCTCAAAACCGTGTGTTAAATCATCAAATCCGGCTTGAACACCTCATTTTCTGAATGTTCCAAATTAGTTCCTCAAACTATTTCTGCAACCCGAATTAGTCCAAAGGTACATGTAGAGAAATGGACGTTAGTTTTTTTAAGGGCAATTGTGTCAATAGTAAAAAAATACTGTAAAAAACGCGTGGTACTTTCATGTCATTCACTTTGTTTATTGTACAAAATCTATGTCTGACTCATTAATGTTCTCCAACTCCAATATTCATTTTTTGGCTAACAATTTAAAAGAGAGAATCCAATTAATGACCCAAAAAAGGAAAGAAGAATCCAATTTTTATCTTTTTCTCCAGTTACCAACAAAAGTACTCGCTACTACCAAAGCAACTAACCCCACCGTTCCGCACTGCCAAACCACCACATGACAGCCTCCTCCATCACCACGATCACCCACCACCAAGCCCTTTAATCTCACATTCCAATCAGATCTCAAACACCATCAAAATTGTGAAGAGAGATACCAATCGCGTGCACCAATACACACCAACCAAACTACCATCGCACAGCCATCAATATATTTGGCCGCTACAAACAATTCCAGCCGTCAACATCATACCCACCAATCTCAAGATGAAAGCAAAGTAAAAAATCTCAATATGAAAGCAAAGTAAAAACAACATCAAATCCAATTCGACCTAATAACTTACTTTGCTCATAAATCCAACCCAACGAAAATCCAGATCCAAGTATTAAAGAAATCAAAATGTATGAAATGTGAAGGTATGGAAACAAAACCGACCATCTTTGGGATCTTTTCCACTAATCAACTCAGATTTTGTCAAAGCTAGGGTTTAGACACTGACACAAAATGTGGTGAATAGTGTTACAACAATATTTACCAGCGACACATGAAAATAGGGGTAATTTTACGGTATTCATTCCTGGAAAACCCTGAATAACAGAAACCAAAATCATATTTTAAAGTTAAGGCTCAGAATTTGACGGGGTAGTAGTGGAGGCGGCATTTGCGTTGAGTGGTAGCCGATTGTGGGGTAAGGTTGTTATGATCGTGGTGCTGCTGGCAGTGGCATTTGAGGTGACACTGGTGGTGGTTCAACCATGAAGGTGGGTGGTAACTATTGTGGTTTGCTGGGTTTAGAGGGAGAAGTGACTTTATTAAAAACATTGTAATTGTTTTTTTCTTCTTTTTTTTGGTAATTATTAAGTTTCCCTCTTTCAGTCAAGCTGTGTGATTCCATGTCACTGTATTAAAATGAAGTGGACCAATGAAATGGAGGGGAAGTGACACAAAGTGATAGGTGTTTTTGGAAAAGACATTTTTTTAACAAATGCCAGATTTTCCCTTGCAATATCTAACACTCGTGAGACCCTGTTCTCTGTCAGAGGTCAGATTAACTTGGATTGAGTAAAATAGTTTTGAGGTACTGACTTGGGATGTTTGAAACATGAGGTACTCAAGTTGGTTCTGATGTATACTTTAGGGCCCAGTTTTGATATTAGCCCAAAGGAAAATACTATATGTATACATGATGTTTTGTAACTCTCTCTCTCTCCCCCCTCTCCCCTCTCCGCCACCATCACCCAATGCACCATCCTGGTAGACGACTCACCACTCAATGACACAATTGTCACAGCGACTGCATCATCAAAACCTCAATATAGCCAACCAATGGCACCAGTTGGATATCACCAAAAACTTCATCGCAATCATCTCTCCCTCTATTTACTTATCTCTTTACCAGTTGGGTCACTAAAGACGTAATTTGAGTTGTTAAGGATATATATATTGCTGTCAGTTACAGCAGCGTCTCTTTTTTCATCTATACTCAAAAGAAAGAAATGTTGCTGTAAGCTGTGATGGAGAATCGGCTTGTTCGAAGAGTTCACATCCGACAATCTTGTACTCTCTATGCCATGTGAAACATACATGTGTGCTTGTGCGTATGTACATTTGTTGAGCTGTTTATATTTATACTTTGTGTTAGTAGAGAGATTGCAGGAAGTCGTGTCTCTACTTCTTACTCATATCTCTCTTCCTCTTTGTCGCTCAATGGTGGATTTGAATTTATCCTTGACAAATCTGTTGTTGGCAATTGATGTACTATGAGCTTGACCTTTGAAGGGAATGGACTGTGTGACAGTGGTCTTGACTATGGTTGGTTTCAAAGTGGTTTCATGATGATACTTCGGGAGGATATCGTATTTGGCCGTGGTGGTGTTATATTTTTGTGAAACTGGCCATGGTGGTGGCAGTGCCAATTGATGCAAGGATTGATGGTTGAAGGTGCGTGTTGATGATGGTGGTGAAGGATTTTGTATGTTGTGGCTGAAAATGGTGGTCTTGAGAGAGTAGAGATTGGCAATGGTTGGATTAGGTGATAGTATAAAGGAGTAGGTTTATGGTGTGTACTCGTTTCACTAGCACTTTTTTAGATTGGAGGAGTTAATACTTAATCTGGCTTTTGGGTTATTGTGGCCTTATTTTTCACTTACACGCACAAAGATATTATATATACATATACATAAATGTATTGATACATATGCATATTTTTTTTTTGTCTTTTTTTTTTTTTGGGGGGGGGGGGGTCGGGGTGAAGGTAGGCGATGGTTCGTTGGTGGCTTAAGGCTGACGAGGGTCTTAAAGTTAGAGGGAATGCTTGGATGGTAGTCGTGGTGGAACTGGGTTGATGTCTTAATATTGTGTGTACTTGTGTATAATGGGAATGCATGGATGGTAGTCGTGGTGGCAGTGGGTTGATATCTCGGTAGATGTATATGTATGTGTATATAATGCATACATAATGTAGCGTGTGAGAGAGAGAGAGAGAGCATAATTTTGTGTATTAATGTGTGTGTTTAGAGATAGAGGGAGGGAGGTGACAATTTTGTCAATTTGCAACATTAAGTTTAACAATGGAGCGGGAAATTGTTTAAATTTTCGTGGCGAAATTGCATTAATGCCATGAAACTATCATAAAATGGGCATCTATAATATTTTGCCTTAGTGTACATTGTTATTTAGCCCACGAATCTCCCTGAAATTCTTGAATATGCGCTCCCAACTTGGGAGCTTGTTGGGAGCATGATCCTAGGTTGGTTGGAATCGCAAACTTAAGTAGCCTAAGATACTTCCCTCTCGCCGGCACAAAATTTCTTATGGGTCATTATTAGTGTAGGTTTAGGGTATTTAGAGAGAGGAAACAAAGCTGATTGGGGATTCAGGTAATAGAAAGACAAGCAGTTCTTGGTTCTGATGTTTACTAGGGCTGGTCACTTTGTTGAGAGGTAGAGAGCATGTGGAAATGGGTCTTTCGTAGTCCTTTGTCAAAGGATTAATGGCTGTTAGGCTCTCATATGACTAGTCTTGTAACGACCCGGGTCTACAGCCCCACCACAGGGCATTGCCTCCCTAAAAAAGGCTAGCCAAATAGGTACTTATAAGTTCATAGGCAGGGTCTTATAAGGCCAATCGCAAATTATCTCACATCCGATGTGGGATCTCGCAATCTCCTCTCAGGACGCTTAGGCTCGATCACACATGGTCCATAATCTCCTTCTCTAGCCAGTGTGAGATATACCCGGCTGACCCTTCGTTGCCCCAACTAGCCTCTTGATGTGGGATATACCCGACTTGCCTTCATTTCCTCAACCATCAGCAACTCGACTGGATAGCCCAGTCCGGGCTTTCACGAGTCGGCTCTGATACCATTTATAACGACTCGAAAATCCGAAGCACTAATACCCCGAACATCCGGAGCGTTATAACTCACTCACTCGATTAATCTCTTAATGACATAAAAACCCTGATTCAACAAGCAACTTCAAGTATATATATTAGAGCTTCTAATCCGTGCAATATCTCAATTATTTAAAATAAATGGTCACCTACGAAGTCTGAAGCTCACTATAGTACAAGCTAAACAGTATCTACCGCGCAGTCCTACTAAATAGAATAATCATATATAGATCTAGCTTCTCACTTAGGCTCTAACCCCATCCCCAAGCACACTATCGGTGATCATTACTGGATTGAAAACAGAGTGACTCGAACGATTTTTCATATGCAGTCAAATGAAAATTTTAAATAGGATTTTAAATAAAATCAGAGCATCTCGATATAGATATATGAAAGAGTATCACCTTAATCCCTCAGATTAATAGGCATTTCAAAACATTTCAGATATGATAAAAATTAAACTGATAACACTGAACATGAGTAGTACAAATTAGCAAAGGCACCCCATATTAATATTCAGAAGAAATAAACACAATTTAATATATTGTAGAAAGATCGAATCAGCAAAACAGATAAGCATCAAGGGTAGAGGACTAGAACATCAGCCAGACTTTTTGCAATGTCTGCTCAGGATGCTGATGTAGTGTCAGATACACTTCCGGTTAATTCATTTAGATGCTCATATATTGTTCCTTCTGAGGCATCATATCCTTAGTTATCATTTGAATCTTATACTATTGTGGAATATTTAAAGATGTGAAATTGCGAGGCTGCTATTGATGTTCTTAACTAATAGTTTTGAGGTTATATGTAACATTCGATAACACCTTCATTTGAGAGTTACGTAGTGAAAGCGTAGTGCCTGGATATTGTAAGTATTGTGAAATTTGTGGCCGAACTTAACGGAAGGAAAATGTAATGTTCCGGCCTTAAATTAAGATTACCGTTAGACTTCATTGTGTAGTAGCCCTGTACGTTGAGGTTTTTAAGACATACTTTGTAAGTCGTCAAAATTGTATTTGGGTTGATTGCCTACCGTTTGAATGGATCTAGTTATGTACGCACTTACGATATATGACAGTGGATTTCCAAGAACGGACCTGATTAAGAGCAACAATCTGAGGATCACCAAATTTCGAGGACGAAATTTTTATAAGATGGGGATAATGTAGCACCCGTTAAATTTTTTCTAGTAACTTAATTTATAATAAATAACTTTTGGGCTTTTTCGTAATATTAGAAAATTTTGGTTGAACTTTGAAAAAAATACCTAAAGTTTGGGGGATTTAGGTAATTTTTCCATTTCGGGTAAATATATATAAGGTGTTTATGGGATCAGCCGTCGCATATTATTTTTCACTCCTTTTGTTACACGGTAGAGGGAGAGAGGGAGAGTAGAGTTTTAGAGAGAGAGAAGAAAGTGTAGAGGGAGAGGAAGAAAGGGAGCTTGAACATGGGATCAAGAATTAGAGTAGAATTGGAGTTTTTAAGGAGGGATCATGCTCATGTAATCACCCTAGGAACCGTGCAATTTCTATGTGTTCATATATGTGTATATTCATGCGTATATATACACAAATTTCTTTGCGAAAAACTCATCAAAATCGATATAGGATCTTATATTCACGTTTAAAGAATGTTATTGGATGGATTAGAGCAAGAAAAATGAGAAAAGCAAAGCAACAATGGAGAAAAACGAAAATTAGGGTTGCTGTTAGGGTTACTGTTCATGCTAAAGAAGACGATGAACAGTACCCCCATGCGCCGCGCATGTGGGCTCGTGGGATGGGCGCCGGCTACTTTTCTGACCAATTTTTTTTACAGTCGTGATGATATTTCAATTTTAGAATTTGTTAAAATGTTCAGAATTTTATGAAATTGTTTGATATTTTATATAGGGTTAATTACACCCATGTCCTTGAATTAGGGTGAAATTACATGCGTGTTAATTAGTTTGGAAAATAGGCACTTATGTCCGTTGACCGAATAGAAATACGGAAATACGTAACGGTTTGAGTTAAATGACCAAAATGCCACTGTATAAAGATTTGAAACCCTAAGATGAATAATTAAGGTTTCAAACCCTAATTTGGGAATTAGGGTTTATTCTCTCTCCAAACCCTAATTTCTATAGGATCCTACTCTCCCCCCCGCCCTCTCACTCCACGCCACCCCTCACTCCACCCCTAAGCCACCGCCTCCCTCCCTCTTCCCCCCTACCACGCCGTCGCCCCTCCCTTTTCCCCCATCGCACCATCACACACGCAGTCCACACACAACACCGCAGCCCCGTTCGAGCTGCCACCTCAACCTCACGGCAATCCCGTTGACTCCGCGCTGCCACCTCAACCACTCACGGCCCCCCTTTCACCGCGAGCCACTGCCGCCATGCGCCATCGTGAGCCATTGTGCCAACCCCATCGCACCACAAGCCCACCACCGTCACACCCCAACACCGGGGGCGCTAGTGGCGCTAAGAACGTGTTGAATTTGTTAATGCCATGTTTGATTGAGTGTTTGTAAACCCTAATTTTCAAATTAGGGTTTCAAATCTCAATTTGGAAAATTTTAAAATTATTCGTTATATGCAGTACAAGGGTAATATTGCCATTTTAGAAATACGTAATGATGACATCATTGAGAAAATACACTTTTTGGGCGGAACCTTAACGGATAGATACAAGTGCTAACTTTTAAACCTTTTTGTCACAATATGTTACATTTTTAAACTTAGGTAGCGTTTGAAATCTATTCCATTCTCATTTTTTTCTCAAGTTTTGTAAACAGGAGAAAAAAACGCGTTGGCACACAATTTTTCGTTTTTTTTTTCTTCAGTTGTGAAAACCACTTTTTAAAACAGGATTGTTTTTGAAAACTCCCATTTTAGAGTTTTGGGTTTTTAATTTTGGTTTTTATTTTGAGACCACTGCCAGCACCCCCCAACCTCCACCCGCCGTCGTTGGCCACCGCCTGCCGGCCATCGCCGTCGTCCACCGGCACCTGTCAGCACCGTCGTAGGCCATTGTCGCCGGCTACTGCCACCCCCAACACCGCCACCGCAACCACCACCAAAGAAAAAACTGGGTAATCAAACACCCAAAAAAAAAAAATTGAAATAAAACTGGGTAATCAAACACCTATTTATTTTTTGTAAAAAATAAAAACTAAACTGGTTTTGTTTTTTGTTTTTTTTTTTGGAAACAAAAAACCAAAACTGGAAGTGACTTCAAACAAACCTTAGTGTCCTTGACAGTAATTACACCCTAACCTCAGGGACATTGCTGTAATTATCCCTAAATTATTTTTAATTCAAAAATTTATATTTTTGTTTTATATATGCTGTTTTAAGCCATTAAAATATTTTATGAGAAATAATATCAGCTTTGGGTTATTGTTGAGCCTTGAGGAGTGTGTTGGGTTTTTTGGCTAGCTAGGTTGGTCGTGTTCGGAACACGCTTTGGGTTGCGTCATTTCGGATTAGAAGTGAGTACTGTATAGGTAGTTCATATTAGGATTATAGTATCGTAGCGTAGATCGTGTTCAGATAAATAATTTGGCCGATATAGGTTAATTCAAAGGATTGTTGATCAAGGTTGTTTAGCTTCGAATAGCTTGAATTGAGGTAAGGGATTCTAACCGAAAACCCATTTCATCAGATTGACTTTTTATGTTTTGTTCTGATTTTTTATTGAATTTCATTGAACTCCGATATTTTTTTATTGTCATAAAAATGTTTTGAATTACACTTGAAACCCTATCTTGAACCTTAAAGCGATCATTTGAAATTCTCATTAATGATATGTTTTGTTGATTCGAGCATTATATATGTTGAATTGTGCGTATTTTACATGAGATAGTAATTCTGAGGCGTTAGAAGGATGGTCTGTTCTGTAGGTGTTACAAAGTTGGTCTGTTCTATTTGGGTTACAACTAGTACCTAAGTGGACTAGTTTTATACATATGTATATGAACTCTGTATTTGGATCTGTATCTTAGCACTGCCGGGGTGACTTTGCTAGTCTGTAGAACTGATGTTCAATGTTATTTGAATCTGTTTTATCGTATCCGAAATGTTTTGAAATGCCTATTAATATGAGGGATTGAGTTAATACTCTTCCCTATATCTAGATCGAGATGCTTCGATTTTATTTAAAAACTTTTTTAAAATTGTTGTTTGACAGCATATGAAAAATCGTTTGAATCGCACTATTTCAAACTCTTGATTGACCTTACTGGGCTCTCAAAAGTTAACTCTCATTTGATTCCATTCTGCAGGTAATGATCACCAGTAGGATGCTTGGGGATGGGTTTAGAGCCTGAGTGAGGAGCTGAATCTATATATGATTATTTTATTTAGTAGGATCCCTGCGTGGGTGGATACTGTTTAGCTCGTACTATAGTGAGTTTAAGACTTTTCGTGGGTGACCATTTATTTTAAAGAATTGAGATATTGCACGGATTAGAAACTATGATATATATTCAAAGTTGCTTGTTCAATCGGGGTTTTTATGTCATTAAGCGATTGATCGAGTGAGTGTTATAATGCTCAGGAAGTTCGGGGTTCTAGTGCTTCGGATTTTCAGGTTGTTACACAGAAATTGCACGGTTCCTAGGGTTATTACCTGAGCGTGATCCGTCCTTCAAAAGTCAGATTCTACTCAAATTCTTGATCCACATTCAAGCTCCCTTTCTTCGTCTCTCTACACTTTCTTTCTTCTTTCTCTCTCTAAAACTCCTCTCTTTCTCTCCTTCCCTCACTCTACTATGTGAGAGAAGGAGTGAAAAATATATGGGACGGCTGATCCCATAAACACCTTTATATATATTTACCCTAAAGGGAAAAATTACCTAAACCCACCCCAACTTAGGTATTTTTTTAAAGTTCACTAAATTTTTTTCTAAAACCCCAAAAAACTATTTATTATAAACTAAGTTACTAGAAAAATTTTAACGGGGTTTTACAGGTCTATTATAAGTCAAAAAACTTTGTGCAAGTACTTCATGTATAATCGTAGATTTTATGCTAAATGAAAACATAGAGCAGCTGGGTACTATAATACTAAAAAAACGACAATTCATTCGTGCTTCTGTGTATATATATCTGTACACACCATGGATTTTCAATTGCATGAAAATAATGAATAACTTAGCAAATCCGATCCCAGCTTGGATTCTTGTAGGTGCTTACTGTCACGGACCGAACTTCCCTAAGTCGAAACCGTGTGGCACTTAGCTAGATCAAGCCCCCGCTTGCTCGCTAAGTCAGCCTAACCGTAGAGCTGGGCGAAGTTGGAAACAAATATGCAGCGGAACACAAGAGGTTGGGGAAAGGATTCCCAATACACTACTTGGAGAAAGCCTATAATACTTGACTACAAGAATGTCTTGGATGTGTCTTGGATGCTTTGGCCAAGTGAGGCCTCGGCTTTATATACTACTCCACCTCCTCAACGGACGGTGGAGATTACATGCAATCCTACGGTATGCATTAACCTTCGTCCTTCTAGAACTCTCTAGACTATTTACAAGCTTCTCTAGTATTCTAGAATACTTTCCTACTCTAGAATATTCACACATGTTCAAAATAGAATAGTGTAGAGAAGTCTGGAACCTTCCGGAAGCCTTGCCTTCTAACTGCCAAGTAAGCGTCCACGAAGCGTCCCGTAAGCGCCTAATGAGCGCCCGCATGGCGTAACCTCTAAAATCAGCCTCCTTAGCAAACGGTCCGTGACATTCTCCCCCACCTAATTGCGCGACGCCCTCGTCGCAACCTCCTCGTGATAGCAATCCACAAGGTCTTCGAACTGTCCGAGCTCTTCCGCTAATTCCCAAGTCGCTTCGTGCTCCGACAATCCCTTCCACTTGACCAAGTAGTGCTGCTTCGGTGGAACATCTCGTCCTTGTTCAAGCCTATCCCCAAGCACGTACTCGGCCTCGCGCCTTTGCAAGTCATGCAAAACTTGCGATGTATCTAAGAGTTTAGCCTCCTCGGCTTGACTCTCCCCCTTGACTTGTCGGCACACATGACAAGTCTTGAAACATATTTGCACCTCCTTCTTCATTTGAGGCCAAAAGTATGCCGTGGTCACCAAGGCATATGTCCGTCGATGCCCCGGATGCACTGTCGACTGAGTGTCGTGACTCCCTCGTATGACCATTTTCCTTAAGTCTCTCCACTTTGGCACGTACACTCTTCCATTCCTTGTGTAGAGTAGGTCTCCCTTCACCCTATATCGTTGGGTCTTCCCACTCTTTGCAAGTTGTAGTAACTCTTTGGTTAAGGGGTCGCGCTGTAGGCCCTCCTTGATTAGCTTGACGATCTCCTCATTTGCCTTCGAAGTAGTCGACAACTTTTCCTCCTTTGGTGGTGCCGTCCCACATGGTACCACGTTTTGTGGCTTGGCCCCCCGGTCAAGCTTGCCTTGATCGCCCACCTTCCTCCTAGGTGGTTGCCGCTTCTCAAACTTGTACAGCACAACACGATCTTCAACCTTGAGACTCGCCAAGTAAGTGCCCTCACTCTTCTTGGCTTCCTCCCTTTCGACTTCTTGTACTAGTCGCATACCCGATAGCCGCATAGAAGTCATGGTGCTCGATGTTCCCCTGAACATAGGCACCACACAAGCCGCGCCTCGCTCCATTATGCACACCGCGTTGTTGTACGGTGACACAAGAGCGTTCACCTGTCGCAAGAAATCAAGGCCTAACACCACCTTGAAATCATCCATCCGCGCGACAGAGAAATTCACGAACCCCTTCCATTTGCCAAGGCACATTTCCACCCGTCGAACTGTGCCTTGTAGGGGCTTTGCTTCGGCGTTGACGGTTTTTAGCCAACCTCCCCCGTCAACCACGTTGAGGCCCAACCGCTTGGCCTCTTCCATCGTGATGAAGTTGTGAGTCGCCCCCGTATCCATTAACACATGAGCGGGCTTCCCATTCAGCTTCGCTTCCATGTAGAGCAACCCCTCGCTCTTAGAAGCTTGTCCCTCACCTATCGGGACTTGCGGCACATTTTTCTTTTGGAGCGCATTGAGGACTTGTATCAAGCCTATGTGCACCGCCTCGCACTCGGCCTTCTCCTTCTCCTTCTCCTCAATCAAGGCAGCCATCTTGCCTTGTCGCGGGCAATCCCTTGCCCAATGCGGTCCTCCACAAAAGAAGCAACCCTTAAGCTTGCGGCTCGCACGTCTCTCTTGTAGCTTGCCGTGGCCCTCGGTCTTGCTTGTGCTAGCGTGTTTGTCTCCTTTGTGCCACGCCTTAGGGCTCTCTCCCCCACCATTGGCGTGGTCGCCTTCCGAAGCTTCATCTTCCCATTTTGGCTTTGAAGATTCACCATCTCGATCATACTCCGTCAACGACTCCGCCATTGCTATGGCTTCATCGACATCCTTCACGCCCTGGCGTTGAAGTTCCTTCTTGGCCCAAATTTGGAGGCCGTCGACAAAGTTAAATAGAAGATCTTCCTCCGCCATATTCGGAATATGAAGCGTAAGTGTAGTAAACTACTTCACATCTTATGCTACGCTTATGCCTCAATTCCTTCATCTTCTTTCTCGCTTCGTAGGCTACATTCTCCGGATAGAACTGCTTTTTGATCTCCTTTTTGAAAACCTCCCACGTATTTATGGTGTACAACCCCTTTTCTATCTCGCAATGCTTTCTACGCCACCATAGAGTTGCGGTATCCGTAAGATAGAGAGTCGCAGTTCTTACCTTTGTCTTCTCATCCGTGATGCTAGCACCTTCGAAATATTGCTCCATGTGCCATATGTAGTTGTCGAGCTCCTTGGCATCCCGCTTGCCTCCGAACTCCTTTGGCTTTGGCGTGTCCACCCTTGGACTAGGAGTGACAACCCCTCCACCCACGATAGCTCTCTTGCACATCGCCGCGTCTTGCCTTATCTCCTCCACGCCAACCTTCACCACATCGAGTTGTTCTTGCAAACTATTGAACAACTCCGTGAACCTTTCACGTAGCTCGTCTTGGGCGCCCACCGCCCTCTTGAGCGACTCGAGCTCTTCTAAGACGTGATCCTCCAACGTCTGTAGATTTTGCTCGACCATTCCCACGTGATCCTTGACATCACCCATAGCAATCTCCAAGTGACCCGTTCGGCCATCCAATGAAGCAAGTTCATCCCTCGACTTGCTTTGGCCTCGACCACCCTTCTTCCCACCGGTGGGTGGTAATGGATCTCGCCCACGCTCGACCACGACCACATTCTCTTCGGCCACTCCGGATGCTCCAACGCTAGTATCCTTGCCTGCCATTGTTGCTCCTTGCTTGGCACGACTCGTCGTAACCAAGCTCTGATACCACTTGTCACGGACCGAACTTCCCTAAGTCGAAACCGTGCGGCACTTAGCTAGATCAAGCCCCCGCTTGCTCGCTAAGTCAGCCTAACCGTAGAGCTGGGCGAAGTTGGAAACAAATATGCAGCGGAACACAAGAGGTTGGGGAAAGGATTCCCAATACACTACTTGGAGAAAGCCTATAATACTTGAATACAAGAATGTCTTGGATGTGTCTTGGATGCTTTGGCCAAGTGAGGCCTCGGCTTTATATACTACTCCACCTCCTCAACGGACGGTGGAGATTACATGCAATCCTACGGTATGCATTAACCTTCGTCCTTCTAGAACTCTCTAGACTGTTTACAAGCTTCTCTAGTATTCTAGAATACTTTCCTACTCTAGAATATTCACACATGTTCAAAATAGAATAGTGTAGAGAAGTCTGGAACCTTCCGGAAGCCTTGCCTTCTAACTGCCAAGTAAGCGTCCACGAAGCGTCCCATAAGCGCCTAATGAGCGCCCGCATGGCGTAACCTCTAAAATCAGCCTCCTTAGCAAACGGTCCGTGACATTACGCTCCCCAGGCCCCGCTCCCGCCCCCGCCCTTGTCCCCGGCCCCGATCCCGTCCCCCGCCCCTGGCCCCACCCCCGCCCCCACTCTGTGCAACTAAGATATGTATATGTCGGGTGTGCTTGATTAGTGTAGCTCAGATAAGTATGGGCTGATTAAATTCAGCTTGGCTAAGCTGTCATCACTAGATGTTTCACCACTAACGGACCATTTTTTTTAGGGGTGGTTATTGTTTCTAAAAGGCAGCTCTGCAAAATGAAGACAATATTGTTTATATTACATCAAAAAAGGACCTAGTTCTTGGGGATATTGTAGTGCAGTTTTTGTCTACTTCCATATTCTTGACGTGCAAACTGCTCTCTCTCATTTTTTCTGTTGGGTAATATGCAATAGTTTGTTTGGAAAAGAGAAAATCATTTGTCTGGTGCTTATGGTTGATAGGTGTTTATGGTTCCTGTTTCCAGTTTTTGAAATCCGTAGATTATGTTCCATTTCCTACTAAAGCCTTGCTTTTCTTGGTTTCCAAGTAAAATTTCAGGAGTTTCATTCTTTGGTAGAAGAGAGTAATGGAGAAAAGTTTGGCTGGCTGCTTTCAGGTTTGGCATCGAAGAACCTTTCAGCCATCAGGACTTTTTGCAGCTCGAGTTGATTTGCAAGGCTCTACGCCGGTAGGGTATAGTTTTGGCTGTGGGGGAGTTTCATTCACCTTGATTATGTCTTTATGCATATGTGTAAATTGGTTTGCTGTATGTAGGGACTCTATGCCCTATTTACTGGGGAAGATGATACATGGGAGGCTTTGATGGATGTTGACACCTCTGGTTTTTCTAGCGTTATTAGTTTCGGAGGGAATGGCATCAAGTTAAGGCGCGGATATGCTCCATCTCAGTCACCAAAACCAACTCAGGTGCCTTATTATATCTGATTTCTTATCTATATAAACTATTGTTTGAAGGACAGAATACCCTAACCTCCTGGCCTTTCTTCCCTGCATATCTCATTTTATGATACCAAACGGAGGACACAAATACGGAATGATGATAGTATGAAGTACTTATGTGACAACCTACATGTGAGGGTTAACCCGCAACTTCTACTGTTGAAATAGTCACCATCTAATTTTCTTTAAATTGGGGAAAACTAGAAAAATCCTAAGTTTGACTTTGTAAACACAATTCACTAATCTGGCATGTGAAAAACCTTAGATTTGGAAGAGGTGATTAGGTTATGCTACTATTTGCAGACGCACTGCGTGTGCAACTGAAAACACCAAAACCTTGCAAATTTTTTGGAGAAATAAAAAATAAGAAGGTTGAATTAAAGAATTAGTAAGGATTGTGAGTGGCGGAGCTAAGAGAGGTATCTTTACGGGGATTGTGGGTTATAGAAACATGTGGGTTGTGGATTGTATGGGTGTATGGGCTTGTTTCACAGGTTTATTGTATTTGCTATTTTTTTAACTTTAATACCCTTTTAAGGTTAAAAAAATAAACCATTGGTAAAATAGAAAACCCACAAAAGGCTTTACCCTAAAGGTGCTCTCCCTTAATTATTATATAGACGACGAGAAGGCATTAGGCAGTCCATCACGCCCTAGTTTATTATCATGCATTTTTGAAGGGGATAAAAACTAATAACATATGACAATTTAATACAATTTTGATGAATAGAAGAGAAAGCATAGTAATACATAATACAGGATTTGAGTTTGAGGACGTGGCTTGGATTGCCTACGTATCCTACGTACTATTGGAATCAGATCCAACATAGTTTAACACGGCACCAGAGGAGTGGTGGTTCGAGGTTTGTACTCGGATTTGATATCAAGGAATTCTTAGTATTTTAGTAAATGATTTAATTTTTTAATCAAAATAGACTTTATTTGAAAAAGAGAGAGATGATAAAATAGTCACTTGAGAAACAAGTTTTGGAGAACAATAATTTTGTAATTTTAAGTCACAAGAACAATACTAAAAATCACAGGGAAGGGGGGTTTGAACAAGTATAATCAAGTCATCATTGTGGCAAAATGTATAACATGTTTGATATCAATCGCAAAGGTAAGACCTTATATCATGGAATTCTAATCAACAATTATGCCTGTGAACCACAGAGAAATTTTAATCAGTGAAATTGAATAATTCAACCCTATGCATGTGATCTACATGGTTAGATATTGCCTTTAGCGATGAATTTTATGTTATGCCCTGTAGAGGTTATTATCTATTGGCTTTGAATGGATCCTCCACAAGATTGATCTTAAAATGGTGAGCAAAAATTGATTGTTTTGTACCTTGATCACAGTCTATGGATGTGGAATTGATTGGAGGTGGTTGGGGTGGCTAGGGTTTATGACAAAGGAATAGAGTTCATGGATGAGGGGCAATTTTGACAAAATCGAGGTGGTGTATCATGAATCCTCCTTTATAAGGCCTATGACCTTTTTATAAAGTCTTGAAGTGCTTGGAGGCTACGAAAACCGACTTTGGTGGCAAAAAGACCTAATACCCTTAAAACCGTCAAGTTTGAAGGTTCGGGGCCTCTCGGTGGTGCAGATTGGCTGACTTTGGAGGCTTGGGTCTCTCTCATCTATTCAGCTACTTTATATCAATGGAAAGTTCTGGAAGTCTAGTTTTATATGAGTTTGAAGTCACTGATTGGTAATAGCCATAACTTGAGATATCCGCGAAACACTAACAATGTGTCAGATTCAGAACAAGTTCGGTACTCCCTAATTATCTCAACCAACAATTGACAAAAAAATTAGGCTCATAATATGTCGATAGAAAGCTAACTTATAGACGTTTGAATGATGTAAAACACTTATATCAATTATTTCAAATGACCACATACTTATTCACCAAAGTCGACTGTCATGCGCGCATAACAGTCGACTCCTACCTAGGAGAGATCTCCAAGACAAGCATAAACCATGATTTAATACCCATGAAAACATACTAGAACATGCTATAAACATACCAACATTTAAGACTGATGCTGAAGTGATTATACATGGATGTGACACTGCTAAAATGGGGGTATCTACAACTTACATAACAACCATAAAGACCAGGCATTATTTCGATCAACTTCAAAGGGAAGGCAATGCAAAAATGCCACACTTGTATAGTTTTATTTCATTGAGCATTCCACTGCACCCGATAATGTAATCTCAAGTCTGTTATAGTCAAAATGTAGTGCTCTGCTATCTATTGGCAATTTTTCCTTAAAAGGTGGCCCTTAGTATTCCAAAGTCTCTTTTGAAATTAGTAAATTTAAGTTCATGGAATCGCAAATATATGGCTTCACAGAGCACCAGTTAGTCACTTCAACAACTACTGCTCAAAACATTCAACCCTTTGTCGCAGCTCAGTCAACCCCATTTCCTAGAGCAGCTTCGGCTGTGTCTCAGCACCTTTTATTTTTTCGCTCTCTAAATCTTTGCTTGTTTTGGGAAAATAGGATTCAGTTGCCATTTTTCACAATTAAATTCTGGCTTTGTCGGAACTTAATTTGAAAATCTACTTGGGGCCAAACCACCTTAAGCAATTGTCCTCATACCTCACACCATCTCTCAACATTCTCGTATATTGTAGTATTGTTCCTTGTTTGGTCGTTCATCTACCTTAGGAGTCGAGTTAAGTCATGCATTGTCTGACTGGCCTAACATGAACATATGTCATAGCTGGCGTTACGACTGTCTTGGAAATCTTCCGTTCCACTTGATATGAATACACCACCGGCGTTTTCTGGAAGGTATCATAGTAACATAATTTTAAAGCTTCTGATTGCAAATTACAATAAACACATGATCTTAAAGTTTCTAATTGCCAAATTAATAAAGACAAAAGTCATGTCAAACCAAACCCTATTTGCTTCAACATTACACTACTACCTTATTGCTTTCGGAAAGTACTTTGACCTCCATTTTGATTTCATAGATTTAGGGCCTAAAGACGTAAAATATTTTGACATAAAAGTACTCACAGTGTTGCCATCAGACTACACTTCCATGGGAATATTCATTTAGTGCGTGCACAACATGTCTCCATGTTGTGTCCAGAACAAAGTAACTAAGCAAAATGAATACTGTTTTATATTGCAGAAATTTGGTGGGCATCGGTTGTCAGGCTATTCTTCTGGGTTCATATTATTCAGTTTAAATTATATTCTCGTAGAAAGTTACTAATTAATTATGAGAACAGTATAGTCATTGACATTGTACAGGGTCATGTTGTAATCCTAATGTACCCGGTTTTTGTTCTGTATATTTCCTGCTTGAAAGGCGATAGCCACAGCTCAATAACTGATTTTATTGCTTTAGGATGAATTGCGTCAGCAGAAGGAAGAAGAAATGGATGATTACTGCTCGCAGGTATTCCCAATGGCATTTTGTTCTAAGCTGTATATACTGAATCTTCTGTATTCTGTTTAGTTTCATGAAAAAGCAGTCATACGGAACCGCTTTTATGCAAGTAGTTATGCAGTTTCATGCTCATATGTCAGGGAGAGTGCATTAGTATTTGGGAGATTGGTGGAAGATCGCAGACGTTAGTTGTGTAAGATCTTCCACTACCGTGCAACAAAGATTGTTTTGTGGTGGAGTTGTGAGTTAAAATATGCTCTAAAGTTGAAAATATCAGCAATCTCTGCATTTTAAAATGGCAGTTCTAAAAAAACGTACCTGAAGGGTGTGAAGAAGGCTTCTAATACATGATATCTTTAAGATCTTTCATACTATTGAAATTTCCTCTTTCATACTACTGAAACTTCCTCTTAGCAAGAGGAAAAAGCTGGGGACCATTTTTCCGTGACTATTCCCAGAACTATCGTTTATGAACATGACTAGAAATCATGCTTGTGTCTGATTTCTAGGTGTGTGCAGCACGGACTTGCTTTGGCTTGGGCTTGGCTCATTTGGCATTGACTTTGGTAAGATCAAGGAGTTCAGTTCGCTTCTAGCAATGAAAAAGTCATGGATGAACCAAGCCTGGATTACTATGGACGGCTTGGTTTAATCTAAAACCTAGCTATCTAGGCTTCTTGAAGTGAGATTTTTTAATCTGGTGAACCTGGAGACTGGTTCGTTTGACAAATTTTTTTTTTTGGTTTTCAGTTTTTAAAGAGCAGCTTAATTTTTTTTTTTTACAAAAACAAGTGGGTGTTTGATAACCCTTTTTTTTTTTGGGTGTTTGGTAACCCCTTTTATTTTAACTTTTTTTTTTTGGTGGTTTGCGGTGGCGGTGGCGGTGGTGGGGCGTAGCGGTGGTCGACGGTGGTGGTGGTGGTGGCCGGAGGTGGGAGGGTGGTGGTGGTGGTCTAAAAAAAAAACCAAAAGTGAAAATAAAACCAGTTTTTAGAGTTTTTTTTTTTACTCTTTAGTTTAAAAACTGGTTTTTTAAATTGGAGAAGGAAAAAAAAAAAATTTGTTACCAAATGCAATTTTTTTTTCCAATTTTTAACTGAAAAAAAAGAGGAAAAAAAAAACCGCGTCAAACGTGGCCTTAAGCTTGTGTAGATTTTTTTTACCTTTGTATTTCGTTATGTGAGGTCTGGGACTATGTTGATACTGGGAATCAAATTTGTTAAAAATACTCCCTTTGTCCCAGTTTAATTGCTCTATTTTAACTTGGCACGCATATTAAGGATATAAGTCATATATAGTGTATTTCCCATTCTACCCTTGGTGGGGGTGGGTGTTCTTGTGGGGGGGGGGGGAGGAAGTGGGCCAGGAGAGAGAAAATGGTTTTGTGGATGGTTAAATGTGGAGAGAGAAATACAATAAAAAAAAGTGTAAAATGGTAAAAACATTGAAAAAACACTTACAAAATCTGTCATAATCTGGAAAGTGAGCAATTTTTTTGGGACAGCCCAAAAAGGAAAACTGATCAATTAAAGTGGGACGGGGGTATTAATAAATTAGAAACTGAAATGGCAGTGTGACAAATAATATTTTCGTAAAACTTTAAGAAGCATTAAAGGGGACTGCACGTTATTCAGAATACTGTTTATAAAAAAAGTAAATTACTCATCTAGAATTTCTCATCATTCCTCGTTAATAATTCGAATGATATCTGCAGTATAATACCTATGTCAAAACACTAATCATAATTCTTTTAGTGGTTGGCAGAATGACTTCAGTGGCTGATTAGGATATTACTACACCATATGACCGGTGTTGGTTTATGCTCCAATTACCATGGAGAGCATGATATCATTTAGTCTTGGATATATCCGCATTGAATCTTCGGGCTAAACTTGTAATTGCAGGTTTTTGTATAGAGTTTGTCTGGCTTGCTGAGTTAATAACTGGGCTCAACTAATGCTGCATAATATGGTTCACTGGTTATGAAAGCTCAAGTAGTGGCTGCAAAAGTAAATAGTAGCAGGCCTCTGTTTTTCCAATAGTTTGTGTCAGTGGTTTATGAAACTTTGAAGGCAAGAATCAAAACCTCTAAGTGAATAATTGTATCATTTATACTTCATAATAGTCCCAAATAACATTGTTATGTCATTTGTGGTATATGGCTGCCATAAACTTCTACTAGTGTATGTTATTTTGGTTTATTTTGATAATGTTTTCCATTCATTTCTGGTGTAGGTTCCTGTTCGGCACTTGGTGTTTATGGTTCATGGTATTGGTCAAAGGTTGGAGAAGTCTAATCTAGTGGACGATGTTGGAACTTTTCGCCAGGTCACAGCAAGTCTTGCTGAGCGACACTTGACTTCATACCAAAGGGGTACCCAAAGAGTACTATTCATCCCATGCCAGGTAAAGAATACACTCCCTCGTAACTATCTGATATACTCTCTCTCTCTCTCTATATATATATGTATATATATGTGTGTGTGTGTGTATATAGGGCATGGATTGCTACCCAAGGTTGGGGTTGCTCAGATTTTCGAACCCATCTTGGACCGACCACCCCCACCAATTGACCAGTCCTAGATGCTTTTCAGTCGCTCCAATGAGCAAATTTCCCTTTGACATTTTCTTACTTTGTCTCGTCCCCACTCTTTACCTCTTCAATCTTCTTCTTCTCTCTCTCTACCCTCCCTTCCCCCTCATCTTCGCTTCCACAATCCCGCCCCGCCACGAACTCCCAACATCACGATCGTCACCAGCTAGTCAACCCCACGACCGCTGTTAGCAACTCCCAAAGGCACCGTCGACACCAACTCCCACCACTGACGCTGACGCTAATGCCCCCAAGCCAATCCCGCGCTGCCATCATCACTGTAACGACCTGGTCCACGGCCCCACCTCAGGGCGTTGCCTCCCTCAAAAGGCTAGCCAAGTAGTACTTCTAAGATCATAGATAGGGTCTTATAAGGCCAATCACAAATTATCCCACATCCGATGTGAGATATCACAATCTTCCCTCCGTATGCCTTAGCGTCCTTTCTAAGACTCAATCACACAGCCCAGAATCTTCTTCTCTAGCCAATGTGAAATATACCTAGCTCACCCTTTGTTGCCCCAACCCTCCTCTTGATGTGGGATATACCCAGACTTACCTTTGTTTCCCCCAATCATTGGCAACCCGACTGGATAGCCAGCCCGAGCTTTCGAGAGTCGGCTCTGATACCATTTATAACGACCAGGTCAATGGCCCCACTATAGGGCTATGCCTCCTTCAAAAGGGTTAGTAGCCAAGTAGGTACTTCTAAGATCATAGACATGGTCTTATAAGGCCAATCACAAATTATCATGCATCCGATGTGGGATATCAGAATCACCTAGCCTGTCCACTATCAGATCTACCAACCATCGAACTGCCTCTATCCGCCATGTTCCCACCTATTCTCCGCCATCATCTTGAACCCACCACCCTGACCCACCACTAGTACCCACCACCACCGACGAAAAAATGATTTGTCCTTAGATGGCGACAATGGTGATGGAGGTTTGAAAATTTTAAATCTATTAATGGGTTGGATGGGACTTTGGCGGTTGGTTTTAAACTGGCGGCGACCTATGGAATAGGAAGATATTCAAGTTAAAATTTTTCAGATATGTTGATGAATGTTTTCAGAACTATTGTGGTGGGGATTGTCATGCCCTAAAACCAGAGACACGACTTACAACTAATTGTTATAATTAATATTCCTGTTAAAGAATATCTAGATTCATATAAATTATTAGTACCTCAATAGAGCAATCAAGAGCACTAATATATCCAACAAGGTAAAACCTTAATAACTTCAAGTTCTTGTGGAATAAAGTAAATCCTTACAATACCCCCCAAAGAGAAACATGATACTAAATCGGGAAAAAAAAGTCTCGCCCAACCTTTAGTGACCAATGTAACTTGCTAGAACTACTATTACTCCAACTACCGAAGCTAATAGCAAAAAACCCAAAACTTGCTTAAAATCCAGCAATCCGTCCAACCTGTAGGTGCAACCTCTAGTCAATTCTCACCCAAAAGATATGGGGCGAGCAATAGCCAACAAGAGAAATATACGCCCACACTCAGAGTACAATACAAATGGTATCAATAACAAACACTTAGAACCAATAGACAGAATGAATAATGTGCATGGAGGAGTAATTGTCCATGCACTTTACAAGCTACATAGAGTTAATAACGTTTTATAAGTGACTGCAATAACAAGACAATATTGTATAACACAATAGATTCTAAATGAACTATATACCATGTTTAATCAACCCTGGTGGCGAAGCAATACAATTTGTACCGCTAAAAGCGTGATAAAGTAATGTAGTTCATTCTACATCTGAAGTGCAAACAAGGTAACTTGACGACAAACCAGATCAACTAAGTTACCATTTAAACTAAATGAAGTAGTAACTTATCATCAAGTGAAACAATGAAGCAACATTTTAACCAACAATGCTTGACAATTAGCAACGATTTGAATAAATGCCTAAAACTTTGGACTTTAAATTTCGTGACTACCAAACTTCAGCATGAAGCCATGAAAAATTTGCATTGCCTTTGGGAATTGGGCCAAACAAGTCAATTTAGAGAACCGATGAGTATGATGAAAGAACGGCTGAACGTTTACAAGGTTAACAATTGAACGCATCTTAGAAATCAAAGTTGAAGCCTAATTCAGAATAGAACAATTGCCGCTAAAAGCATCGCAATTTCAATTCCATGTGCTGAAATCATGGCCATGAAACATCAAGAACATAGAAACAAGAAAGGGTAAAGAATCCAACTTATAGCCTCATGCGAACAAGAAGTATTTAGTCCCGACAATTTTGACAACGACAAATGCGATACCTAAATAACCATTGCTTCAAATCAATAACAATCTTTCAAGTAACAACCGCAACTCCAAACCTACTAAGTAATCCAAAACTCATTGCGATAATAATCTAGGGTTTATTATATTAAACCCATCAAACCCTAGAAACTAGCGTCACTAAATTGAGGCAATGAAACTTACCGGTGATCCCAAAGTTGTTATCCAGATTCTCAGTTGGTCCTTCAACCGTGATTCACAGCCTCCTAGAGTAAGAATGGAGAATTATAAGGATTTAGAATGAGGAAAAACATGCTCATCAGCTGTTTTGAGAGCCAAGATGGTTAATTACCATAAGGCCCCCAAAGTTTCATTACTTATTCAAAATGACTTTGGTAAATTATGATTAACCCTAGTAAAAAATTAATACATTGCCACTGTGATGTAAATCCCGAAATTTGTTTAGAATTTTTTCTCTCGGGTATTACAGCGATGGTTGTTGATGACGGTGATTTGGTGTTTTAAATGAAGATTATGCAGACATAAGTAGAACGAACAAATGATCAACAAATTTCATTGGTTTCAAATCGGAAGAGACGAACACTTAGAATTGGTTTTAGTTTTGTGATTAAAGACAGTGCTATCTTTAACTATATATATATATATGTATATACATATATACGTGTTCATATATATAGGAGCTTACAAATGAGAGCGCTGGGAACTTAGCTAAGTTGCTAGTGGTGATCTGGCTGTCCACGTTGTCTACTTGGACTGCGTAGGCCTCTTTGTTTTTCAAGTGAACTTCGTTGTTCTTCCCATTGTGGAGCAGATGATCGTCGCGTTGTGTGGTGGACAGTGATCTACAATCCGTACGTACCTCCGTCCCATAATGGGGCGAACAACGGGAAATTGTTTTAAAAAAAGTGATCTAGTCCGTCCATCAGCGGCAGATAGACGGTTAGATCAACGCAGGCAAGAAATCAGCTCC
Source organism: Escallonia rubra (assembly GCA_033065855.1). Lineage (NCBI taxonomy): Eukaryota > Viridiplantae > Streptophyta > Magnoliopsida > Escalloniales > Escalloniaceae > Escallonia > Escallonia rubra. The sequence continues at coordinate 206,864 of JAVXUO010002854.1, read as the reverse complement.
CTTATGTATGTGTATTTGTATATGGATATGCACATATATTATATACATGATGATCCCTATCTTGTGGGCGAAACACTATTCGTTAAACGATGATTTAGCTGTCCGCTGAATATTACGGATGAGTAAGATGACACTTTTGTTTTACAATATCTCGGTAGCTCACTCGTTGCAGGAGCAGGCTGTCATTTTTACGAAAAGCGCACCCAATATTCCTCCACAGACGCTTCTTTTAGAAGCGGGCTATAGAGAGTTTGTTTTTCTCTCTCTCTTCTCTACTCTTCTTCTCCCCCTCCCGTTCACCTGCCACCAACCTCCACTAGCCGTTGTTACCACCACCACCATCCTCCCACCACACACACTTCTCACCCGCCCTTGTGCACACGTGCATGTTCGGACACACACGCGCATACACACACATGTAGACACATACACGCGACTGCATAGAGACGCCACGACATGCACATACATACATGTGCGTGTTTTTGCGTGGCGGGTGGAGGGTGGGTGACATATTTGTTTGTCGTGGGTTTGTTTGTGCATGCACGTGGGGATGTGTAACAGGTGTGTTGTGGTGGGTTTGTGTGTGGAGGATGGTGGTGGTGGCTAGTGGAGGTTGGTAATGGGTGAGGAAGTAGAGAGAAAGATGAAAGGCAAAAAAAAAAGAAACTTGCCCACAGCCCGAACCTGCAAGAGGTGGGCTGTATGGAAGCTTTTTTTCCCTTCTCACTAAGGAGAGGGACATGGGCATTTTAGTAAAAGGGACAGCCCGCACCTATAAGGAGCTAACGAGAAGGGAATAAAAAAGTGTAATCTCAGCTGTTCGCGATGTTCAGTGGAAGGCTAGATCTCTGTGTGTGTGTAATACATTATTGTGGCAATTAGTTTTGTGAATGGTTGTAGAATGAGATCATGATTCTCTTGAAAATAGTCAACATAAGAAGAGCATCCTGCTTTGTTGAACCCAATGATGAACCATGCATTTTTTTTGGATTAAAAATGTAGAAAGTTGGGGGGTTTTGTTTCGTGACAGTTTTCCTTTTCCACCATTCCATCGTATATATGAACATATTCTTGGTCCCCAGATTATATGATTGCAAGCATATAGCAGTAGATGTACTGACCAAAAAACAAAGAATATGTTTCCCTAGCCATGCTAATAGATTTTCCAAACACACATGAGATCATTCATATATGTAGGGAAGATTTTTCCTGGTAAATAAATTCGCCAAGGGAATTTCTCTTTACATCCTTGTATGCTTCACACTTCACTTTGTTGCTAGAAAGATTAAAATATTGTTGCTAATGCACTGTTTGAAGGGCTTCATATGTTTGGGAAGATTTTTCCTCAAATTTCGCCAAGGGAATTACTCTTTATATCCTTGGTTCTACTTCAAACAGTTGCTTGGTAGGAAAAATACATGTAATGAACATTTCTGTGGAAGAACTGTGGAGGGCATAGATTTTTGAAAACAAGCTGTGGAGATCATTGCCCAAAATGTAGGAACCTTCATTTAAATAAAATGCCCAGGTCTCAAGGAGATGTCTTTTTTCCTTTCAGCAACTCATTCTGAGCAGGAATCAGTAAAGATGATTGATGAAGGATGCCTGTTGGTTCATATAATTCTGAAAAGATCCTGACATATATTCTTTAGCATTATCACTCCTTAGTATGCATGCACATTAAATTGTGTCTTGATTTCAGAAAAATTAAAAAATGTGCAAACACCTCAGAACGATATTTCATAAAATAGATCCAAGTGATTCTAGAGAAATCATCCACAAATGTAACAAAATATCATGAACCCAGATTTACAAAATAGGACACTGCCCCCAAACATCAGAATGGACAATCAAAAGCAAATATCTTGTAACTCAGGACTCAGCGAGCTTCGATTGTTTTGAAAATGACAGAACAATCCATGAAGATAATCATGAAATTGAGGACCAACTTTTGAACACTGGCAAAGAAGGATGACCCAGCCGATTTGATTCAAATGGAGACACAACTCCAGGTGTAACTGAACGAGGTCCCATGCATCCTCTATAAAGACCATCAGATAATGCCCTTTACCAATAGTCTGCTTCGCATAAGATCCTGAAAAAGACAATGATCAAAAAAATGAGATGCAACTAAGGTTTTTGTGAGGCGGCTTACAGACATCAGATTGAAAGCAAGATCGGTAAACTGAGTACAGAAATAACGTAATAGAAGAAGTGCGTTTTACAGTCGCAGATCCCTTGATTATAATGGGACATCAGCTATTGTTACCGGGATGGAGCTGTGTGAGAGAAAACTGGAAAAGATTTTGGGATTACCTGTCATATGATCTGTGGCAGAATCAATGTTCATTTGTTTGAGGAGGATGAGAACTTTTTACCTGACTCAGCAAAAGCATTAACTGATTCTTGATCTGAACAATTTGGCATACTCATCAACTGAGATTGTGACGGTTTTCTCAGGAGATGAACTGGAAGTCGCAGCAACAGTAGCAGTGGTAGTCTGAGCTCTCTGGTTGCGATTCTGTAATTTCTTACAGTAACTGCTTTGTGTGCCGGGCTCTTTGCAATAATAACACTAATATCACTTGTTCCTCCATTATGACCCCCTCGGTCTCCACCTCCTCTGTCTCCTCTGTTATTATTCATTCTGCCAGCTTCACTCCCCCTGCCTCTGTTAGCAACAAGGACACTGCTTTGCTGATTAGAAAAAGTGGACTCTGTGCGGAGCACTCGACTAAACACCTCTTGAAGAGAGGTAATATCAGTACCGGAAAGAATCTGAGATTTAGCAGTGTCAAACTCAGGTGGAAGGGCACCCAAAAAGCTCATTGCCGCCATTTGTTCCCTTTGAGCCTGCTGTACTTTGATATCTTTACTAAAAGGCAGCAACATGTTCAATTCCTCATAGGTTTTCTTGAAATCCATAAAAAAGGCTGTGAGAGTTTTAGTCTCCTTCTCAGGACGATAGAAAGCCCTACAGACGTCATAGATCCGGGATATATTGCCTTTCCCAGAGTATAAGAATTCAAGATAATCCATAAGTTCTTTCACAAATTCACAATGATTAATCAAGCCAAGAATTTCACTGTCAATGGAATTACGAATTTGTAGAATGAGACGCGCATCTTCCCTTAACCACAATCGCTTGGTGTCATCAGTAGGGGGATCACTACTCAAATGATCATCCTTATCGATACTTCGCATATATATTCTAACAGTTTTGCTCCAATCTAAGTAATTAGTGCCATTTAGCTTATTTTCAGCAATTTTAGACAATACGGGAACCATCTCACCTACTTGAACCTTATTATCGGTCATTGTTCAATACACAGTGTCGAAGAACAACCCAAAAGATAAGTAGATAAAACTGGAGTAAAGCACAAACCGTGTACCGAAGGACACAAGATAAAGACGACCTTCAAAAGATATCGGAACAGGAAAGTACCACCGGAAACAGGCAGGAAACGTCAGAGCGACGTCGGACGAAGAAACTGATGCTGATCGGAACAGCCACGCGCCTCCACTCGCCGGCGCGTGAGAAAAGGACAGAATCTTTCACCGGCGCGTGAGACCCACTCGCAGGGAACCCAGTCACCGGACTTTGGGGAATGGCCGGAAACCACTGTGCGCACCTCCCTGGGGTGGTGGTGAGACTCAACTGTCACCAGAACTGGTGACGGCACCAAAATCAGTCCCGCGTGAGAAAAGGACAGAATCTTTCACCGGCGCGTGAGACCCACTCGCAGGGAACCCAGCCACCGAACTTTGAGGACTGGCCGGAAACCACCGTACGCACCTCCCTGGGGTGGCTGTGAGACTAAACTGTCACCGGAGTTGGTGACGACACCAAATCAGTTCCGGTATTGAAAAACAAAACCCTTGAACCCAAAAGAAAAACCCCAGAAAAATCGAGCCAATGGCTCTGATACCATGAAACAATTCAGAGAGCAAATATACTCATATTCCATGTCTGCATTGATCTGAATAGAAGACTAGTTTATACAGGTTACATGATCTATATTAGGAACTAGACAAGAATCCCTAGAAATTAGTATTCCCTAGAACATAGTATTCTATATTTGGTAAGTTAACCAGGCTGTTTATTAACAAACCTCAAATAAAAAAACCAGCCGTCACCTAAACAAACAGATGACTGATCTGTCGACAAAGTCTGCCACCAGAAGCCCTCGCCGCTGTCCCCTGCTGGTCGCCTCTGCTGCCGGAGACCGTCCGTCGCTACCGGCGGAGGTTCTTCCTTCTTCTCTTCTCCTTTTCTCCTTGTTCTTCTTCTTCTTTCACTCCTCTCTGCCAGAAAAGCCCTAGGTACGTGTCCCAGCCGTATCCTTGGCGTGTCCCAGCCGCACCCAAGATCCAGAAAATTAATTAAAAATAATATTAATTTCGGACATGCACCCAGTGCGCACCCATGCTGCACCCGACGCGCACCCGGTGCTGGTACTTCATCCAAACTGCCGCACCTGTGCTTAATAGCTTGCAGCTATCTCTAGAACTATATAACTACCAAAGCGCTAAACGTTATTCGAACATAGCACCTCTGGGTATGGAACAAGGTTTCTTCCATTGTTACAACCTTACTTTTAGTTTCCATGGCATGAAAATATATTTATTGATTATGCCATAAGAGAAGTGCGCAAATAAAACATTATTAAGAATATGTATTTGAGAGTTAGATAGTTACTTATAGGGGGCTGATTTTCCCAGCATAGATTCGGCCATCCATGTCACCACTGGGATGGCTGAAATTATTCTATTTTTTAGCACTTCATGCCGAGCTGTTTCACTTCCACTTTTTTGCCCCTCATGTTTCTTTATCTTTATCTTCTTTCTTTAACTCCTTAGTTCTCTTGCTCTTTGATGGTTATTTTTTCTAATTGGTTTAAGGTCATGTTAGACTTCTCCAGGTTCAACCAGTAGGCAGCAATGTAAATGCTTCCTCCTCTTTATTTCATCAACCACCCACTCGCCACCCTATTCCCTATGGCCAACACCACCATACCCACCCACTTCCACCATTGTGCCCACCACCACCTTCATTGCCAGCCGCACTACCATCAACGACAACCGACACCATTTCCACCAGAAGCGATTGCAGCACCATGCGTTGCAAGAAAACTAAAGAGCACATCTAACTTCCAACATATTTAAAATGAGGCAAAATCAAACAATACAGTAAATGTTTGGTGGCTGAAGTAGAGTTAAGCGATGGTGGCGTGTCGCTGGAATATGGCCTGATGAACAGCGGCGACGATGATAGCAGTGGCGGTGTTGATTGATGGAGGTTCTGGGATGCTAATTGCGGTGTATGTGGTGGTGATTAGGGTGATTGCGATGGGGTTGTAGGTATCGGGTGCTCTTATGTGAAGCCCACCAAACACAAGTTTTCTCTCTTTTCACTTGCGTCTCTCAGGGCTTTGTGAAAGTAGCATCGTGTTGGCGGTGGTGTTGTTGGGTGGTATGGTGGTGTTGGTAGGTGAAAAAGGTACTTTTGTTGGGTGTTATGGTGGTGTTGGTGGGTCGGTACAGAGGCTGTCCACAATCCCGACCCCATCACCATCGAGCCGTCAGTCTCCACCATAATATAATAGTCAAAATGGTGTGACGGAGTTGATATGGTGGGTATTGGTGTGGCGGTGTTGGTACGGTGGGTGGATATTTATGTGGCGGCGTTGCTATGGTGGTGGAGGCAGATAATAGTGTGGTGGCGGTGTTGGTACAGTGACATGGGCGAAGGGCAGGAGGAGGGATATATGGCTTTATGGGGTTCTGTGGTTGTGGTTTGGTGGCTTTGTTTAGGGTGCAATGGGTGGTGTTGGCTATGATGGTCGCGGATGGCAGTGGTGGTTACTCGAATTAGGTTTCTTTGCATCTTGATTCTTGAATTAGGTTTGATTTTTTCTGTCAGGCCCTCCACCTATAGAATTTTAATCTCAGGTCAAGCTATTTGCCCTTTGCCCTAGCTCATTGCTAGTATTTAATTTTCACACACCAACCGCTCAAAACAGAAGCAGTTGGTAAATGATTAATAGTTTTTTTTTTTTGAGTGAAAAAGATGTATTAGTAGAAGAAGACTAACAGCCAGAAACAGCAGCACTTGAGCAAGATTTAAGAAAGAAAAATGTAAATCTGGACCGTCCACCTTATGCTGTGGACGGTCTTAGATGGGCTGGGAAATGGGTCTTTTTTCAGCACTAGCTGTAGATCAGCCCCCTTATATGCACACACACACACACACATGTCTGATGTTAAAAACATTGAAACAACAATACACATTCCATAGGGGCTCCCGAACTCCTGAGTTTTTAAAATTGACGTGCTTATGAATCCACACCCTCTCTCGCACCCACATTACGAGTTTGTCACTTAGATCGTGCCCCTTTCATAGAAAAAGTCATGGGTCATGAAAAAATTTGCTGGATTCGAAAATATTACATACTTAACATTATGGTAGAAATGAAATAAATATACAACCCAATACTTGTAAAAGTTCGTACACCGAGCTCTGCAGATTTTATGTAGTGACATGTTTGAACTCATGATCAGTTAATTTTGTATCCAGGTATCCAATCAATTAAATCGATTATATTTGAAGTTCCTTAAAAGGAATCCTGGTTATGATGGAAAGGTAAATTTCTGGTGAAACATGCAACTTGTAATTTCCTTATGTTCTGATCAAAATTTCACGATTCATGACAAATGGTTTCTGGCTGTGGTTTTGCTCTGTAGGTATCTTTATATGGTCATTCTCTGGGAAGTGTCCTCTCTTATGATATTCTTTGCCATCAAGAGACTTTGTCCTCTCCGTTTCCAATGGATTGGATGTACAAGGAGCATACTAACAATGAAAAATCTTCCCGTAATGTCGGTAATCAATCTTCCAGCTGCAATTCAAAGTCCGATTTGGGGAACAAGAACTTCAGTGTGAACAATGAAATTGAGGGCATGGCAGGTCCTATTGATGAAGACATGGAAGAACATGCTGAAGATTCTTGCATTCCTTTGGGTCCTCCGGCATTATCAGATTCAGATGACCATTCTGCAATAGCCGTGGAATGTGATGCTTCTTTGTTAGATGAAGGTACTGTTGAGCCTACTTACGAAAGTCATGGCCTGAATCAATCCTCAAGCCTGCAAAGTGGTTCAAAGCAGAATGATGAGGAAGTGTCTCATAGTGATAATGACAGAACTGTCAAGTTGCTGAGGGAGGAGGTATTGATCCGTAATTCGCTGCATGGTTTTCAGCCGTTTTGACTCTTTTTTAGCAGTCTTAACAAAAAGAATTTTTGTTTCAGATTGAATTATTAAATGCCAGAATCAAGGAATTAGAATCTCAGTCTGGTCCTAAAGGTAAATCTGGAGACTTTCTGCAAAATAAGTTATAGATCAGTCCATACTGTTTTATCTTTCACTATTCATGTTTGGCTTAATTACTAATGGTTGACTTTCTGCTTTCATTTGTAAATAAACAGGAACTGAGCAGGAGTTTACAGCTGTGACAACTCAACCTGTTTCTGAGTGGCTTCCTCCTGGACAATATGATGCATCGAAAAGCTACACCCCTTACATAAATTATACTAAATTAGCATTCAAGGTAAAATTTTCTAGTGCATTGTATGACCTGCACAAGGCACTTCAACGCATCTTTTGCAAAGTACCCCCAAAAACCATGGCAGCATTATCTTTTTCTTTTCCACTTCAAAACTAAGCTTAGTATGCTTCTTATTCTGAATAGAAGTAGTGAAATGATGAAAAATGACCAAAAAAAAAAAGAATCACATTCAAGGAGTTTCTATGAAGCTTCCAAGGGTATGGCCATTTATGGGTTGAGTCTTCGTTGCATGAAGCGGGAACGAGAGGGAGGGAGGAGGGGGGGGGGGGGGATGCGTAAGCACCTAGAAAAATCTAAAGTTGGGAGCCGCTTGAATAAACAAATGCGTAAAGAGCTTAGTTGCACAAAGTGGGGGGCGGGAACGGGGGCGGGGGAGCGTAAGCACCAAGAAGAATCTGAGGTTGGGAGCGGCTTGAATAAATAAATGCGTAAAGAGTATTATCATTTGTTTAGTATAGTTTATATAGCCAGCAACAACAAACAAGGAGGCTTTAAGGACTTGAAGGAAGAGAGAAACAAGGAATTGAGTTGAAAAGGGCCTGATTTTTAGGTATTCTCTCACTTGTTCCATGCATATCTATCCAGCTAACGGGATCGAGTTCCCATATTAGCTTGGGACGAGATCCCATGGAGCTCCTAACTTGGGATCGCAAAAGCGAGTTTCCGAGAGAGAAACGTCACCATATTAGGAGTTTCCTGCAACTAAGGTAAAGAGTATTACAGAATTGTTTGATATATCTTAAACTTAATTATGGTGTACACAATTTTTTCCTTGAAAATACCATAAGCGACAATGAATTTTTACTTTGAACTCGTCACATCAAGTGGCTATCAGCTACTTCCCTTTTAAAATAACAATAGGAAAAGTAGTTCTACTGCTTCTGTTTTACTGGAGACATTTCTGGGTGGAACATCTCCCATCTAATTGGGTTAGACATAGTGCCAAATTCAAATGAATATTCGATAAGGGTAGTCAACAACAGACAAGGAGGCTTTTAGGATTTGAAGGAAGAGGGAAATGAGGAATTGAGTCGAAAATGGCTTATCATTTGGGTACTTTGTCACTTGTTCCATGCATTTTTGTCCAGCTGACGGGATCAAGTTCCCATGTTAGCTTGGGACGGGATCCCATGGAACTCCTAACTTGGGATCGCAAAAGCGATTTTCCGAGAGAGAAGCGACATCATATGAGGAGTTTCCTGCTACTAAGGGTTGAGTATCTAACTGAAGTTTTCCTGAAATGGGGGGCACTTCCATAATTGTGAGGTGAAGTGTTTTTGACAGAGCACACTTTTTGGTGAAAGTGTTCGTACTGTTGGTTTGTTGTCAAAGTAAAAAAGTTTAAATATTCTGGCTTTACATCTATTTGTTACGCTGGATTGTTCCTTATTTTATTTTTAATATTTATATGTCAGGTTGATACGTTCTTTGCCGCGGGGTCTCCTCTTGGTGTATTTCTTGCCCTCCGCAATATACGTATCGGCATTGGTAATCGTTATTAGAAACTGTATAAGCTGCAGATTTGGAGTTTGTACATCCTTTACTACGAGACAAGCAAAGTAACATTATATCTTTTAGGAAGGCTTACGATTTATTGTTGCATATAAAAGCTTAGATTTTGTATTCACCAAAGTTTCTAAGCTGACCTTGACTCTAAACTATAATTATTATGCAGGTTCATCGTACATATTTAACATGAATGTCTCTTCTATTTTTTGGAGATTAAAAAATCTTGAATAGGAGTTGATAATTATCATGTGATTTTCATCAAATGTATTTGGATCAGTCCAAAGTATAGGGCTTTGTGCTGATACTGACCTAGTGGGCACCACAGCTTCTGTTATTCTCTACAAAATATTTTCTTTGCACCAGACAAGAAAATCTGCTTATTTTAACTACTACTGTTTTTTCGTCCTTACATTTGAATTGATTCACGTACAGTGTACCTCTTTACATAATGTATGTTCCTTTGTTTGGTATGCTCAGGTTCTCAAGTTAAGGATTTTCATGTTTGTCTTCGCTATGCTTTTGGTTGTGGCATTGAAGGCTTAAACCTTTACATCTGCTCCACAATAGCCCACGTTTAAACTAGTTTAAGAAACACCAGCTTTGTTTGGTAGTAGGTATTTAGAAAGAAGTAGTTTTAGTTTGTAGGCAACTTTAGCTGGAAATAGCTTGCATAAATAATTATACCATTATGTATTTCGGTATCTCAGTTTTATTTCTATTTTTAGGCAAAGGTCAAGAATATTGGAATGAGGAAAATATTAGCGAAGAGATGCCAGCTTGTAGGCAAATGTTTAATATTTTTCATCCGTTTGATCCCGTGGCATACAGGTCTGTTCTAACGTCTCCATTACTGTATATTTCTTTATCTGCATATATGTAGGTGCACTTACAGATACATTTTCTAATGTTTCTCCGTATCATCCAATTGTTATGCCTTTAGGTCCATGGTGTTACTGTGTGTGTGAGGGAGGGAGGGAGGGAGGGAGGGTTTACTTTCTGTACAAAGGAGCCCCCCTTTTTAGTTATGACTCATCATTATCATTTCCCTAGAATTTGGGGGAGTAGATAGGCATTATTTTTGAAACGGAAGGTATTCATTTCAATATCACTGTTTGTCTGAATCTCGTTAATAAAGAACCAAGATACATTTATAACCGATGTATTGTATTTTCTTTGACCCTTTTGGGTCTTTGGATCTAATGAATAATTGTAAATCTATGGAATGCTTGAGACAGGGGGGTGATTCAGACATTTATTTTGTTCGCTTTACTTTAACTTTATTGCAAGATTGCAGCCCTTTTCATCCATCTTGGAAAAAAATTGTATTTAATTGTTAAAGGGTTAAGGATCCAATTCGGTGGTTCCTTTTTGTATCTGTACGAAGAGTTGGGAGTTTGGCATTTTCCATGAAAAACCCAACTTTTTCCCTTTGTTCCCTGCCAGTTATCCTGTGATGCTGCTATGCTTGCACATATTTATGGAATTGCTGTCTCCGTACCTTGCTCGGTGGATTTATTTCGAAATGATTTATTTTCCATTAAGCCGAAGAAAACTGGCCGTTCTCTGGACTTGGGTACACCAATGGATGGAACAACTAAAACAAAGGAAAGGAAAAATGGGGACCGCGGGGTTCGAGCGGTGTGTGTGTGGGGGGGGGGGGGGGGGTGCGCAAGATGCGATTTGCATCAAAGAAATTGCCACGAGTTTTTTCAATCACTGTCCCTTGATCAATGCTTGTGTCAAAGTTTCTCTTCATCAGTGTAGAAGTTGGGTAAGTCCTTGACGGAGAACACAGGATCTTGGAAGTAGTATATGGATTTCAATTTCACATTTCTACACCTGTTTATTTGTATTTCTTGAGGGAGGAAGGGAGATGTGATCTCCGTCAAAGAAATTGCAGTGAGTTTTCAATCATTGTCCCTTGATCGATGCTTGTGTCCAAGTTTCTGTTCTACAGTGTAGAAGTTGGGGCAAGTCCTTGACCGAAAATGCAGGATCATGACTTATCTTTTGGAAGTAGTATATGTATTTCATCTTCACATGTGTACACCTGTATGTCTATTTGTTATTTCCCAAGGGAGGGAGGGAGGGAGGGAGACGCAATCTGCGTCAAAGAAGTTGCAACTAGTTTTCAATCACTGTGTGTTGATCGATGCTTGTGTCAAAGTTTCACTTCTACAGTGTAGAAGTTGTGCAAGTCCTTGACTGAGAACGCAGGATCATGACTTATCTTTTGGGAGTAGCATCTGGATTTCAACTTCATCTGTGTACAGCTGTTTATTTGTCATTTCTTAATCCTTCATGGGTGTACATCTGACTATTTCTTCCTTTTTAATCTTTGTGCTTTATGCAGTATCCTAATGTGGTAAATCAATAATGACCTTAGTCATCCGTTTTCAAGATAGAATCACCAGGACTCCTAGCCAGACTGCTAATCTGAAATGATAATGGCAGAGTCTGTAAAGATATGTCTTGTATATGAAGTTTTTAGTAGTTTTGTTAGTATAGTTTGCAGCCATTAATTGTACGTGCACACACTCCCGTGCACACACACATCTCAATCCGCCCTCTCTTGCGCACTCATTTCTGTGAGGGTTTAAATTGGCTCTCTCTTTTTTAACACATCTCAGGACCTCCTGTAATGCTTGCAAGTAGTACAATCTTTGTCTTTATTAATACGTAGAAGTTTGTATTCTCATTCTTAATGCTGTCTTATTTCTGCAAGTTTTTTCTCAAGCTGTAAATACCTTACCTGAATCTCTTTTGGTTTCTCACAGAATAGAGCCACTCATCTGTAGAGACTGTATTAATAAAGCCCCTGTTATTATCCCCTATCACCGAGGTGGAAAGAGGTTGCATATAGGACTTAAGGTATGGCCAGGCAACCATCGTTTACTTGTGGTTTAAGCTTCATCCCTCCCTTGAGTGCTTATATGTGGTGCAGGAGTTTGCCGAAGATTTTGCTTCACATTCTCAGGCCATAATTGATCATATAAGCTCTGTAAAGGTTGGGAATGACTTTACTTCCTCAAGTTTAATCTATCATTGTTGTCCTCTTTTTATCATTTCACTCGGTTATTGAACTTAATTACTCTTAACCTAGGCATACTCTGATGATTATTTTGCCAAGTATATTTACTGAACAAGAAGGGCTATACATGCATTTCATTCTCAAAGTGTACAGTAAAATTTGGATGCTATGAGGGCTCCTCCTTCATTATGACTTTTAACAGATTATTTTCCTGCTTTACCTTCCATTTGAAGCTCAACATATTCCTTTGTTCTTAAACACCTTATACAAGCTGCATCTTTTATATGTTGCCTTTATGCACATTGTTAGTTCCACTCTTTGACTGCGAAAGCTTTTACATGATGGCAACTTAAGAAAGGGAAGATTCAGTAAAGCCAGCTTATACTGTAGGGTTTTAAACTTTTGGGCCACGAAGAAGTAGACAGGTAAGACAAGTGTTATTAAAGTTCGAATACTAGATGGATGAAACAGAGACACTGGAAAAGATATAGTAAGAGATGGGAATGTTTGCAAGGTGGGGTCACCAATTAAGAGATGCCGAGAATGTCTCGCTTGAGATGGTTTGGACATATTCAGGTAGGCCTTCAGATACCTCAGTGCAGAAAAAGGACTTGTGCTTCGTTGATAGCGTAAGATGTGGTGGATCACTAAACATGGATGAAACTAGGGATGATGGACGTGATTGCTAGATACTTATAAGAAAACATAAGGCTAGCTGTGGTGCATGGTTCAGAATGTTGTGCAAATAAGAAGTAATGCACACATAAGATAGGTGTAAATGAATGCCGATGCTTAGGTGGATAAGTGGTTAAACAAGGAATGGTGTACTAAGAAATGAGGACTTCTTAAAGAAGGTAAAGGTGGAAATGAGGAGATGAAACATCAGTATATAAATTTTTCTTAAGAGGGTATTTGTATGAACTGATTACTACTTGAATCATTATGATCTATCTGAAAGTAAGAAAAATGAAATAACACTATTACAGCAAGAAGCACTACCTTACCGATCATGGAGTTGTCTTCCTGAAATGCCTATCATCTATCTGCTAAGACCTAATGTGCGAAGAGGAAATTAACGATTGCACGAAGAAGTAGATTGTAATCTTCCTATCACCAGATGTAATAAATTAGCCATGTAATCCTTTTTATAGTCCTCTGTCTAGGTTGCATGTGTTCTTTCCTTATAATAGCTTTCATTACTTACATCCACTTAAGATTGCAACTTGGTTTGGATGGGTTCATTTAGCTTTAAACCATAGTAACTTCTCCACGGTGGCAGTTTCCATCTTTCAGCTTATAACTAATAAAGGCACGCGCATTTGTTCAACAAACCAGATGAGTTTGATATTGGATTGGTCATTATACTTGGCATGTGGGCTCCGCAGTGTTATAGGTCATTCAATGAGATACATAATACTAATAAACACAGAAAAGTTGCCCATATGATATTTCAATTATCATTGCTGGAGTGTATAGAAAACAATGCATTGTAAAGCGAACGAACTGTGCTCTGTTGAGCTTGTTCATGCATATCTAGCTTGGCTCTTCGATAGAGTCTGTTAATCAACACTACTTACGGCATGATCTCACAACTTGACTGTTGGCCTGCTTCCCGCTGTCCTTCTATTTAGTTTGAGAGTGCTGTCATTGCATGACGATTTCCCACATTATGAATTTTGCAGTGTGTTCTGACTGTATGGTCTGTGAATAGGTTAAGGTGCTCACCCTCTGTCAATCGAGAAACAATGATAGACTGGATGGTAAGCGCATAAAATAATCTCCTTTCCGTTTTCATCTTCCTTTTTTATTTCCTGTGCACTACTTCCATAATATTTTCCTCTGACCCTCTCCTCTTGCTACAATTCAATTTCTTTATGTCGTAATCGTATATAACCTTGCAGAAGCATTTGAGAATTCTGAAGAAAAAGAAGAAAGATCATATGGTTCAATTATGTTGGAAAGATTAACAGGGAGTAAAGATGGTCGAATCGATCATGTGCTTCAAGTATGTACTCGTACCTTTCCCAGTCTAACGTGACTAGTATATTAGTCAAACCTACGGTACTAAAATACTGGATGTGACCCATTCTTTTGTATCCAACGTCTTGCATACTTTTTGTTCTGATGTCGTTCATCCTTATCTTGAAACTTGTCCCTCTACTGTTTCTTAATTTTTACGTAACATGGTAAATGTTGGTGAACTTCCCTTTGGAATGACACTTAGAATGAGTTGCAAGATTGTCTTTCTCTGAATACTCTAGTCTCTAGCTGTGTTATTGCATATGGTATGGATCTTATTTTTAAGCTCTGCTCTTCATCACTGATTCATGCCATGCTGTCTGCTTTACTTTACGGAAATCTATAATTATTTCCTATGTTGGTTATGCATAGGACCTTGGTCATTTTCTATGTTAGTTTTGGAATCTGGGTTCATGTGTTACTCTATATCACGGTTGAGAAGATGCATTCGTTTAATTCGCCACATGTCTTCATAAAGTTGCATGAATAACTGATACGTAGATGAAACCTGAGAAAACCCCAAGAGAGTCGCACCAAACTACCTACATGAGGATATCAAGGCGATTTCTTAGTTCTGCGTGGATTGATATTAATTACTCTCCTTAGCTCAAAAAGAAACTTGGAAAATGTTCTGTACTTCCCCAGTTTCTTGCACGAATTGGACCAATCCAGTGAGATCAGTATTTTCAATCTGTACAATAATCTACAAGTTAAGCTGTGCTTTGATTTTTGTGTCGGACTCTTGTAACTATTTCCCCATGCTTAGTTCTCTATGTCCATGCGCATGTGTAAAATGCAATCAATGCTGAAAAAAAAAAGAACTGAAATAAACAGGATAAAGAAGAGAAAGAAGAAATACGAAAGAATATCCGTCTAGCATGTTGATCTGGGTCAAATGAAGTGAGATGCAATTGCAAATGGTATCTAATAGTCATGTACGATACTTCAGAGTTCTCCATTGTTATTTTGGAGAAGCCTGTTACTTTTTTGCTTACTCTTGTAAACGCTAAGTTGTAACAGAGATTCAGTCAAAACAAAATGTTCTTGGCCCTCTAGAGTAAGTCTGCAGCTTTGGCCTATGATGTTACACCCCTCATCAGGTTTCTCTTTCTCAATTTCCTCTGATGAGTAAGAGATGTAGACCGACTGACATAGGTCATGAAGGTTAAGTGGCTGTGACTCGGATGTATTCTTTCTCTGGTGACATGTCCAAAATTTAAAACATTAGGAAGATGGCTCTTCCTAATGTTTCAAAACTTAAAACATTAGGAAGAAGGTTCGTGGGGTAACACAGTGTGTCACTTGACCATTACCGAGTTTTTCTTGCCAAGTATAGCTGTGGTGGTTTGACTCATCAGAAGTTTAGCAAGATTGTGTTATTTTCATGGTGGCCTTAAAATGGGACTTAGTGTCACAGGCCCGGGACATTCTCATGTAAATACAACCAGCTATGCCTAAATGAGGCCGCCAGGCCCTTTTCCAAATAGATCCCCACAGTGTCTGGGTGATGCTAGATCGGTGCAAAGCCCAGTGCATTAGGCTGTGCCATTACATGCCAGGGCCGTTGGATGGTCCAACGCCTATATCCCCATGAGCACCCTTGCGCTAGGCGCCTAAACAAGGAGTCCGTAACAGCTACCACACCCAATCCTGGCACCCTTGCAAAGGGGATGAAACAACTCCCCCAAGTCCCCCCCTGCATGCGACAGTGGCTCTTTGTGACTTCCTCACGCACCCCTGGCACTTGCCATCGAAGAGGTCTCAATTGTCTAATATTCCAGTACAAATTTTGGTGTGGTTCTGATACCACTTGTCACGGACCTAGGGTTATTCTCATGCAGATACGACCAGCTATTCCTAAAATGAGGCCCCGTTCCATTTTCCTAATAGATCCTCGTTTTGTCTGCGCGATGTTAGCATCTGTGCAAAGCCCAATGCGTTAGGCTGTGCATTACATGGCAGGCACATTTGTTGTCCAATGCCTATGTCCCCTAGAGCACCTCTCTGTGCTAGGCACTTTCACAATGAGTTCGTGACATTAAGCTGTTAACTTGTAGCTCCTTAGTTAGATGGTTTCTAAACACCTGATCTGGACATTCTAGGAAATATACACCCTGGCAGCCTACAGCTGGGCCCCTGTTAGCTCTGACATGTAAAGCGCATAAGAATCAAGGGGTTTGGCATTAGGGAGAGTTGGTCAGAGAAGCAAGAGAAAGAAGAGACGAGGAGAAAATTCTAACATGCTTGTTACACATTAATATCATAGACATTCCTGACACAAAAGTTCCATAAATTACTTGGAAGCTAAGAGACGGAATCTGATCAATTTTGGAACCATTTGGCTGCAAAGATTCTTAGAAAATGATGTTGGTATGCTCTTTGCCATCTTCCCCACATCAAACTAAATGCGAGCCTGAGGGTCCAGTTGTCATATTGTGACGGACCTAATTTTAGCCTCGTGTTCTAGGATATTGAACTTTCGCATGGGTTGGCATTAATTCTTGTCCTTCGAATGTGACAACGAGAATGTTGTACCCGGATAAGGAACAAGAAAGGCACTGTTGTATCTTGATAAGGAACAAGAAACAGTCATTTCTCTTATGCTCATTGATCTCTTTATTTTCTGCTTTCCTGGCGATCTTCATGCAATTTCCCCTGTGCTCATTGATCTACCTGCATTCTGCTTTCCTGGCGATTTTCATTCAATTTTGTTCTTAGTTGGCAAAGCTTCAGAGGAGGGCGGGAGCAGAAGCGGGTGCGAGGTTCCGTAGTGGGGAGTGCCATAGTAGGTGTTGCGTGGGAGCGTGCTAGGTTCGGTGCAAGGTACCAACTCATGAGCTTCACTAGCATTTTTTCCCCGAAGCTTTAGCTTGCTAGCTTAATTAGGGGGTGATAAAGAGAGTGATTAGGTTAATCTATTGTTGAGAGGAAATAGGAACCCTCAAATGCTGAAATAAAACCTTCATATCCTTAAGGTCTCGATGGTATGGTCAGGCAAAATACATGTTGGGAAGCAATAGGGAACCAAAACCTTCACCAAACTGGTACTTGTGCCCTATCTTTCATATGAAGTGTCTCATTGTTCATCTAAGTTTAGATGTAGGACTTCAGAGGTTTCACAAATGAATTCCAACATTTTATTCACATGGAAACTGCTACCTTTCCATTGTACAGTCGTCTTGCTTTTCTTTTTGGAAAACAATAGTGCTACAACCTGAAAGGCTGAGTGACGTCTCTTCCTGTCTAGGTGTTCCGTACATGCATATTTCTCTGTGGCCCAAAGGTTTTTCGTAGCTCCTATTCCAGTTCAAATGTAAGTTAGAATGCAATATGTAACCAAAAAGCTTCAGTAGCTGGTACTCGAGCAAATTTTATCTCAAGTGTCCTGCTGTTCTTCTTTGTAAAATGTCAAGACTTTGGAGATTTATATGCGACTTTCAACACATGAGAGATGAGTTTAATGCACTTACAAGTGGGGTTGTGGTTGGTTTGTTAATTTGAGGTTCCCTACAGGATAGAAAATCCGAAGAAATTTTGGCAGCAGGGTGATCAAATTGGCTCTAATCGGAGTTTTTTAGCATTAAGAAATTCTAAGACAACGTTGAATAGATATTTTGAATACAGGATAATAATGTGCTTGGAGTTAATCTTGAGGTTAAATGAGGGGATTAATCTCGAGGATGTGTTGGCCTTGTTTAAGAAACTGTTTCGGTAATAATTAACGGCGGAGTCGAGGACATAAAAATAAGAATAGTTGACTCTGCGGAACCAAGATTATTCTAGACTGACTAGTAAAAACTCCCTGTATAACCAACCCAAGAACCCCTCGACACTTCCAGACATCATGTCCAATCTTTTGTAAAGTTTTTCATTAGAACTTGATTATTAAAAGCTAATAAAACAATTCAAAATTTAGTACAAGTGACCCTTATTTTCACTTGTTAGTATTGAAAGCGCGCTTCATGTGAAAAAATTATTTGGCTTTGCTTGTTGGCATGATTATCGTCATATATCCTCAGTGTCCAATGGACCAATGAGGAAAGCACATTCTCTATCATCGTGAATAGTTACTATAGATTCCTCCCTGATGCAGGATAAAACATTTCAGCATCCTTACATAGCAGCCATTGGAGCACATACGTAAGTGTCAGCTCTGTACTTTGGAAACTAGAAAATGAGCATCTTTACATATGAACAATTGTAGAAAATACGCAAGTATCAGCTCTGACCTTGAAAATTAGAAAATGAATTTATACACTTGTTTGTCAATTGCTATATAGTTGATCTTCAATTGAGAAAAATGTAGTGCCAGGAAAAAGTCCTGTTCTTTATTAGCATTTGTTGTGGGTGCAATCATTTATGCCACAATTTCTCTATGAGGAAGTCTATTGTTATGCCACCCAATTTCTTCTTCGTCTGGTGAAATTATGGCACAGAGCCTACAGGTAAGACGGGGCTATGCTTCTGTCAAGATGCTAGGAGCAATACTTTTCCGTTGACATATATATAGGATGTTCAGTTTGCTTGAATAGGAAAGAAGGAAAGAAACTTTTCACGACAGCTTGATGAAGGAGTTATTCCTTGTGTTAGTGCTAGTCTACTTCCATGGATATGGCTTTAGAAGTTTTGTGATAACAAGATAAGATCTGGCATTCAAACTCTTGAGCAATAGTGTGCTTCCATGAAGGTGGAGGTAATAACTTTCATGACAACTTGTTGAAGTGGTCATTTACTCTTAAGTGTGGTATGTCCTGTCGAACAAGGTTGAGCATGCCAAGGCTAATCAATTATCGAACACAGGTTCCTAATGAGCCAAATTTCACATTTCTGGTAATGTTACATGGACTCTTCAAAATGCGTGAAGTAGCCGTGTCGGACACTCGACACTTGGACATGGGTATGAGATATGTGTCCGACACATCTCATAAGATATGCTACAAAAAAACTATATTATAATGTTTATTTTAGTACATTATTGCTTTGAGATGATATAAGTTTCAAAGTAGACAATATGCGTCACATAAAACACTATGTTAACTTAGGAATAATTAAAAAGTAACAAGAGATAGGAATATTTTGTCGTGTCCCCGTGTCTTGGGTTTTAAAAATTAAACGAATCCGACACTTGGACACGTATCCGACTCGGATGCTTGTACCAAGTCCATGTAACATAGCTGGTACTTAATGAGCCAAACTTTACATTTTTGGTACATATCCAAATGTTGAAGTATATGATGCTAATGCTTGAAACAATTGGTAACCGTTTTTCCTTCTATAGAACATTAAGGCCCTGTTTGTTACACGGAAAATGCTTCACAAAAAACGCTTTCCGGAAAATGCTTTTCAGGAGTATGTTTTCTGGAACAGTTCTTGAAAACATCTTCATAAATTTTATTTTTCACTGTTTGGGTGTCATGCAATGATACAAATATCTATACCAAAAAAAGATATGTTTTTCACTATTTCCGCTGTTTGGGCATCGCTGTGTGTTTGTGTGTGGGGGGGGGGAGGGGGTATGTGTGTGTAGGTAGTTAGTGGGTGCGGGTGTTGGGGGGGGGGTGAGTGGGTGGGTAGGGCGTGTGTGGGGGTGGGGTGTATATGTGTGTAGGAGTGGGTGGGTGGGGGTGGTGGGGCAGACAGGCGTGTGTGTGGGGGGGGGGGGGCAGGGTGTGTGTGACGGCAGGTGGGCGAGCAGGCGCACGTGTGTCTGGGGGGTGTGTGTATGTTGGCGTGTGTGGGTGTGTGGGCGGGCGTGTGTCTGGGGGTGGGGTGTGTGAAAGAGTGTAAGTGTGTGGGTGTGTGTTCAGTGGTCTGGAAAATGACGTACCGAGTTTTTATCGTTAAGTGGGGGTGTGTGTGTGTGGGGGTGGGGTGTGTGTAGAGTGGGTGGTGGGGCAGGCAGGCAGGCGAGCAGGTGCACGTGTGTGTGTGGGCTGGGGGGTCTGTTGGCGTGTGTCGGCAGGCAGGCGAGCATGCGCACGTGTGGGGGAGTGGGTGTGTTTGTTGGCGTGTGTCAATGTGTGTGGGCGGGCGTGTGTCTGGGGGGGGGGGGCTGGGGGTGTGTGTCGGCAGGCGGGCGAGCAGGCGCACGCGTGTGTGTGTGTGGGGGGGGGGGATGTCTGTTGGCGTGTGTCGGTGGGGGGGCAGGGGGTGTGTGTCGGCAGGCGGGCGAGCAGGCGCACGCGTGTGTGCTTGTGTTGGGGGAGGGGGTGGTGTGTGTTGGCATGTGTCGGTGTGTGTGGGCGGGTGTGTGTGTCGGGGGGTGGGGTGTGAGAGTGTATAAGTGTGTGGGTGTGTGTTTTTAGTGGTCTGGAAAATGACTTACCGAGTTTTTATTTGTAAGTGGGGGGGTGTATGGGGGTGGGGTGTATATATGTGTAGGAGTGGTGGTGGGGCAGGCAGGCGTGTGTGTGTGTGGGGGGGGGGGGGGCAGGGTGTGTGTCGGCAGGCGGGCGAGCAGGTGCACGCGTGTGTTGGCGTCTGTCAGCATGTGTGTGTGTGGGGGCGGGCGTGTGTGTGGGGGGGTGTGTGTGTGTGTGTGTAAGTGTGCGTGTGTTCAGTCGTTCGGAAAATGACTTACCGAGTTTTAATCGGTAAGTGGTTTTCTGACATTTTGTTCTTTAAAATAAGTTGAAAAATCTTATGCATGCACCAAACACTGGAAAACCATTTCCGGAAAATGATTTCCATGCACCAAACATCGGAAAATGCGGAAAACGTTTTCCGGACAACAATTTCCGTGAAACAAATATGGCCTAAGAAGCGATTTTAATGTATTGCACGAAGGTGTACCATCTATTCGCTTGGGTTTGTGGTCGGAAAACACTATGCTCCATGTAGTTACCACATGAAGCAGCACGATCCTATCTAAGCAGGAACAAGGGGTCGTTTAAACAAGGTTAAGCAAGCCTAGCGCACTTGGTGATAAGTGTTTGTAGATGGATGTCCAATTCGGGAACCTTTTTTTTTTCCTATCATTATGATGGTTATGATGTTAATAATCAAAACCTACTGAAAATTAGTCCTGTAGTCATAACGTAAATATAAACTAGTGGCCTATGTTTGAGCAGTGTCAAATGAAGATCTATGATGCCTCAATACTTTTCTTTTATCAGAAGGTCAATGCCATGATGCTATTTTACTTTAATCAACCACGTTTTTTAATTGCACATAGATAAATTTTTACTATAATTAACCACACCAGCATAGGGCAGATGTACATCTGATTTTACCAGCCGCACAACTTTTTAGCTTCTGCTTTTTCACCATGCCCTTTCTTCAATGTGCAGCGTTTTCATCAAGAAAGTTACTCTTCTTTCTTGCTGGTGACCATAATTATCTATTTGTCATCTCAGCTCACCCAATCTTATGCCTGATCCTGAATAATGTTTTATTGTATGTAAACTCGTTATAAGGGGATGGTAATTGTTTAATTAGTTTATGAGGTCTTCTATGCATATCTATCAGGCTCATGTTCTAAGAAAGAAGCTCACGGTTATATGGCATCGATGCCATGTCAATGTTGAGTTGCTTTCATGATTTCAAGGCACTGCAACAGCCTTTGCATGCCATAAAGCTCATATGACTTCAGCTTGTTGGAGCATCAAGTTGTAAATAATCACATTCTAGTTTGTTTCTTTAATCTCAGCAGTAGATAAAATTATTAGTTGCAAGGGTAGTAGCTCGATCTGCATGTTGCGATATGACTGCAGTGCTCCTTTCTGACTTGTTAATTTTTGCAGAAACTATTGGAGAGATTATGATACTGCCCTTTTTATACTGAAACATTTGTACCAAGATACGCCTGATGAACCTAAAGATGGTAGCTCCAAGCATGAGCACGGTTGGGAGGGCTGGTCTGATCGAAGAGAAGTAGCCGAGGAAGAACTCCCATTAACTTTTTCTGATAGTGTCTTGATAAAGAACTTCACTAGGAAAAGCAAATAAGATGACAGAGCGCTGATTGACTGTATTTCCTCTTTTTGCTATGCAGAATGTACGAGCAGCTGCAGTAGTAAGTCTTATGTTTTACTTGTATTATTCCTCACATTAGATTTAAGCAACTTCCTTGTTTACGTCGCTGCAAGTTAAACCATACTGTTGGTGTATATATCGCTGGACAGCTCCAAAAGCAACGGACATAACATGCTGCAGTTCAGAATTCAAAATTTCAAGAATACACAATGGGTGGCGGTAGACTGCTCGAGATATGTGGATATTGAACACACTATACTCCCGGCAGCTATGTAAATACGACCCCTCTTTATTGGGGTGGTTTTCGTGTTTTACTTTTCTTGGGTCATGTGCTTGAATTATACCTAGGTCGTAGGTGTTGTACATAAATAGGATATACAAGTGTATGTAAGGAATTTACAATGGAAGCATCTCATTACTTGTGCTTGATCTGTATTTGCTAAAAGCTAGCAATGGATCATGTTTTCTATCTTGGCGCTGCATAGTAAACGTATACCTCCCCTTGGGTCATATGCTCGAGTTAAAGAGGCATTTTGTTACTGAAATGGCTAAGAACTAAGTGTACCAAAATTAAGAAGTCCCCTTCAAAGTTCTTTTGCACCTTTATCGGTGCCAGCAGTCCGATCCGGGAAGCATTTCAGCTGGATGGGTGAATTGGGTAGTGAACCACCTAGGTTTTGAGAAGCTGGGGCTCAATCGTTCACTTTTTTTTATCAACATGAGGCAACAGTTTCAAACAACCTTAATGATATTATGTCGTGGGATTTTGAATATATTGTTTGGACGTAGAGATGATTTTGATGGTGGTGGGTGGTGTCAGGGTGGTTTAATTGGTTGGTTGGTGCTTGAGCCCAAAAATGTCAGCGTGGGATGGCAGTGTGGCTGGTGATGACCATCCAGGGTCTGTGGAGGAGATGGTGAAAGAAATCTAGAATTTTTGGAGTTGGTTATTTTCGTATGGACGTGTGATTTAGGGTACCCAAACTTTTTCGTTGTTTAATAGGTGGTTGGGGTAGCGGTGGCCGGTGGTGTTGTGGGTAGCTGAGATTGGGTTAAGGATGAGGTTACATGGTTGTAATATTTTCTTCTGATTTTTTTTGGTCATGAGTTAATATTTGAAAATCAGTTTCTTTTGCTTTTTACATCTTTGGAATTATGAAAATTGCATGTTAAAAGACCTCGAGTGCACAACTAAAACTGCCTTTCTTTTTTTGTCTTTTTGGTTAAGAGGAGAAATATATTATATTTAACAATCCGTCCCGGCTATACAAATGGAATACTACACTATTTCACAGACAGTTAACAGAATGGAAGGACTACAACAATATTTTACAGACATTAACATAATGGAAGCTATGCATTGTCCATGTTTACATGATTAGATCTAAAAGCATCTAGTCCATGATTTCGTGTATAGAGACTTCCGATCTAGCCTTGTAAGAAAAAATGACAAATCCAGTAGCTTCAGTCAGCAGCTGTTTGCTTCTTACTTCATTCCAATAGTATTAAAAATAGGCGCTCGTCAAGCAGATAGCATAGATGATTGGTGCAGCTGCTGCACTAATCTCCTTTAATATCTTAATATGTGCAAGCAAACGTTCATAATTAGTACATATGACAATATGTTTGAAATGATATTGTTTTGCTCACTGTAGTGTTTTCAGCATTGCCAGCGCTTGTGAAGTGCAAGGATCTTGTGAATACTATGAAAATGCACATGAGCTCAATCTATTTCCTAGAGGTTTCGATATACAAATGCCCAAGAGAGATCACTGTCTTTGCTACTGAAAATGAGATCATGCAGAAATGAAACATGAAAAGTGGCGTTGATAGAAACACAGATTTGAATGGAGGTTATAAGATGCTTTAGCGTAGGATGTTGTCCTTGGTGGATGCCTTTGTCTTCCTAGCTCCATACTTCTTATTGAGATTACAGAGCATGCTTTCCATGTAGTTTGTACTTGAGCATGAACTTTCCCGACGATGGTCATGGGATCAAAGTTGATACCTGTGAATATGACTTCATTCCTATGTAACCATATTTGCCTGATGGTAATAAATATAGTTGTGGCTACTTTGGATCTTCGTTTGGTGGGAGCATTTTGTGTTGATCCAGGCAATGATCCATTCAATAAATGATGGCAAAGGTGGTTGCATTCGAATTTCTAAATCCAACCCAAACCACACCGTACACCAGGACATTTGAGGAAGAGATGGTCAATGGTCTCCATTTGGGAACTGCAAAAACAACAATCTGTACAGCCACTGAAACCTACCTTTGAAAGCCTATGCTTAGTGGGTAATCTTCCCAATAGA
Source organism: Escallonia rubra (assembly GCA_033065855.1). Classification (NCBI taxonomy): domain Eukaryota; kingdom Viridiplantae; phylum Streptophyta; class Magnoliopsida; order Escalloniales; family Escalloniaceae; genus Escallonia; species Escallonia rubra. The sequence goes on along the minus strand of JAVXUO010002854.1, from coordinate 182,388 downwards.
ACTTGCCAGAGGACTACTTGAATTTTATGGGCCAATCACAATTTTCACATTCATCCCCAAGTTTTTGAAGGAATACGTTGCCTTGGATTATAATCAGGTCAGAGTACCTGATAACCAGATCTTACTGAGTAATAATTGGATGGGGTAGGATTCCTAGTGAGTCTACCCGGATATTCACCCAAAGAGACATGGTTTCTTTTGATAGTGCAGATGTTGTCCGGAAAGTTGTCCCTCAGCATTGAAATATTCCACTGTCAGTTATGTATTAGATCAGCCACTGTACTGATTGATGAGTCCGGACGTCTTATATCTTGTAGGACTGATGGCGGGGTATCTTTGAGCCAGAAGTCCTCCCATATTTGTATATTTTGATCAGTACCAATTTGCCACCGTAGTTCGGGGATCAGACAATCTCTACCATGCAGAATACCCCTCCACGTCCACAAACTATTTCTTTAGGTTCGATTTCCATGAATTTTTTTCTCGCACAGTATTTAGCCCGAAAGATTTGGCTTAGTAATGAGTGAAGATCTTGAATGAAAGACCAACTAGTTTTGGCTAGAAGAGCAGAATGGAAAAGATCCGTTTTTTTAACCCCAACCCTCCTTTCACTTTTTGGTCCCCATAATGTGAACCAATTCACAAGATAAAGAGCATTGTCCTTATTTGCTCCTGCCCAGAAGAAATTGTTGAATATGCTAACCAATTTCGTGCAAACATACTTTGGAAACTTGAAGACTGGCATATGATAGGTCATGAGTGACGAGAGAACTGATGTGATGAGTGTTTTCCTGCCAACTTTTTTTTAGTAAAAGGCTTTTCCAACCTCCACATCAGATTTGAACCTTAAGGATAAGCTCTCTGAAAAAGTCTTTCCTCTGGATGACAATATCCAAACTGGTACCCAACATATTTCCCAAATCTGTCGCTCTTGGATATAGCCAGCGTGGAGATCACAAAGGACATCAAATCATTGGAAGTATTGGGGCTGAAAAAATAACAGACTTGCTTAAGTTAATTAGTTTCCGTGATTGTCCACAATAATTGCTCAGCAGAATTTTTAGAAGTTCGCATCCCAGCATGGTAATCTTGAAGAACATGATAAAATCGTTAGCAAAGAATAAATGATTGACAAGTTTAATCCCAAGTTTAATCCCACAAATTCCTGAGCTCTCGAAAGATTTGCCAAAAGCACTTCCACACACAGAATGAATAGGAAAAGGGACAACCGATCTCCTTGCCTGAGTCCACAAGCTGGCTCAAATCTTTGTATATGTTCCCCATTTATAAGCACCAAGTAGGATACGGTTATGGCACATTCCATAATGAGATGGATGAAGTGCGCCGGAAAACAAAATTTGATCAATACGGCTCGAAGAAATCCCCAACTATTGCGATCATATGCTTTGTTCATATCCATTTTCAGTGAGCAAGAAGCCCCAACTCCAGATCTCTTCAATCTAATATAGTTTGTCAGTTTGTACGCAATAAGAAAATTGTCCGAGATTTTGCTTCCAGGGATAAAGGCATTTTGAAATGGCGAGACTAGGGATCTCATTGCCGGTCTGAGCCTATTAACCAAAGTGCGAGCAATACTTTTATAGATTGTATTGCACAAGCTAATCGGCCTAAAATCTCCTGGTGACGTAGGGCTTTCCTTTTTTTGTATGAGAGCAATAAATGTATTATTTGATTCTCTGAGCATATGTCTCGACTGTAGAAAGGAAAGCAATGCCTGGGTAACCTTTTTACTGATGAACTTCCAATATTTTTGATAAAAAACCACTGGGAGGCCATCTGGCCTAGGAGCTTTAAGTGGAGGGATATTTGAAATGGCTAAGCAAACCTTGGAAGCCTGAAAATGTTGGTTTAAATGATTGAATTGGTCTTGTGAAATAGTTGAGGTGATGGCTTCTATAGAACTGTAGCTCTAGCTATTTATACTTTGAGAGCTTCCTTGCAAAAGATCCATAAAATGCTTTTGAAAGTAGGCTTTGATGGCTATCAGATCTACTAAGGCTGCTCCTTGCCTGTCAATGATGGTATGAATAGTTTTTATTTCTTCGCACCATCGTTGTACCGTGAAAAAATTTAGTATTCCTATCTCCTAGTTTCAACCATCCTTCACCAGATTTTTGAGCCCAATGAATCTCCTCACAATCCAGTAGTCAGTTCAGATGCTTAGATTAACGGAAGAATATGTCCCTCGCATTACTATCTAAAAGGTTGTGTTGGGCTCGAAGGAGTTCTTTTTTTTGCAGCTTCATTTTCCTCTGTAAGAAAATAAAATGACTTTCTATTCCAAATTCCCAAAGCTCTTACTTTCAGTCTTCCTTAGACATTGTGCGAAATAAAGGCGACCCGAAGAGCGGTACCTTCCAGATTTCTTGAATTGATTTGAGGCATTCAGGATGATTAAGCCACATGGCTTCAAAACGGAATGGTTTATGATGTCCAGAGAGATCCTGACCAAAATGAAACATTATGGGAGCATGATCAGATCCATAGATCCCTTTGTTCAGGATACTAGATTGAGGGAAGTGACATCCAAGCTTGGATCTGCATATCCCTTGTCCAGTTTCTCAAAAGTACAATTCGTCCTTCTCGATTATTGGCCCACATGAACGTTGGGCCAATCCAAGCCAACTCTCACATACCTAATTTGAACAGGAAATATCGTAATCAAGTGTAGCCAGGATAGTCATTGGAATGCAACCCATCTTTTTCACCTAAGTGGAGCACTTGGTTGAAATCTCCCAACAAGATTAATGGCCCCTCCATCTTTTTGAGAACCGCTTCCAGTTTATTCCAAGTACCCTGCCTTTTAGTCAAAGTAGGATGTCCGTAGATAAACCCTGCTGTCCATGTGGGGCCTTCTCTATAGGATGTTGTGAGAACTAAAATATTCTTGTCCCTGTATAGTACTGACACTGATAACGTGTCTTTCCATCCTAGCCAATTTACTCCTCTAGATCTATTAGAATCAATACCCGTGAAAGATGAAAAGCCTAGTCTATTGAATTTTGTACTGACTAAAGCAAACGCCGTCTTAGTTTCTTAAAGAAAGAGGAAGCCTAGATTTATAGATCGAGCAAAGGATATGGCCACATGAGCTGCTCGAGGTTGTCCAAAGCCTTGATAGTTCATGCATAAACCTTTCATTTAATTCCATGGGGTTGTTAGGGGACAACCACCGAAACCCAAAGAAGGATTGAGACAGCTAGAAAGGAGGGGAAAATAGTGTGCTAGAGAAGACTTTTTCAAATAGATCCATTGGAACCCATCCTTTGTTTTTCCAATTTTCCAAACCCTAGTCTCAAGGCATGGAACAAAACGAGGATCAGGTAATTACCAACCGATTACCTTTTTTATCTAACTTCTCAACCAAATTGACCATCATTTTTTCCTCTTTATTTTCCTTCTAACAATCTCATTTTTTGACATCTCCTATCTCTTTCTTTTTTGTTCTCCTTTCCTATTTGTTTTTCTTCTATCATTCTCATTATTTGAGAGCACCTTTCTCTTTCGTTTTTGTTCTCCACACATCTCAGACTTACAGGCTAGACGCAAGGGATGATTAACAATACAGTCATAAAGTCTAGATGCAAAGAAAATAAATCCTCTACGAAAGTTCCATAGTTTAGGTAATGCGGGAAATGGGGTGACAGTAACATGCTTTTGACATGCTTTACAAAGATTATTATCAAGCAATAGAGTGCATAAATTTTTTTGTAAGAATTTAAGCGAGAAAAAACTGGAATTGGCAGTGATGGAGTTAATTGTGACTTCTCTACTGAGATAGGCACTCCATGAATATCCTTTGAAAAGCTGGTCTTCCTTTTCTTGCTAGAATTTGATCCTTGGGATTGCTTATCATCATTTACTGCCAATGCATCCTTCTTGTTTTTTGTTGGATCATCAGTTGAAATTTCCATATCCTGTACCACCTCTTTATCAGAAGAGATTTCAAAATCAGGGGCATCAAATATTTTGCCTGTCAGTGGTGGCGTGACAGCCTCCACTTGCATAGGTTCAAAGTTCTTTCCTTGAATGGGGGATGTGATAAGAATTATGGGTGAAAAGCTGGTCTTCCTTTTCTTGCTAGAATTTGATCCTTGGGATTGCTTATCATCATTTACTGCCAATGCATCCTTCTTGTTTTTTGTTGGATCATCAGTTGAAATTTCCATATCCTGTACCACCTCTTTATCAGAAGAGATTTCAAAATCAGGGGCATCAAATATTTTGCCTGTCAGTGGTGGCGTGACAGCCTCCACTTGCATAGGTTCAAAGTTCTTTCCTTGAATGGGGGATGTGATAAGAATTATGGGTGAAATTTCCTGAATAAGCGGCTGATTGCTCGGTTTTCCATCAAAATTTCATTAACGACAGTAGAGTCCAAAAGGTCGGGTCCATCCAAGTTTGGCTTCATACACACTGTTGTGTTACACAATGGGTCACCAATTTTTTGTTTTAGCTTAAGGTTAGAAAGTGGAGAAGAACTTTGATGTGGTAGGCTTTGAAGGATAGAAGACACGGTTGGGTTAGATTCTCTAGTTCTTTCCTGATGGGCTGTTAAATTATGCATTAGATTAAGAAGCCCAAAGTGGGAATGGTTGTGAAGATGGCCTTGTTCTGCTGTAAGCCCACTCTACAGTTGAGGCTAGTTATTTGGGCTAGAGGACTAGAGATGATGGGTTATTGTGGGTCCATTCCTTGAAGCACGGTTTCAGACTGTGTTTTTAATGGGCTGGCCAAGAAAAGGTTAGGTTCTAAATCAAATGGGCCGGCCCTAAAATGGAGGGTTATTTTGAGGGGCCTGGCTTTGAGTAAGAGGCAAGTCTTACAATTGGATTTGGGTAGCACAAGGGTGGGCCTGGCACCTCGTGGTCACGATGGGGCATAATTGATTTGCTCTTTGGGAAAGCTTGGTTCAAGAGAAATGGGTCAATTCTACGTGTTATCAGAATGATGGTCTCGGAGGGATTAAGTAATGGTAGGTGGGTGTGTATGTTAGACTTATTTTTTGTAGGCTTAGAGGTTTCTTGCCCACGCGGAGAAGAGAGGGCCTAAGGCCTTTTGTTAGGGGGTATTTTCTCAAAAGATTTTCCTATAATAGCTTTTTCTAGGTTCACCTCATCTTCTGGTCAGCTATAGGTAGGGTGGGAATTTGTAGTAATAGGAGCATCTTGCATGGTGACATCATCACTTGCATTTTCCAGATGGACAATTTCAGTGGTGACCCTAACAGCTGAGCATGCTACATTATCTTCTTCCTGGATGAGTTTACCGCCAAACTATAATGGGTGCCACTTTCCGTTGAATACATGCCGGAGTTATAAGAAATACCTAGAAATTCTTGATCAATGTTAAAAAGATTAGGCCCATAACTGGTTTCCAATATCAGTGCCTGCGAATTCTTGTTAATATTGACGTTCGGATACACACGGAGGGACTGCTTGAACATGGGTACAACCACCGCTATGAATGAAAGAAATAAATCCACTCTTAGTGCAAAAATCATGTTCGTGCCGTATATGCCCACAACGATAACATGCATGACAAACTCTCTCATACATGCATGCCAACCGTTTAACGTCACAATTCATCAAATGCGGATCTGCTTGAAACATTAGAGGAATAATAACACCTGGAAAAGTGGTTCATCCAACATTATACGCACTTTAATCTTGAAGTATTTTTTATGTTTACACATCCTTTCAGACGAATCCATATCCAGAATTTTCCCCAGTATAGTTCTTATTTTGATGGCTAAATCCCGATGATAACAATCACTTGGTATATTGACCACCCTTACCCAGAGATCTATTGACGGAAATCTCACATGAGAAATAATAGTATGTGGTGTCCAAGGTTTAAGAACAAGGAGACAACCCTTAATATTCCAAGGGCCATTTTTCAATAGAAGGTGTGCTTGTTCTGGGTGGTAAAATGAAATAGAAGAGGCTGTTGATTTTTTGGAAAAAAATAGGGCCAAGAAGTGACCAATACTTGGCAACATACCTCTGCACCTCACCTTCAGTGAACATTTCTACATCTATGATCTTCCCCACCAGCATGGTTTGAAAGTTTGCTCTATCAGTCATGATCTTCTACTTGTCCACCGATATGATTATATTGCTTTGGTCAAGACTAGGGAGTCTTGGTGGATCATCTCCTTGCAAAGTTGGTGGCATACTGTAAGGACAAGTAAAGGAAAAAAAGGGATATGTGGTTTTGGACAGTTACATGCAATTCTAGTGGTTGACGTAAAAGAGGTGATGAAGTGAATAACAAGCAACAGAAACATAAGGAGATGCATGGTTTGGTTGGGTTGAGTTGTGGGATACGAATTAATTGGGTGTATGAGGTCAACCGAGAAAGGTTTAATGCATGGGAAGAATCTTGGTGATAAAGTCAAGGTGGAAATGTTGGTGTATGATGAAAAAAAAAACTTAAAGTAGAGAGAGATTGGAGGATTTGGGTAGAGAGAGAACGAAGCTAAAGCTTAGCAATTTCAGTTCTTGAATCTAGGTTGGAGTTAGAAGGGGTGGTATTGTAGAAATCGGAAAGTGGTGAAGAGAGGTGTTGTGGAGAGCGAAATTCAGAGACTTTACCCTTTCTTAAGATACTGGCTAATGAATCTGTGCAAATGCACGGTTTGGGATACATTTTGATTTAATTATGAAATCATATGCTACAGTATAGTGGATTAGAAATTTTAAAAGACAACATGTAGTGTGTTCTTAGACAATATACTTGTTATTGCATTTATACACGTTGAACATAATACTTGACAAATCAAGACGATAAGGATTGTAGTGATGATAGCGGTCAATTCAACACTTTTAAGGTTGAGATTCGAATTTACCGAAACTACATTAATTATTGGTGTAAAAGTATGAGACAGACAAAGTACAAAGGGAGTATGGTATGTGATCCAGTGTCTTCAAAGAGCTATACTCTGCGTTTGGCCCATCAGATTTTTTAGTGGGATAGGACAGGATTAGGGCAGTTAGGATATCATATCCTGTAGGATAGGGGCGGATAAGGTAAAAATCATATCCCACTTTTGAACGAAAATGAGAATATAGACTGGATAGTATTATCTTACCGCCTTCACCACCCACAGCACCACCATCCAAAAATAAATATCCTGGTTTTAAAAATAATAAAATTTAATTATTATTATTAAAAAAAAACTTTGTCTGATTTCATGGCTGCCAAAGACAGCCACAAAGGAGGATGACACCTCAATTTTTCCAAGAGGTGGAGTGTGTGCATGTGAAGCAAAGTGGGAGTTGAGGTGGCATGAGAGAATACATCAAGGACATCTGTTTGAGGGAGAATTACAAAAAATTCAAAGGGAATTTTGCGAGACTTTCAACTGAGAAGTTATAGGGAAGATAGAGGAAGACAACACAAGAAAGAAAGAGGAATCTGATGAAGAATTGAAGGAGTTATCGATCACCAAAGTCAGACAAAAATTAACCTTCAGTGTGCAGGGCAGCTGTTTGAGGGGGGAATAGAAGAAAATCCAAGAAGAATTTTATGAAGGACTCAACTGAGAAGTTATAGTAGGAAGAAAGGATAAGATTTGCAAGAAACATGAGGTGTTTCATGAAGAATCGAAGAAGTTACAGGTCTTTGAAATAAGGTAAAAACTAGCTTTTAGTGTGTGTGTTCTTGAGGGAAATTAAGGCCGAAATGATTATGTTTTGATATGATCGCATGTTAAATGAAGTTATGGAATTAGATTAGTGGAAATTAAGTGAAATTAAAGTGGATTAAGGGGACATGAAATGTTATTAATGGGTGAATTGTATGTGTGTGTATAATATGCATGTAAGTGGGTAAGGAAGAGAAAAAATTCTGAAAATGCTGAACCAAGAAGGCACTGGTGCGTGTGGCTGAGGTATAAAAGTAGGTGTTTTGATCCGTAAACGGATGAATTGTGACTGTTATTGTCACTAAAAGTCTTGTTCTTTTTTTTTGTTTTCAAACTTTATTTTTGAAGCATTGTTTTTAACAAGAATTTTCCAAACACAAAAGAGAAACCCATGTTGTTTTTAAAAGATCTACACACTGTGAATTTTTAGGATTTTGCCGAATTCGCTAAAGGTGCTAAATATTTTATTTCTTGAAATAGGGTTTTGAATTTTAAAAATACCAAATCAGGTTATTTTAATCTGAAAAATTTATGGAGAACTTATACAGTTGAGATACTTCAGTGTCTAAAATTTCATGACATTTCAATGCTAATTGTTATTTTTAACAAAATTGGTTCCCTAACACTCGGTTTGATTATTCGAATAGGACTTTCGAGCGAAAATTTCACCGAATGACTTTTCATCCCAAAATCAATTCATATTGTTTCAAAAAGATATTTTGAACCATTTTGGAGTGTTTATTGGTGCAAGAGTCGGCAGGGGGTGTTTAGGCAATTTTAACTATGCACGGGCGTGTTTTGGTAATTTTCTACACCCAGTGACGAATTTTGTGAAAAGTCATGGTTATATCAAGGTGATTGCAGATGTTTGTTCTTTGCATTTTTAAATTCATTGCCTTCGTTGAGAATTCATAATTGATTCTCCAATATTTTCGAAAGGGTTGTGCATTGTACTCCTCGTATTATCCTTACTGGGCAATTTGCGCTTATTCCTTATCTGATGTGTTTTTCAGGTACTAAGTTTGTCAAGGAGAAACGTTTGGTAAAGGCAAAGAAAATTTATGCTAAGGTTCTGTGACAAAATATATCGCCACGATGATGCAAATTTGGTGTAAGTATTAAGTTGAAATAAGTTGTACAGTTTCCGCTGCTGTACGACATGTACTTTTAAGGAAATTTTTTGCAAGGACGTGTTGTGACGTCCCTTTATGATCTTAAATTTTTAGTAGCTCTATGTTGTATTAAAGGTTGGGACATTGACATGATTGACATCTCAGCTCTAGTGACATCACTTGGGCTAGGAGTGTCACACAAAACCACCACATCATTAACACTATCAACGTATCACCATTGCAACCATCATCCAAATGCCAATTGTAAACCCACCACCACATCAGAACGCCAACCACCACCACTCTAACCACCATATCAACGCCAACTGCAAACCCACCACCACTCTAACCACCATATCAACGCCAACTGCAAACCCACCACCACTCTAACCACCATATCAATGCCAACTGCAAACCCACTGCTAACACCATCAACAAGACCACTTTGGCATAGCCTCCACCGCCACTGCAGCTACCATCCCAAGGCCAACTGCAAACCCAGTAGAGTTACCTATTATTATATCTCAATGTAATTACCTTGTTATTGAAAAGTGATTTTGATTCGACAAGTCATTCTCAATCAATGCACAGAATCCAGTTCTACAACAATGTGGGTAAGGCTTCCATCCAAGGTGCTTGTATGGATCAATGATTAGCGACTAGTGGTGGTGGTGAATGAGGCAGTCGACGGCTGTTGGTGGCTTCCACCACCAATCGCCTCAGCAATTTGTGACTGTTGCTAATGGATTGTTGATGGTGGTGGATGAGGCAGTCAAGGGGAAGAGAGACAGAGACCACGAATTGATCTCGGTTCACAACTGTCAGTAAAGAAGGATGGCAGTAGCAACCGAGATGGGTGATGTGCCGTTGGTGCACTCCTCTTTTGCCTTCCGCTCTCATCTTCTCTTTGGCCTGTCATTCTTTTCTCCAAAAGGTGCTGGATGAAAGTAACTCTCCCCTCCCCCCCATGGTATAGATTTGTCCCACCAAAGTGGGATAAATCAAGTCTGACAGATATCTTATCCGGCCCTTTGGTGCCCGGCCAAACGTAGGATACGAGAACTCTAATCTGCCGTGCCAAGCACAACTCTACCTTTGTTGTCTCTACATATATTACTTTGGGTTTGATTTACCCTAGCACTAAAACATAAAATGATCTCTTAAAAAGATTACATCAATGGGCCCAAAAAATAGTAGGAAAATAACAAAACCTTTAATTTTAATTTAGTCACCCCGCTCCTCTCACAGAACTTAGAAATTTATATAACTGTAGAGCGTAGACGTGATATTAGCTACAAACTAAAAAACATAGTTTGTAGCTCATGTGCTTTACAGTAAACAACCAAAAAGAGTATAGTTCAAACAGATAGGATGAAAAGTTCAAGCGTAAACATTGTAAATTCTTAATGACGTCTGGATAAAAAAAAAACAAAATAATTTGCTTGCAGTTTCATAAATCTATTAGCATTGTTACCTGCACGAAAAATTATGACTACATAGTAATGTTGCGCCCACTTTCGAGAGTGTTTGCACTTACACCATACGTGACTTCTGGCAGGGCCACATATGCGGTAGAAAATTATAACTTATATAAAATTAAATGTTAGACCTTGATTTTGGCCATTGATTTGTGGCACTCGTAGGAAGGATTGCTTATATGAGAGTTCTCCATTTTGTCAATTAAGACTTAAGAAAATCAAGCCATGCAAAAAATTAATGAATTGCAGAAACTCGTCACATTAATCAACTACCCTTAGTATTGAAGATTACTAGTCTAGTTTTAAATCAGAACAAAGACTACTCTATAAATTGTAATCAACATGCTTGTGGTATATACAACACAATTTTCTTAAGCAATTTTAAAAGGTAATTGTCACTTACTTGACTTTGTATTTTCATTATGCACCTTTAACAACAAACTATATAGAGAGGCATATAAAAAGGCTCACCCTATATTCAGACAGTCATAATAACAAAGTAGTGTGACAATAGTCACCGAAGCAATTGGCGAAGAGACGAAACAAATATGTTTAAACTCACAAGTAAAGCCATGACCTATTTGGACCAATCCACTCATGCACATGGACTTGGCACCTGGGTGCATTATAGCAAATTTTGAACTTTTAAGTTGTACGATGTTTGTCTTCCACTTGTTACAAATCAAACTAAGATGCAAAACAGAAAGAAGAGGACGCTACTTGTAGTTAGGGGTGAGCATTTAAACCTTGAAAACCGATCCAACCGTAAAAACCGAACCAACAGATCCGACTAATCCCAAACCGATCGCAAAAGTAGTCGGTTCGTTTTTTTTTTCTCTCCAAACTGCATATTCGGTTCAGTCGGTTCGGTTTGGATTTTTTGAAACCGATATAAACCGAACCGACCGTAGGTAATATATAATATAATTTTTTTTACCTAACCCCAGTTAATTTTACTACCTGCCTTAGTTAAACTTAACCCATTAATATAAAAGGCAAGTAACCCTTAATTTCATTAACCCTACTTTTCACTCGCCGCAAGATCCGGAGATTACTCCACAGCCTCCACTCCAATCCTCCATTTCACGCCTAGATCTGCGATTCTACCGATTGCTCCACGCCACCACGACAGCGCCTCCCTCAGCCACGTCTCTCCTCTAGCCGCCGTCTCCACCTCCACGGTTGTGCCTCCATCTTTGACGTCTCTCCTCCCACCGGCGCCTCCAATCTCCTTCGGTCTAAAGTACGAAGTTATGTCTCGCTTTCTCCTCTCCTCTCCTCTTCTATTTCTGTTTCTTCTATTTTCTTTTGTTTCTTGAATCCTTTCTCTTCAGTTTCTTCTCTTCACCACATGATCTCACCAAATATCGCCAAATAGACCAAATACACAGAATACTGGAATAGAATATTCACTTGATGACTTCAACCGAGTCTAGTGGATTTGATTGAAATAAAAAAATAAAATTAGTTTGAATCTTTAGCTGCCTAAGGAAATTAGCTTACACATATGTACTGATCATTCTTGAAAGACATGGAAATAGTTCAATAGAAAGAATTGATTTCTAGATAAAGCCTTGTTATGTACTGATCATTCTTCAATTTCTAGATAAAGCCTTGTTGTGTTTGTTTTGCTGAGTGCTGACCCTTGAATCTAAGTGAAGCAATGCAGCTCTGCAAGCATAAAACTCTACTCCATCCACGCTTATTATAATGGATTATTTGAATATTTATACATATATTTCTTGTGAACCTGATTTATTTTCATTTTCATTTTTCAGAAATATTGACTATATGTTGATTGAAGGTTGATTGGTGATGAAGGTTTTGAAAATGCTAAAGTTGATCCTTAGGACCTGTTCCTTTTTAACTTAATCTGGTTGTTATAATGATGTTGTGTAATGAATGATGTCTAACTTGATTACAAGTTTAACACATCCCGTGTAATGATCTCTTTAGAGTTATGTAATTTGATTAGAACTTTAACAGATAATGTGTGAATTAATTTGATTAGAGTTATGTAATTTGATATGTTTTTATTACAAAATTCATTATTTCTGGGACTAGAAAGGAGTCTAGCCCAAACCGATTGATCCGTTCAAACCGAACTGTTCGATCCATTCAATCTGTTCAAACCGAACCGTTCAAATGTGGTTTGGTTTATTTTTTTCCAAACTGATGTTGGTCGGTTCGGTTTGGTATTCAGCCTCCAGACCGCACCGTGCTCACCCCTGCTTGTAGTCCTTGCAAAAAAACAAAAAGAAAAGCCTAAAAAAAAAATTCTAAAATCTAGTGTATGACTTTTGGTTATTCAATTGTAATAAAGCACTCAAAGATAAGAAAAAAAGTTTGTTTCTGACTCCTTCAAGATAACAAATGGTAAAATCCATGGTTATACCAAAACCAAACACTACCAGCTTACCACATCATCCCAATGAAGAAATCATAGTGATATTTATGGGATCCAACATTAGCAAGTAAAAAATGCATTGCTGGATATACAAACTTGGCACCCGCTGAAGCAAACTAATAGCGTTGAGGCCAAGAGCCTCAATAGTTTTCTATAATCAAAAGGTCAATACCAGGATGCTATTTTACTTTAACCAACCACATTTTGTTATTGCAGATAGATAAGCTTTTACCATAATTAACTACACGAACATAGGGCATATATAAATCTTATTTTACCAGCCGCACAATTTTTCGGTTGTGTCAAATGAAGATCTATGATACGTACAAGAGCCTCAATAATTTTCTATCATCAAAAGGGCAATGCCATGATGCTATTTTGCTTTAGCTAACCACGTTTGGTTATCGCAGATAGATAAATTTTAACTATAATTAACCACGCTAGCATAGGGCAGAAATAAATTTGAATTTACCATCCCGCACAACTTTGTAGGTTCTTCTATTAAGATCATGCCTTTTTTTCATTAGCTTCAATGTGCTACCTATTAAATGTGTATCGTTTTCATCAAGAGAATAACTCTTCTTTCTCGCGGGTGACCATAGTTTCCAAAATGTCATCTCAGCGCTGAATGATGTTTCATTTTGTCAGTAAACTCATTATCAAGGATGTTGATGGTTTAATTAGTTTATGAGGTCCTCTATGCATATCTATCAGGTTCATGCTGTAATACCCCGCACCTTGATACTGTCTAGCATGTTAATTTATTTTGTTCAGCGATAATTTTTATATGCAATATTTAGCGTCGATTTGCGTAACTGATATTTTACTGGCAACCTTTTGCGGGAAATATTTTTACCAGAAGTTGTAGATTAGTGAAGCGGGGTACAATAGGCAATTGTTGAAAAGTTAAAGGGGTTAGTTGAAAATTTAAAATTAAAATTGGGTTTATGGGATAATTAAAAATATACAAAATCTGATTTTAATGCATTGTCACTCTTTATTTTTGGAAGCTAAATTAGAGAGGGAACAACGAGAGGAATTAGGATAAGATTAAGCTTTTTGAACTTATATTACTCTTTGGTTTTAAAAGTTAGATTTAAGAAAAATATTTTGGTTGAGAGAGAGAGAGAGCAGTCTGCAGAGCTCGGACGATCGGGGAGCACAATTTTTCTGATAAGCCCTTTAATAGTATTAAGGTACTGTCTTTATGTGTGTTTAGAACTAGATATGTGTATATTAGATGTGTGTGTTTAGAACTGCCAAAAATGTGTGGGGCGTGGCAATTAATATGGTATCAGAGCATAAATTTTGCTAATTAGCCAGGATATGATCGTCGAAGTTAAGTCTTAAGCTTGATCTTAGAACTTCGGTTTCCTTTAATTTCATGCCTCTTTATAGGTACGAATGGCTGGCAGAGAAACAAGTTCTTCGGAGAAAGACGCCGACAACGCTTTGAAGGATATGTATGTGATATTGGGGCGTATGGTCTCTTGCATGAAGAATCACCAAATTAACAATCTCAACCACCGAGGATCTAACCATGATTTAGAAGGGCAAGGTAAATCTGAATTGCTAAAGAATTTCATGAATATGCATCCACCAGAGTTTGTTGGAGAGGGTGACCCAGACAAAACTGAAAATTGGATTAGGAACTTGGAGAAAATCATTAAGACCATGGGGTTGAATGATTAGATAAAATTATTACTTGCAACTTTTAGACTTGAAAATGATGCTGCTCGTTGGTGGGAAATGATCGATAGCAAATGGACAGCAGCACAAACAGTTCGCACTTGGGAATTGTTAAACTGAAAAGGGAGGCTGAGTTTCTAAATTTTGAGTAGGGCAATCTAACGGTGCAACAATATGCAACCAAGTTCACATCACTGGCCAGGCATGCTTCGTACTTGGTAGAGGGAGAAGATATGAAGGCTAGAGAGTTTCAAGATGGTTTAAAGCCTGAAATTCAAGAAAAAATCTCAATTCTAAATATTGATGACTCTTACGAAATGGTAGACAGAGCTTTGCTCATTGAGAAGAGTGATGGGGACATACAGATGAAAAGGGTACGTTGAGTGGAACTAGACCAAATATTTCGAATTGGCAAGGCGGAAGGATTTTGAATATCGGTGGTAATAAAGTGCAAAGAGCAGGGGCATATAATGATCAATGAAGCATGCAACAACCTAAAGTCAAGCTTGCGACTCAACAAATTCGGCAAGTACATCGGTACAAATTGACTTATTCTTATTGTGGCATGGTTGGGGATAATTTTAATTCTTGCTGGAGGAAGGAAGGGAAATGTTATGCCTGTGGATCCTTGGATCACCGTGTGAATGATTGTCCTAATCCGAGGAAAAAATCAATTCAGAAAAGTGGCAAGCAGAGAACGAGTACAGGCCGAGGTACGAGAAAACCAAGACTTCTAGGAAGGGCTTTTGGTTTGGGACAAGGGAGGCAAGAAATTCGGCCGAAGTGATTGGAGGTACACTTTCAATTTTTCAGCACTTGGCACGATTTTTGATTGATCCAGGTTCCTCACATTCTTATGTAGCCCCACATTTTGTGCATCATTTTGGGGTAAGAGACTTAAGAGTTTACCATAAGAACTTGTGGAGAGTATACCTATGGGGGACTCCTTACTTAGTGACGCAATAAATAGATCATGCCCAGCATTAGTGTGTGGTAAGGGACTTAACGCTGATCTGATTCTTCTACCCCTTCAGAATTTGGATGTCATTCTTGGTATGGACTGGTTATCTCAATATCATGCTAATGTTAATTGTCAGGCTAAGAGTATTACTTTTGATATGCCGGAACAAGGTACACTGGAATTTGTCGGGGATAAAGGGTTTTCTTCAACACCTATTATTTCTGCTATTCATGCTCGTAAGTTCTTTCTAGAGGTTGTGTAGGGTACCTTTGTTACGCAATTGATCACGGTAAGAAAGAGCAGAAAATTGAAGACATTCCAGTTATTTTTGAGTTCAACAATGA
Organism: Escallonia rubra; assembly: GCA_033065855.1. NCBI lineage: Eukaryota > Viridiplantae > Streptophyta > Magnoliopsida > Escalloniales > Escalloniaceae > Escallonia > Escallonia rubra. The sequence continues at coordinate 166,728 of JAVXUO010002854.1, read as the reverse complement.
TGTGTTCCCTGATGATATAAATGCTCTACCCCCTGATAGAGAATTTGAATTTGTTATTGAGTTATTGCTAGGAACAAGTCCGGTTTCTAAAGCTCCATATAGAATGGCTCCAACAAAGTTGAAAGAGTTGAAGGTTCAGTTGCAACAACTACTAGATAAAGGCCTTATTCAACCAACCGTATTGTTCGTTAAAAAGAAAGACGGTTCGTTGAGATTGTGCATTGATTACATGCAATTGAATCATGTGACTGTGAGGAACAAATATCCACTTCCGCATATTGATGGCTTGTTTGATCTATTACATGGTGCAACATTATTTTCTAAGCTTGATTTGAGATCAGGATATCATCAATTGAAAGTCCGAAAAGAAGATATACCCAAAACAACTTTTAGAACACGTTATGGTCATTATGAGTTCCTTGTTATGCCGTTTGGTGTTACTAATGCTCCAGCAGCCTTGCATGGACATGATGAATCGTGTTTTTAAGCCATAATTGGATTCCATTGTTGTAGTCTTTATTGATGATAATCTTGTCTACTCCAAGGACCACGAACAACATGAATACTATTTCCGGGTAGTGCTGCAAGTTTTACGTGAAAAGAAATTGTACGCAAAGTTCAGCAAATGTGAATTTTGGCTTGAGTAATTTAAAATTTTGGGACATATTGTATCTAGTGCAGGCGTATCCATAGATCCAATAAAGATTGAAGCTGTTGTGAATTGGTAAAGACCGGCTACTGTGAAAGAAGTTCATAGCTTTTTGGGACTGGCAGGGTATTACCAGAGATTTGTGCAAAAATTTTCAATGATTTCAAGTCCATCAACAAAGCTTACTCAAAATTCAGCAAAGTTTGTTTGGGATACGAAGTGTGAGGCTAGTTTCCAAGAATTGAAGCGACGATTGATTTCTATCCCTATTCTAACTATATCGGAAGGTCACGATAATCTTATAATATATAGTGATGCTTCACATGTTGGTTTTGGTTGTGTTATAATGCAGCGGGAAAATGTAATAGCATACGCTTCGAGGAAGTTAAAACCCTATGAGCAACTTATCTTACAAATAATTAGGAATTGGCAGCAATTGTATTTGCCCAGCATAAATGGCGGCATTATTTGTATGGGGCAGCGTTTGAAGTGTATACGGACCATAAAAGCTTGAGGTATTTATTTGCACAGAAAGAGCTTAATATGAGGCAACGTAGATGGACAGAACTTCTCAATGATTATAATTGCACCATCCAATATCATCCGGGTAAAGCTAATGTGGTTGCTGATGCATTGAGTAGAAAAGCTATGGTTGCACACTTGATGATAAAAGAGTGAAAATTGTTAGAAGATGCATGCGTTTGGCAGCCTCGACTACTTAAGACAGGTATTGTCTTTGCTAATATTAGGGTACAACCTATTTTGATAGAAAGGATTAGAGAAGCACAAGCACAAGATCCAGAAGTACAAGCTATTCAAAAGATTCCTTCTAAATCAGATTTTACGTTGCACAGTGATGGTTTGCTCTGAATTGGTAAGAGAATGTGTGTTCCGAATGATGCTAGTTTGATACGAGAGATAATGGACGAAGCACATTGGTCCAAGTATTCTATCCACCTCGGAAGTACTAAAATGTATAAGGCTCTAAAGTCTAGTTATTGATGGAGTAACATGAAGAGAGATGTGGCTGAATTTGTTGCAAAATGTCTTCCGTGTCAACAAGTTAAGTTGGAACATCGCAAACAAGCTTGGTACTTCAACCTTTATCCGTGCCTGAGTGGAAATGGGAGCATATTACGATGGACTTTGTATCAGGTTTACCTCAAACTGGAAATGGACATGATGCTATTTGGGTGATTATTGATAGACTCAGTAAATCGACTCACTTTCTTGCTATAAATGTGACTTACACCTTAGAGAAGTTGGCAACATGTGTATATAAAAGAGATTGTTAGATTCCATGGTGTACTGGTAAACATTATTTCAGATCGAGATCCTCATTTTACTTTGAGGTTTTGGAAGGCCTTTCAAGATGCAATGGAAACTAAACTTGCTTTTAGCACATCTTTCCATCCACAAACAGATGGTCAAAGCGAAAGAACAATTCAAACCTTGGAGGATATGTTACGAGCAAGTACTACGGAATTGAAAGGTAATTGGAATGATCAGTTGGCACTTGTGGATTTTTCTTACAATAACAGCTACAACTGTAGCATTGAAACGACACCATTTGAAGCTCTATATGACAGGGAGTGCAGATCTCCAGTTTGTTAGAATGAAATTGGTGAAATACAGTTACTTGGACCCAAATTGGTGCAAGAAACCATTGAAACAATCAAGGTTATCCGTGATCATTTGTTAACGGCTAAGTGTAGACAAAAAAGTTTCGCGGATAAAAGAAGAAGAGATTTGGAATTTGTGTGGGAGTTCATGTATTTCTTCGTGTTTCACCTTCTAAAGGGGTTACCAGGTTTGGAAAGAAAGGAAAACTAGCACCGCGCTACATTGGTCCATTTGAGATTTTGGAACGGATTGGTGCAGTAGCATATCAAAGAGATTTGGAATTTGCTGTAGGAATTCATGTTTTTTTCTACGTGTTTGACCTTCTAAAGGGGTTACCAGGTTTGGAAAGAACCGAAAACTAGCACCGTGCTACATTGGTCCCTTTGAGATTTTGGAACGAATTGGTGCAATAGCATATCGGGTTGCATTGTCGCCGTCACTAGCGGGTACACATGATGTTTTCCACGTATCTATGTTGAGGAAGTATGAGCCTGATCCTTCACATGTATTGCATCATGAACCAATTCTGATTCAGAATGACTTATCTAATGTCGAACAACCGATTCAAATTTTGGACCGAAAGGAACAAGCGCTACGGAATAGGTACATAACACTTGTTAAGGTGCTATGGTAACACCATGGAATTGAAGAAGCATGATGGGAGAGAGAGGCTGAAATCAAAGAGAAGTATTCCCATATTTTCTTACTGAGGTATGAATTTAGGGACTAAATTCTTTTAAGGAGGGTTGGTGTGAGGACCCTAGTTTAACTTAGCTGTAAACTTCATTTGACGCATGTTATTACACATGTTGCGTGAATATGTTTCTTGTTGAAAGATCTTTTGCATTATACGAGTGGTATTCATGACCATTTATGTAGAACAAATGGTATGCTGGTGTTGGCATTGAAGCAGCTTAAGTAAGTGGATAGCTTAGATTTAGTCATGTTTAGTTGGTCTTAAGGATGATTAGTTATCCCTAAGCATGATTAGTTGAGCCCTAATCGTGATTATGCTAATCTGGATTAGTCAAGGTTAACCGTGATTAGTTAGTGACTAAGCTTGATTTGTTTGCCCTAATCTTGATTAAGCTAATTGTGATTACTTAGTTACTAATCCAGGTTAGCTAGTAATAATGAAGCTTATTAAGTCTAGAAATTGATTTGGGTTGTCATGTTCTTATTGGTAAGACTTGGAAGAGGTCTAATCCCCTTGAAACACTTGTTTCGATTTTTGTAAACTTTATTGACTCATGTCTTCTAATCTTAAAAGTAAAAACAAGAAGAGAAGAGAGAAGGGAGCTGCCTAGTTTTAGAGAAAACTATAGAAAAGGTTTGAGAGCTTGAAAAAGGAAAAAAAAGGAAAATTTGATGTGACAATTTCAGATTAGTAACCATTAATGATTAGTTCTAAGACTCTACAGAATCTTCAGGCTAAGCTCTGATACCAAATTGTAACGCCTCAAGTTTGGAAGCCGTTACAAAAATGCAAGTTATAAAGTCAAATACATATCACTAAATATTCAATCACAGTAAGGTATAAAGCAGAGCGTCTAATCCATTAGCGACAAACATATCGCCATTAGAACTTAATATCCACTAAAGCTAAATAATAACCAAGGCTAATAGACATTACAAAATCTTAATCTCATATCAAATTACCCACATCTGGGTAAAGTTCTCAAAGTGAATTACTTTGTTCAATTACGCAAGCAAAAGAAATGCTCTAATTTTTGCCAAAGCATGTCAAGCCTCTAATCACGTCTATACTACCTATGGCAATGGACAAAGCAAATGAAGACGGGTGGGCTAGAACACCCCAGTAAGGGGAAACCAAATGGGAAGCGATACAAAAAAAATTTTTATAGCCCAAAACAAAGTCAAAGCTTTAACAAATAAGTGATAACAAACAATAACGATACCAATAAGGTGAAACAAATATGCGAAATGATCATTAAGTGATCTAAAGGACCCAAATCGAGCACAAAATCCAAAGGTACTAAATGCACACCGGTAGCGTAATAGCCGTCGTCAAGAGGACTATCCGAAAGTCACTAAAAGTGACTACAAAAGTTACTAAGCCACGAGGTGACCATAAAAGTAACTACAGAAGTCACCGAAGTGACTGTAAAAGTCACCGAAGTTACTACAAAAGTCTTATAGACTTCTCCTATTTATAAAAGGAGTTGTTTTTCTTAATGATCATGTACCACAAGGACAAATAATTGACAAACATGTAATGCTGCAAGTCTAGCGACATAGTCGAATCTCACAAAACAATGTCTTACAAAATGGCACTGTTGGTTAGAATTTTAAAAGATAAAAGAGTTCATTAACCAAACTAATTCACAGGAGCACAACTGTCTAATGAATATGATCCTGAAAGGATGAATACAGAGCAAGGGACTAATGTCCCAAAATCATGCTGGCTGACTAGTGAAGCGAAAGAAATGGAAATGGTCAATCCTTGGGTACAGTGTAGTGCATTCTCCCAAAGTACTTTGAAGGAATCATTTGCAAAAGACACCAGTAAATAAAGGAACAGTGCTACTGTCATAACCAATAATATGGTGGCAAAAAAGGAGTAACGATTGATAGAAATACTTGCTTGGGAAATTATGGACAGAACTTGAGTTTCTTCTGCATAACAGCCTATGCAATTCATTTTGGAGGCATCACTGCATGGCTAACGTGGGTCTACTACAGAAAACACTACAGAGACCGACCTAGAACAAACAACCATATAACTACAGGTTTGAATTGGGCATAAGTCAGAAAAAAATGAATTCCTATGGTAATGGTTCAGCCATAGAATTATACCCAGCAAATGGAACATAAAGAACTGAAATAAAAACAAAAGAAGAAAAATATTTGTTGGGTAGCAATTCAAAATTATGGCACCAATGGTTTATACCAATTGATAATTAATTTCAAAGGAAATCAACGATTAACCTATGTACAAGCGGCTGAGAATGAACTATTAAGCAAACTCATAGTAGAGTGAATACATAACCGAATCCTTTACCACATCAAGAAGTACGAGATCCCTTACTTTATACGAGCAATTCGGGAACTGTAAATCTCAACGCAATTGTGACGTGATTGTTCTATCACAAAACCTAACGCCGAAAATCAAGAAGAAACACTCTAAGGCTTCATATACCTCCAAAAAGATACCAAAACTTTCTGATTAACGTGACCCTATAGCGAAAAATCCATTAGAAACCTAATGAGGGGATTAAATTGCCAATTTGGGGCTTACCTCGGGAGACGTTGCAGAGGAAATCACAAGGAGCAACAACAACAACAAGTGTATAGCGGTTGGGCGGCCGAATTGTTGCTGGAAAGAAGAAGGAGCTATTTAAAGGGAACCCTAAACGACAAATTACACTAACACCCCCAACTTTAGATGCTTATTCAAAGTGCGCCCAAAACTTTCTAATATTATAAAAAGAGCACTAACTTATTATTATTATTTTTACTAAATAATAATCTGAATAAAATAATGGGATCTTACATTCTCCCCAAGTGGCTTCCCTATCAGAATGGTTATGCCATAATACATTCACAAAAGCTATGCTCATGAAGGGCATGACACGTTCATCGCGTTCCAAAATACGTTCAGCTCCATGACACGTTCATCGCGTTCCAAAATACGTTCCGGTTGCTCCTGATAAGACAATTCTTCCTTAACTTGAATAGGCTTAAACTCAATAACATGTGAGGGATCAAAAACATACTTCATCAAGGTTGAAACATGGAAAACATTATGTATCTTTGACAAATTAGGAGGCAAAGCTAAACGATAAGCAAGTGTACCAACTCGCTCTAAGATCTCAAACGGTCCAATGTACCTTTCAGATAGCTTTCCCTTCTTCCCAAACCTCAACACTCCTTTACGCGGAGATACTCGCAAAAACACATGATCACCAATGTCGAATTCAAGCTCACGATGCCTCATATCTGCGTAACTCTTCTGTCGACTCTGTGCAGTCTTAAGCTTGTTCCTAATCACTTGAAATTTGTCTGTAGTGATTTGAACCAGTTCGGGACCTATCAGTTTCCTTTCTCCAACCTCACTCCAACAAATTGGTAATCGACACTTCCCTTCCATAGAGAGGTTCAAATGGTTTCATCTGAACGCTAGCATGATATCTATTATTGTAAGCAAATTCTATTAATGGTAAGTAATTATCCCAATTACCTCGAAAATCCAAAACACAAGCTCCTACCTGAAGTCTGTGTAACCACCTTCTTTAACCCTGTCACTAATCTTGGCCAACTCAGGATCTGATGTTTGAGCCCTTTTAACTCTCTCTACCAATGATGGTTGAACTTCCAGATTTGCCAAATAACTACCAGAAATTTGAAGCTTTACCTCAATTTCCAACTCCTCCAGCAAGTGGGGTTTTCTAGTAATCATAGTCGAAAGTCTTCCCATATTCTTCCGGCTTAGAGCGTCTGCCACTACATTAGCTTTACCTGGATGGTATAGAATGGTACAATCATAGTCTTTAAATAATTCTACCCATCTCCTATCTCTCATATTCAATTCCTTTTGCATGAAGATATATTTCAAACTTTTGTGGTATGTATAGATCTCACACGACTCGCTGTACAAATAATGAAGCCAAATTTTGAGTGCAAAGATTACTGCTGCTAATTCTAAATTATGAGTAGGATAATTAAGCTCATACTGCTAAAGTTGTCTAGAGGCATAAGCAAATACTTTACCATGTTGCATAAGCACGCAACCGAGTCCTTGACGTGATGCATCACTATAGATAACGAACCCCCCCCCCTCCCCCAACTCCAGATGGCAGTGTAAGGACTGGTGCTGAAACTGCTTGTAAATTTTTTTCCTAATACATTAATTATAGTAAATAATTTATTTGGACCTGGTTGTAATAATAGAAAGTTGTGGGTAAAATTATAATACTTAACCAACGTTAGGGTAGCTTTTTGGTAAATTGCCAACTTAGGGTTTTTATTATATATATATATATATATATATATATATATATATATATATATATATATATATATAGACACATACACGCACACACCCTCTCACACACACAGCCATTGAGAGAGCAGACGCCAAGCTCCCATCACATTTCTGTTACACGGCTGAGAAGGAGAGATTTAGAGAGGAGAAAGAAGAGAGCTTGAAGAGGAATTTTTGGGGCGATCGAATTTATTTTTTCGATAAGTTTCTAACCCTTATTTTCCCCCTAGTTACTCAGTGATTTAATGGGGAGAAGGGATCTGGGTTTTGCGTAAGTGTTTGGGTGCATAAGTGGGTGTGTGTCCATGTGTTTCGTGTATGTGTTGTGCTTATATTTGTGTGTAAGCAGAGAAAGGGTGGACTGTGCCATGGGGTGTTACTGTTTTTGAGTGTTGTGTGTGCTCGGTGTGCGTATTTATGTTGGTGTTTGCTCAGGAAAGAGAGAAACCTAGGATCTAAGAAGGTTGTGTGTGTAAGTGGGTTTAAAGAGAGAGACACCATGGGCTGTATGTGTGTGAGTTTTGTTTAAGTGTGTGTGTTAAGTATTGTGGATGAGCAGCCGTGAAGGGGAGCAATGGCAACCATGTGCCCTAAAGATTTGTTGTTTGGCAGCCATGGCTGCCATGAGTGCAGTGAGTTTTTGTGTGAAGCTGGGTGCCTGTTACAAAAAATAAATAAATGACTGTGTGTGTTCGTGTAAGTGGTTTAATGGCAGTGAGAAGGGAAAGGGACAGAGGTGTTAAGTTTGTGAAATGTGTGAGTTTTGGGTGTGCCGTATATGACTGTATGTGTGTATAATGTGTATATATCTGTGTGTAGATAAAGTGAAGATCAATGTGTGTACATGTGTGTAATAGGTGCAGGTAGTGTGGGCAAGTACATGGCTGCCATGAGGGAGTGTTTGTATAGGGGTGTTTATGTGTGTCTGTAGGTGTGAAATGAAGGAAGAAGGAGGCTGCATAGCAGCCGTGAGACGAGGGCATTATGGGTGTGTTTTGAGTGGGTTGTGTACATGAAAGGGAGAAGAGGAAGGCTGCAAAATAGCCTATGGACATCAAGTGTGTTGTGGGCTTGTGAAATGGAAATGGGTGTGGGAGGTGTATACATGACAGTGAGAGTATGTGTGTTTGTCTTTGTGCGTATGTGTGTTGTGTGTAAGAAAGGGAGACTGCCAGGTGATTGTGGGTGTGAATATATGTACAAAAATATGGGTTCTTGAGTGTAGAGGTAAGGGAGTGGGTGAAGTGTGGGGTATTTGTGTATGCATGAGTGTAATAGTGTAATGGGTGTTGTGTATTTGTTGTGTGTGTGTGTTTGTGTGGGTTTCAGCAGCAAGGGAAGGGAAGGTGTTGTGACTGGTGCATTGTGAGTATGGGTGCTGGGAAAAAGGGGACTACTTCTTAGCTGTGTTGGTAATTTGAGATTTAGTATTGTGAAGGTATTTTGTGTAATGTAGATTTAAAAGAAAAGAAATGTGGAGCAAAAGGAAGTTGAGTGAACAGTAACTCTGAGTTGTGAATGTATTATGGGTTTGGACAGAGGTGGAAGAAGAAGATGATGATGAACAGTGATGGGTTTATGCTATAAAGCGGTACATTGTACTTGCACAGTTGTACCACATGGTTGTTGGGTATTGTGAACTTGTCAAAAAATGTTGAAACTTTACAGGAAGGATCATAGGGCAATATTAGAATTACTGTTAAATTTTCATATTTTTCTGGTATCGTATGTATTTTTAATATTTTTGGCAAGTTCAGACATATAAAATTCTCTTGAGTCTTTAAAACTCATGCAAATGTTCTAGAAAAATTAGGGTAATGTTTTTGTAATATAAAGAAGTCTCAGTATATGGTTGGTGATTTTTAGAGTTGATTTGTTATAGTTTCCATATCGCATTGGTTTTAGCAAAACAAAAAAAATTAAAAATAGTTTTAATGTCTTTTAAATTCTTATTTCAGTTTCTATAATTTCTATATATATTTTAACGTTCTTATAAAAATTATGGGACTTTATTTGCAGCTAGAAGCAATTTTGGCAATTTATGGGTTTTTAGTGTATTTAATGAAATTATTTTTAATTCAAAAATATTCAAAATTTCAGAAATTTCAGAAAATTCATATTTTGACTTTTTCTAATTTTTTAAGCTATAAAGTGTTTTGTTATAATTTAATATGTGTTTGGAGTATCGTTACGTACTAAAGAGTGCATAAGGTTTTCGGTTAGGTTGGTCGTGTGCGAGACCCACTTTGAGTTGAGCAATTTCGGAGTTAGAAGTGAGCATCGTTTGGGTAGTGAATATTAGGTTTATAGTATATTAGTATATATTGTGTTCTAAGAATTGGATTTCCAATCTAGGTTTATTCAGAGAATCTTGATCGAGGTTGCGTAGCATTGTATAACTTGGACCGAAGTAAGGAATTCCATCCGAACCCTACTTCATCGTTCTGATTTCAAATGCTTTATTATAACAGTCTTTCAAACTACATTGAACTTTGATTTTTATGATTGATATAATAGTGTTTTCAAACTGCTCATGAAACCCTAGTTTGAGCCTTATAACGATCGTTTGGAATTCATGTTTCATTCTCATGTATTCATCGATTCGATCATCGTAAAACATTTTGGGTTGTACATATCTCTGTTTCATTCTCATCTTGTAATTCATTGTTCAATTCATTTGTTTATTGATTGTTCATCGTAAAGTAATTTCAAATGTATTTACTCATTCTAAATGTTGACGTGAGTTAGTAATTTGGCAGTTATAAGGATGGTGCATTTTTGTGTTATAAGGATGGTCTGTTGGTTGGGTTAAACTAGTACCTAAATGGACTAGTCAGTGTACATATGCATATGTAAAGCGTATTGAGCACTGCCGGGGTGGCTTGGCTATAATGTACAGCTCATGTTCAATATTACTTATCTCTTTTTATTGTACCTGAAGCGTTTTGAATGACTACTGATTTAAGGGATTGAGTTGATACTCATCCCTATGTTTATATCGAGATAACTGTGGTTTCATTTAAAAGTTCTTCAAAAAGATATTGTTTGACTTGAATGTAAAAAATCATTTGAATCGTTTGTTTATGTCGAAACGCTGTGTTTTATTGAAAATACTCTTAAAAAGTTTTCATTTGACTCTATATGAAAAATTGTCCCAATCGTTTTGTTGCTTTTAAATCTTTGATCGACCTTACTAGGCTTTCAAAAGCTTACTCTCCTTTGACTTCCTTTCCACAAGTAGTAACCATCGTTAGACTTCATGAAATTGGAGTAAAGACAAGCGAACTAGTGAGTTAAAGTTAGTATTGCTCTTTAGAACCCCTGCGTGGGTGAAACTCTGTAGTTCAATATCAGATTTAAATTTAGTTTATCAATCATAATTGTGCACTCGGAATAATACATTAATTGATGTTTAGTTGCTCTGACAGATTGATGGTATTATTTGGTCAAGTTTTGATGATAATATTGTCTTAGTGTCATTGATCGAGCGAGTACTAATGTTCCGGAAAAAAAATTCTGGGATGTTACAGTTGGATTCTGGACCGTCTCCTCTTCCACCTCGACCACCACGACCTCCTTGGCCACCACGAATTCCACCGTGGTTACTCATCCCGATTAACACCACAAACATAAATAAGTCACAAGCTTACACACTAATCATGTACTAATCCTAACAAGTGTGGAAGCTTTAAACTGGTTCTAAGAATCTACAGAATTTTCAGCCTAAACTCTGATACCAAACTGTAATGCCCCAACTTTGGAAGCCATTACAAAAATGCAAGTCATAAAGTCAAATACATTCTACTAAATATTCAGTCACAATAAGGTATAAAGCATAGCATCTAATCCATTAGCGACAAACATATCTCCATTAAAACTTAATTAAAATCATTCCCCTTAAAAATCCACTAAAACCAAATAATAACCAAGGCTAATAGACATTACAAAATCTTAATCTCATATCAAATTACCCACATCTGGGGAAAGTTCTCAAAATGAATTACTTTGTTCAATTACGCAAGCAAAATAAATGCTCTAATTTCTGCCAAAGCATGTCAAGCCTCTAATCATGTCTACTACCTATGGCAAAGGACAAAGCAAACGAAGAGGAGTGAGCTTGAATACTCCAGTAAGGGGAAACCAAATGGGAAGCGATACAAAAAAAAAAAATCCATAGCCCAAAACAAAGTCAAAGCTTTAACGAATAAGTGATAACAAATGATAAAGATACCAATAAGGTGAAACAAATACGCGAAATGATCATTAACTAGTCTAAAGGACCCAAATCGAGCACAAAATTGGAAGGTACTAAACGCACACCGGTAGCGTAATAGCCGTCGTCAAGAGGACTATCCGAAAGTCACTAAAAGTAACTACAAAAGTTACTAAGCCACGAGGTGACTACAAAAGTAACTACATAAGTCATTAAGTGACAACAACAGTCTTACAGACTTCTCCTTTTTATAAAAGGAGTTGTTTTTCTTAATGATCATGTACTACAAGGACAAATAATTGACAAAAATGTAACGCTGCAAGTCTAGCGACATAGTCGAATTTCACAGAACAGTGTCTTTAAAAATGGCACTGTTGGTTAGAATTTTAAAAGATAACAGAGTTCATTAACGAAACTAATTCACATGAGCACAAAACATGTACGTGCCCCTTCAAATTAAAAAGCAAAACTGTCTTATGAATATGATCATGAAAGGACGAATACAGAGCAAGGGACAAATGTCCCAAATCATGCTGGTTGATTAGTGAAGCAAGAGAAATGGAAATGGTCAATCCTTGGGTACAGTGTAGTGCATTCTCCCAAAGTACTTTTAATGAATCATTTGCAAAAGACAACAGTAAAGAAAGGAATAGTGCTACTGTCATAACCAATAATATGATGGCATAAAATGAGCAACCATTGATTGAAATACTTGCTTAGGAAATTATGGACAGAACTTGAGTTTCTTTTGCATAACAACCTATGCAATTCATTTGGGAGGCATCACTGCATGGCTAACGTGGGTCTACTACAAAAAACACTACATAGACCAACCTAGAACAAACAACCATTTAACTATACGTTTGAATTGGGCATAAGTCAGAAAAAAAAATGAATTCCTATGGTAATGGTCCAACCATAGAATTATACCCAGCAAATGGAACAGAAAGAACTGAAATAAAAACAAAAGAAGAAAAATATTTGTTAGGCAACAATTCAGAAATATGGCACTAATGGTTTATACCAATTGAAAATTAATTTCAAATGAAATCAACGATTAGCCTATGAACAAGCGGCTGAGAATGAACTATTAAGCAAACCCATAATAGAGTGAATACGTAACGAATCCTTTACCACAGCAAGAAGTACGAGATTCCTTACCTTATACGAGCAATTCGACAACTCTAAATCTCAACGCAATTGTGACCTGATTGCTCTACCGCAAAACCTAACGCCGAAAACCAAGAAGAAACACTCTAAGGCTTCATATACCTCCAAAAAGATACCATAACTTTCTTATTTACGTGACCCTAAAGCGAAAAATCCATTAGAAACCTAATGAGGGATTAAATTTCCAATTTGGGGCTTACCTTGGGAGAAATTGCAGAGGAAATCACAAGGAGCAACAGCAGCAGCAGCAGCAGCAAGTGTACAACGGTTGGGCGGCTGAATTGTTGCTGGAAAGAAGAAGGAGCTATTTAAAAGGAACCCAAATCGACAAATTACACTAACACCCCAAACTTTAGGTACTTATTCAAAGTGCACCCAAAACTTTCTAATATTATAAAAAGAGTACTAACTTATTATTATTATTTTTACTAAATAATAATCTCAATAAAATAATGGGATCTTACATTCTCCCCACCTTAAAAGAATTCCGTCCCCGAAATTAAACGTAGCTTAATCATCAAAAAGTTCAGCGTGCTTTTCACGCATAACATCCTCAAGTTCCCAAGTGGCTTCCCTTTCAGAATGGTCACGCCATAATACCTTCACAAAAGCTACGCTCACGGAGCGCAAGACCCGTTCATCGCGTTCCAAAATACGTTCAGGTTGCTCCTCATAAAACAAGTCTTCTTTAACTTGAATAGGCTTGAGACTTGTTTTGTCCTTTACCACCGGTATCAGACGTGATTTTGGGCGTGGCATGTTTGGGGGAAATAGAGCATTTAGTTTTGCTAGTATGATTGAGCAATGTAAATCATTTGAGAACTCTACCCGGAAGTGAGTAATTTACCTTAAGACTTGGAATTTGTAGTGTATAGTAGAGTCTTGGTCCTATTATTTGGTTTTAGTGGATTTTTATGACGAAGATTGTTAGTTAAGTTTTTGAAAGGATTGTATTAAACTCTTGGATCTTTTGAGATAAGTAAGATTGTGATTTAGATAATGGTGTTTGTAGTATCATAGATATTCTGCTATACCTTTATATTGGTTATGTCATCGACGTGTTTGGGTCTTGGTTTAAAGACGTGTATGGATCCTGAAATTTGAGTATTGATCTTATGAGCGAAATTGATTAATGAAATTCTTTTAGAAAGCCTTACCCCGATATGGGTAATTTAATATAATTAAGTTTGTGTAAGTTGTTTCACCGTTGCGTTTGATAATTGTTTTGAAAAGGAATACACACTGGAATAATTATTTTGAGAACAGATTGTCTTAGACTTTTGTTTGTGGAGATATTTTTATCTTAGAGGATTTAGTTGCTCTGTCTATACCGTTATCTTTAGAACTGTAATGGTATGTAATGAAGTTTGATGATTAGTCGCGGCCTCTCGTTTTGGGGACGTGACACTTTTCATGTTATTCCATCAATAAACATCTAGCAAATTCAGGTACATCTTGGTACTACCCAGGTGAACTGCAAAAGGCAAACTATGAGCCTCTGAGAGAATCTCTTTCTTCAATTCTGGACTCGAGGGAACACAGTCTAGAACTCATACGGAGAACACCCTCGTCATCCTACTGGAAATCTGTGTAACTACATTCTTTAACCCTGTCACTAATCTTGGCCAACTCAGGATCTGATGTTTGAGCCGTTTTAGCTCTCTCTACCAATGATGGTTGAACTTCTAAATATGCCAAATAACTACCAGAAATTGGAAGCTTTACATCAATTTCCAATTCTTCCGGCAAGTGGGGTTGTCTAGTAATCGTAGCCGAAAGTCTTCCCATATTCTTCTGGCTTAGAGCGTCTGCCACTACATTAGCTTTACCTGGAAGGTATAGAATGGTACAATCGTAGTCTTTCAGTAATTCTAACCATCTCCTCTGTCTCATATTCAATTCCTTTTGCGTGAAGATATATTTCAAACTTTTGTGGTATGTATAAATCTCACACGACTCGCCGTAAAAATAATGACGCCAAATTTTAAGTGCAAATATTACAGCTGCTAATTCAAAATCATGAGTAGGATAATTAAGCTCATACTATTTAAGTTGTCTAGAGGCATAAGCAATTTCTTTACCGAGTCCTTGTCGTGATGCATCACTATAGATAACAAACCCTCCAACTCCCATTGGCGGTGTAAGAACTGGTGCTGAAACCAAACGCTTCTTTTACTCTTGAAAACTCTTTTCACATTCCTTTGTCAATAAAAAATTGGCATAGTTTCTCGTCAACTTGGTTAAAGGAGTAGATATGCGAGAAAAACCTTCAACAAACCTCCTATAATAACCATCCAGTCCCAATAGCTTCTAATCTCTATCACTAAGGTCGGTGGCTCCCAATTCACAATTGCTACAATCTTAGTAGGATCCACAGATATTGCAACTTGGGTCACCATGTGACCTAATAAAGAAATCTGTTCTAACCAAAATTCACATTTCTTAAACTTGGTATAGAGTTTATGTTCCTTCAAAATCTGCAAAACTAAAGTCAAATGTCTTTCACGCTCCTCTTTGCTTTTGGAATAAACCAAGATATCATCTATAAAGACAATCACAAACTGATCATTGAACTTTTTAAACACCCTGTTCATAAGGTCCATAAACGCGGCCGAAGCATTCGTTAAACCAAAAAGAATTACTAAAAATTTGTAATGGTCATACCGCGTCCTAAAAGCAACCTTTGGTACATCCTCATTTTGAACCTTAGGTCCCTATAGCCAATGCATAAACGCACGCTGCCATCATTTTTCTTAATAAATAGTACCGCCGTACCCCATGGCGACACACTAGGACGAATCATACCCTTGTCTAAGAGTTCTTGTAATTGCTCATTTAGTTCCTTGAGTTCAGTAGGAGCCATTCTCTAGGGTGCTTTGGAGATAGGTGCTGCACTAGGAATTAAGTCAATAGTAATTTTGATCTCTTTATCAGGCGGAAGACCAGGCAAGTATTCTGGAAACACTTCCGAAAAATCATGAACAACAGAGACATCCTCTAGTCTGACCTCTGCTACGCGAGTGTCATGGATGTGAGCTAAACAACCCCTACAATCCTTCCTAAGAAGACGTTTGGCTCGTAGAGACAAAATCAAATTAGGTAGGGTACTAACTCTGGCTCCCTGAATCTTGAATTCAGGCTGATTCAAAATAGAAAATAAAACTTGTTTGCTAAAGTAATCTATCCTGTCATGATTGGAAGACAACCAGTCCATACCCAAAATCACATCGAAGTCCTTCATATCTAGCGGAATTAAGTCCACCGTCAATTTTCTATCTTCGACAATGATGGATCAAGAATTATATACTCTAGAGGCAACTACAGAGTTTCTCGAAGCGGTATCCACATAAAGTTCAGTTTCCAAGTTTCTAGGTTGGACAGTCAAATGCTTACAAAAATATACCGAAACAAATGAGTGTGTGTCACCGTGATCTAGTAGCGTAAATGCCTTCTTATCACAAAATTTAAAAGTACATGTTATCACATCATTTGACGCTCCAGCCTCATGAGTCGTCATGGCAAAAATAATGGCATGTCCCTCATGTGCTCTTTGCTTATCAGCTTCCTTCTTATTCCACTTTGGATCATGGGGAGGCTTTGTGCAGTTTCTGGCCATGTTTCCCATTACTCCGCAATTATAACACGCTACCGTATCCTTATAACAGGGCGAGTTCCCATGATATTTTCCACAGGTAGTGCAATTTCTAGTACCACTTTGAGTCTGCTGCCTTTGCCCTGATCCACCTATTGATCTTCTCTTGGCATCTGATGATGGTTTCCTTCCACCTCCAGAGTTCAATTCATTGTGGTCCCTCTTCTTTCTCTTGTCCTCCCAAATGCGCAATTATTCCTCATGAATGCGGAACAATGTAGTGCATTCTCCCAAAGTAGTTTGAATGAATCATTTGCAAAAGGCAACAATAAAGAAATGAATAGTGCTACTGTCATAACCATTAATATGGTGGCATAAAAGGAGTAACCATTGATTGAAATACTTGCTTAGGAAATTATGGACAGAACTTGAGTTTCTTCATCATAAAAGCCTATGCATTTCATTTGGGAGGCATCACTGCATGGCTAACGTGGGTCTACTCCAAAAAACACTATAGAGACCAACCTAGAACAAACAACCATTTAACTATAGGTTTGAATTGGGCATAAGTTGCAAAAAAAAAATGAATTCCTACAGTAATGGTCCAGCCATAGAATTATACCTAGCAAATGGAACAGAAAGAACTGAAATAAAAACAAAAGAAGAAAAATATTTGTTGGGCAGCAATTCAGAAATATGGCACTAATGGTTTATACCAATTGAAAATTAATTTCAAATGAAATCAACGATTAACCTATGAACAAGCGGTTGAGAATGAACTATTAAGCAAACCCATAATGGAGTGAATACATAACGAATCCTTTACCACAGCAAGAAGTACGAGATCCCTTACCTTATACGAGCAATTCGACAACTCTAAATCTCAACGCAATTGTGAGGTGATTGCTCTACCGCAAAACCTAACGCCGAAAACCAAGAAGAAACACTCTAAGGCTTCATATACCTCCAAAAAGATACCACAACTTTCTTATTTACATGACCCCATAGCGAAAAATCCATTAGAAACCTAATGACGGGATTAAATTTCCAATTTGGGGCTTACCTTAGGATAAATTACAGAGGAAATCGCAAGGAGCAGTAGCAACTGCAAGTGTATTGCGGTTGGGCGGCCGAATTGTTGCTGGAAAGAAGAAGAAGCTATTTAAAGGGAACCCTAATCCATAAATTACACTAACACCCCAACTTTAGATACTTATTCAAAGTGCACCCAAAACTATCTAATATTATAAAAAATTGCTAACTTATTATTATTATTTTTAATAAATAACGATCTTAATAAAATAATGGGATCTTACATTCTCCCCACCTTAAAAGAATTATGTCCCCGGAATTAAACGTACCTTAATCATAAAAAAGTTGAGCGTGCTTTTCACGCATAACATCCTCAAATTCCCAAGTGGCTTCCCTCTCAAAATGATTATGCCATAATACCTTCACAAAAGCTATCCTCATGGACCGCATGACACGTTCATCACGTTCTAAAATATGTTTAGGTTGTTCCTCATAAGATAAGTCTTCCTTACCTTGAATAGGCTCAAACTCAATAACATGCGAGGGATCAAAAACAAACTTCATCAAGGTTGAAACATGGAAAAAATTATGTATCTTTGACAAATAGGAGGCAAAGCTAAACGATAAGCAAGTGTACCAACTCGCTCTAAGATCTCAAACGGTCCAATGTACCTTTCAAATATGTTTCCCTTCTTCCCAAACCTCAACAATCCTTTCCAGAGAGATACTCGCAAAAACACATGATCACCAACGTCGAATTCAAGCTCACGACGCCTCATATATGCGTAACTCTTATGTCGACTCTGTGCAGTCTTAAGCTTGTCCCTAATTACTTGAATTTTGTCTATAGTGATTTGAACCAGTTTGGGACCTATTAGTTTTCTTTCTCTAACCTCACTCCAACAAATTGGTGATCGAAACTTCCTTCCATAGAGAGCTTCAAATGGTTCCATCTGAATGCTAGCTTGATAACTGTTATTGTAAGCCACTTCTATTAATGGTAAGTGATTATCCTAATTACCTCAAAAATCCAAAACACAAGCTCGAAGCATGTCCTCCAGTGTCTGGATAGTTCGCTTAGATTGCCCGTCTGTCTGTGGATGGAACTAAGATTAAGTCTTGTACCCATAGGCTCTTGCAAACCACCCTAAAAACGTGAAGTAAATCTTAGGTCTCTATCCGACACAATAGATAAAGGCACTCCGTGCAACCTAATTATTTCTTGAATGTACAAGTTAGCAAGTACCTCGATCCAATCTTTGTTCCTTATAGCCAAAAGGTGAGCTGATTTGGTTAAACGGTCAACTATCACCCATATTGTATCATGTCGCTTTGTAGTTTGGGGGGTGGGGAGGGGGGTAATCCAATCACAATGTCCATCGTTATATGCTCCCACTTCTACTCATGGATAGAAAGTGGTTGCAACATCCAAATGGGTCTCTGGTGTTCTGCTTTAATCCACTAACACACCAAACATTTAGCCACAAAGTTCGATACCTCTCTTTTCATGTTATTCCACTAATAAACATCCCGTAAATTCTGGTACAACTTGGTACTACCCGGGTGAATTGCAAAAGTCGAATTGTGAGCCTCTGAGAGAATCTCTTTTTTCAATTTTGGACTCGAGGGAACACAGTCTAGAACCCATATGAAGAACACCCTCGTCATCCAACCAGAAGTCTGTGTAACCACCTTCTTTAACCCTGTCATTAATCTTGGCCAACTCAGGATCTAATGTTTGAGCCCTTTTAACTCTCTCCACCAATGATGGTTGAACTTCTAGATGTTTCAATTAACTACCAGAATTTGGAAGTGTTACCTCAATTTCCAACTCTTCTAGCAAGTGGGGTTGTCTAGTAATCATAGCCGAAAGTCTTCCCATATTCTTCCGACTTAGAGCATCTGCCATTACATTTGCTTTTATTGGATGGAATAGAATGGCACAATCATAGTCTTTCAGTAATTCTAACCATCTCCTTTGTCTCATTTTCAATTCCTTTTGCGTGAAGATATATTTCAACCTTTTGTGGTATGTATAAATCTCACACGACTCGCCGTAAAAATAGTGACGCCAAATTTTGAGTGCAAAGATTACAGCTGCTAATTCCCAATTATGAGTAGAATCATTAAGCTCATATTGTTTAAGTTGTCTAGAGGCATAAGCAATTACTTTACCATGTTGCATAAGCACGCAACCGAGTCCTTGTCGTGATGCATCACTATAGATAACGAACCCCCCCAACTCCAGATGGTGGTGTAAGGACTGGTGCTGGAACCAAACGCTTCTTTAAGTCTTGAAAACTCTTTTCACATTCCTCTGTCCATAAAAAATTGGCATACTTTCTCGTCAACTTGGTTAAAGGAGTAGAAATGCCAGAAAAACCTTCAACAAACCTCTTATAATAACCAGCCAGTCCCAAGAAGATTCTAATCTCTGTCACTGAGGTCGGTCATTCCCAATTCACAATTGCTATAATCTTAGTAGGATCCACAGATATTCCATCTTTGGTCACCATGTGACCCAAGAAAGAAACATGTTCTAACCAAAATTCACATTTCTTAAACTTGGCATAGATTTTATGTTCCCTCAAAATCTGCAAAACTAAAGTCATATGTCTTTCATGCTCCTCTCTACTTTTGGAATGAACCAATATATCATCTTTAAAGGCAATCACAAACTGATCCATGAACTTTTTAAACACCTTGTTCATAAGGTCCATAAACGTGGGCGGAGCATTCGTTAGACCAAAAGGCTTTACTAAAAATATGTAATGGCCATACCACGTACTAAAAGCAGTCGTTGGTACATCCTCATTTTTAACCTTAAGTTGATGGTACCCGGATCAAAGGTCTATTTTCGAAAAGTATTTCGAAAAGTACCTTAAACCCTGAATTTGATCAAATAATTCGTCGATTCTTGGCAGGGGACATTTATTTCAGTTTGTCATGCAATTAAGCTCCCTATAGTCAATGCATAAACGCATGCTCCTATCCTTCTTCTTAACAAATAGTACCGGTGCACCCCATGGAGACACACTAGGACGAATCATACCCTTGTCTAAGAGTTCTTGTATTTGTTAGGCAGCAATTTAGAAATATGGCACCAATTGAAAACTAATTTCAAACGAAATCAATAATTAACCTATGAACAAGCGGCTGAGAATGAACTATTAAACAAACCCATAATAGAGTGAATACATAACGAATCCTTTACCACAACAAGAAGTATGAGATCTCTTACCTTATACGAGCAATTCGACAACTGTAAATCTCAACGCAATTGTGACGTGATTGCTCTATCCCAAAACCTAACGCCGAAAACCAAGAAGAAACACTCTAAGGCTTCATATACCTCCAAAAAGATACCATAATTTTCTGATTAACGTGACCCTTTAGCGAAAAATCCATTAGAAACCTAATGAGGGGATTAAATTGCCAATATGGGGCTTACCTTGGGAGAAATTGAAGAGGAAATTGCAAGGAGCAGCAGTAACAACAAGTGTACTGCGGTTGGGTGGCCGAATTGTTACTAGAAAGAAGAAGGAGCTATTTAAAGGGAACCCTAATTGGCAAATTACACTTACACCCCCCAACTTTAGATACTTATTCGAAGTGCACCAAAAACTTTCTAGTATTGTAAAAAAAGCACTAAATTACTCTTATTATTTTTACTAAATAATAATCTCAATAAAATAATGGGATCTTACATTCTCCCCTCCTTAAAAAAATTCCGTCCCCGGAATTAAATGTACCTTAATCATCAAAAAGTTGAGAGGGCTTTTCACGCATAACATCCTCAAGTTCCCAAGTGGCTTCCCTCTCAGAATGGTTACGCTATAATACCTTCGCAAAAACTATCCTCATGGAGCGCATGACACGTTCATCGCTTTCCAAAATACGTTCAGGTTGCTCCTCATAAGACAAGTCTTCCTTAACTTGAATGAATAGACTCAAACTCAATAACATGTGAGGGATCAAAAACATACTTCCTCAAGGTTGAAACTTAGAAAACATTATGTATCTTTAACAAATTGCACCCCAAGAAGATAGGGTTTTAATGACGGAAATTTCCGCCACAAAATGTTTTAGTGACGGAAAATTCCGTCACATGTTTCCGTAGCTTAAAGTCTCATCACTAAAAAGTTAGTGACGGAATTTAGTCATTTCGTCACGCCATCAGCGATGGAATGGATACCTTTAGTGACGGAAATTTTCCGTCACTAAAGGTATTTTTTATTTCAGAAAACATAATTTTTTTTTTGTGTAAAATTATTGGTGACGGATAATTCCGTCACTTAAAAGGTAAATATTCCACCGGTAGTTCCTTTTTGCGACGGATTTGGCTGTCACTATAATGGTTTGCAATTTTTTTGGTTTTATGCATATAGTGACAAATCATAATCGTCGCTAAAATTAGAAAACAAAAGAATAATAGTTTTGCATGTTCTTTTCAAACCCCATTTTTTTAAAACTTGTATACAACAAATCCATCAACAAATCAAGCTGTACAAAATCTATTACCACATCAAGCTCCACAAAATCCATTAACACATCAAATTCCACAAAATTCATTAACACATCAAACTCCACAAATCTATATATAAACACATCAAATACCAAGTCAAACACAATTCTTAAACTATCATAATGCAACGACATCCTTGAACATGAAAGTAAGTCGACGTTAGAAATATCAAAGATAGCGGATTAGTTGGTCACTCAATTTTCGTCCTCATCAAGGTCATACTCCTCGTTGGCATCCACACCATCATTGAAATCATAATCCCCTGTATTTCTAGATGGCTGCACATTCACATAAAAGATAAATTTAATTGACAAATGCTAAAAATCCACATCATAAATGATATGGTGAAGAATCATGGATTCTAATTTGTAAAGTGAAATGGTTTGGATGTTACCCTGATTTTCTTTGCTTTCTCATTCACGTGTGGCTTGGCTTGCCTAGCTATTCTTCAGACGGTGGGTGTCCTCGTAGACTACCAGCATGGCTTGTGCTTTAGTCAACGTTGGATTTTGTACACGCCTCCTATGCTCGAGGACATGGTGTGGCACAGAACCACTAGTATGAGAGGCATTGTTGTATCCTATCAGGCACTTTTGCAGTGAATTACACTTGTGTTAGGGATAATATCATATCTGAAATGAACTTTCGGTAACAAAGCGAGTTGTAGATAAGCTTAACAAGACATTAAATTAAGCACACTCTATAAAAACATCTACATCATGTTCAACTTAGATATAACAGATGAATAAACTTAACGGAGTTAGAATATGCCAAATATACGTGATTCTTTTTTTACGGAGAATCGATAACCATAAATCACTTCTTCACTTTCGTCACTAAAAACCTATAAAGTATCACTAAAGTACATTAAAAGGTGTCATTTTAAATACTTTCGACAATAATAAAGTGCAACCCATAAAAAATAGGGTACAATTATCGATGCCCTTTTTACATATATCCTAGATTATCTAGTGCAAATCAAAAAACAAGTATAGTTTTGATAAAAAAATTGTCAGATAATTGAAGAGCTGTTGGGTCAAAATCAGGCAACAGAAAACTAATGCTGCATGGTCAAGATCTTGAAGGAAATGTCCAAAAACCAACCATGGACTGCCCTTTCCATCATATATATCACCTAAACCAAGGGCATTTCCTCAAAGCTAGTCTCTTTATAAACCCCAGCACCTCACTCTTACTTTCCACCACAATCAAATTAAAGAAAGAAGCTCTCAGCTCTACGTCTCCTCCACCTTCTCTTTTTAGAAGAATAAGCTTCCATTGTTGATTGCTTCAAAGGTGCATGTATATACTTTTTTCTCCTCTATACACACGCTTCCACCGCAAGCAGCAACTTCAGTACATCTATAAATTAATAGTACCCCCACGTATTTGACACAAATTCATCACCTCTTGAGGTTCATCTATGCTTCTTAGCCCACAAAATAATCCTAACAAATTAACTCCCAATAGATCGCCACAACAGAAGATGTATATTATACGTATACATCAAAGCATAAGCCATCAATCACATAATGCAATTAGGAAAAATAAAGCCAACACATTTTATACAAATGATGTACAATCATTTATACTCACCTCAATCAATCAAGACTTAAGAAAACGCAGAAATTAGGGGCGGCAGTAATGGGGACGGGAGCCACAGCAGTGGTGGTAGCAATGGGGACGGCAGCCACGGCAGGGACGACAGCACAGAGCTTCACGAAGGAGGTGCAGGGCGTTGGGCAGTTACTTGCCGAGGGAGGGGGCCGGTGGTGAGAGAATGAGAGAGAAGAAAGATTCGAAGCAGTTGGCGACGTGAGGGATCAGAAATGAAAGACAAAAAGAATGAATAGAAAATTAGGGTCAAGTGTTTTTATAACTCTAAAAAACTCAAAAAACAATTCTTAAAAACACAATTAAAAATTTTGACTAGAAACTTTTGTCATTAAAACTTCTAGCGACGAACAATTTGGTCACTAAATCCAACTTAACTTATACAGCTTACCACTGGCTTGTTGGGTGACGGAACCAAATTTCGTCACTAAAAACCTATTTTCTTGTAGTGATTAGGAGGTAAAGCTAAACGATAAGCAAATGTACCAACTCGCTCTAAGATCTCAAACGGTCTAATACCTTTCAAATAGCTTTCCTTTCTTCCCAAACCTCAAGACTCTTTTCCACGGAGATACTCGCAAAAACACCTGATCACCAACGTTGAATTCAAGCTCAAGACGCCTCATATTTGCGTAACTCTTATGTCGACTATATACAGTCTTAAGCTTGTTCCTAATCACTTGAATTTTGTCTGTAGTGATTTGAACCAGTTCAGGACCTATCAGTTTCCTTTCTCCAACCTCACTCCAGCAAATTGGTGATCGACACTTCCTTCCATAGAGAGCTTCAAATGGTGCCATCTGAATGCTAGCATGATAACTGTTATTGTGATCAAATTCTATTAATGGTAAGTGATTATCCCAATTACATCAAAAATCCAAAACACAAGCTCGAAGCATGTCCTCTAGCGTCTGGATAGTTCACTCAGATTGCCCGTATGTCTGTGGATGGAAAGTTGTGCTAAAATTAAGTGTTGTACCCATAGCCTCTTGCAAACCACCCCAAAAATGTGAAGTAAATCTTGGGTCTCTATCCGACACAATAGATAAAGGCACTCCGTGCAACCTAAGTATTTCAAGAATGTACAAGCTAGCAAGTACCTCAATCGAATCTTCGTGCAAACTATCTCCCATATTGCATTGTGTCGCTTTGTAGTTGGGGGAAATCCAACCACAAGATCCATCGTTATATGCTCCCACTTCCACTCATGGATAAAAAGTGGTTGCAACATCCCAATGGGTCTCTGGTGTTCTGCTTTAATCCACTGACACACTAAACATTTAGCCACAAAGTCCGCCACCTCTCTTTTCATATTATTCCACCAATAAACATCCTCAAATTCTGGTACATCTTGGTACTACCTGGGGAACTGCAAAAGGCAAACTATGAGCCTCTGAGAGAATATCTTTCTTCAATTTTGGACTCGAAGGAACACACAGTCTAGAACCCATAAGGATCTGATGTTTGAGCCCTTTTAACTCTCTTTACCAATGATGGTTGAACTTCTAGATGTCCCAAATAACTACAAGAATTTGGAAGCTTTACCTCAATTTCCAACTCCTCCAGCAAGTGGGGTTGTCTAGTAATCATAGCCAAAAGTCTTCCCATATTGTTCCGGCTTAGAGCGTCTGCCACTACAGTACCTTTACCTGGATGGTATAGAATGGTACAATCATAGTCTTTCAATAATTCTAACCATCTCCTCTGTCTCATATTCAATTCCTTTTGCGTGAAGATATATTTCCAACTTCTGTGGTAAGTATAAATCTTACACGACTCGCCGTACAAATAATGACGCCAAAATTTGAGTGCAAAGATTACAACAGCTATTTCCAAATCATGAGTAGGATAATTAAGCTCATATTGTTTAAG
The DNA here is from genome assembly GCA_033065855.1 of Escallonia rubra. Taxonomy (NCBI): domain Eukaryota; kingdom Viridiplantae; phylum Streptophyta; class Magnoliopsida; order Escalloniales; family Escalloniaceae; genus Escallonia; species Escallonia rubra. The sequence continues at coordinate 141,433 of JAVXUO010002854.1, read as the reverse complement.
TTGTCTAGAGGCATAAGCAATTACTTTACCATGTTGCATAAGCACGTAAATGAGTCCTTGTCGTGATGCATCACTACAGATAACAACCCCCCAACTCCCATTAGTGGTGTATGGACTGGTGCTGAAACCAAACGCTTCTTTAACTCTTGAAAACTCTTTTCACATTTCTCTATCCATAAAAAATTGGCATACTTTCTCGTCAATTTGGTTAAAGGTGTATAAATGCGAGAAAAACCTTCAACAAACCTCCTGTTATAACCAGCCAGTCCGAACAAGCTTCTAATCTTTGTCACTGAGGTCGGTCGCTCCCAATTAACAATTGCTTCAATCTTTGTAAGATCCACAGATATTCCATCTTTGGTCATCATGTGACCCAAGAAAGAAACCTGTTCTAACCGAAATTCACATTTCTTAAACTTTGCATAGTGTTTATGTTCCCTCAAAATTTACAAAACTAAAGTCAAATGTCTTTCATGCTCGTCTTTGCTTTTGGAATAAACCACGATATCTTCTAGAAAGACAATCACAAACTGATCCATGAATATTTTAAACACTATGTTCATAAGGTCCATAAACGCGGCCGGAACATTTGTTAAACCAAAAGGCATTACTAAAAATTCGTAATAGCCATACCGCGTCCTAAAAACAGTCTTTGGCACATCCTCATTTTTATCCTTAAGTTGATGGTACCCGGATCGAAGGTCTATTTTCGAAAAGTACCTTGCACCCTGAAGTTGATCAAATAAGTCATCGATTCTAGGCAGGGGAAATTTATTTCGGACTGTCATGCGATTAAGCTCCCTATATTCAATGCATAAACGCATGCTTCCATCCTTCTTCTTAACAAATAGTACCGCCCCACCCCATGGAGACACACTAGGACGAATCATACCTGTGAGACCCCGATCTTAATTAGCTACTAATCATTTTATTAAGTTTAAATATATTTAAATTTGATTGAAATAATATAATCATGTGATATTATTTGTATACCTAAGATAAATATTGAAATTAAGTTGTGGGTCCAAAATAAAATTATGTAAAACTTTAGGGTTAAAAATTAATTATGCAAAACTTTGGGGTCAATTTTAAAATACCATAAGTTAGCTATAAAAGGTTAGTGGCATGTCATGTGTGAGAGTATGGAATAGAGGGATTTTGGTGTGCCACCTATGTTTGGTGGTGAGTAATCAAAGGAAAGAATTAAAAATTGAAAGAAACATAAGTGGATAAATTAGAAACAAGAGAGACATGTGAAAGACTTCCCTTAGCCATTCGGCCATAAAGGAGAGAGTAAAAACAAAGAGAAAGGGAGGAAAGAAAAGAAAAGGGAGGAAGAGAAGAAGAAAATAAATAACAAGGGAGAGAGATTTGAATCAACCTTCTTAAATTGGCTTGGCCTTAATTTCTTTAAGGTAGGTTATCTGGTGCTTTTAGGTTTTTAAATCATATTTGAGAAGTATTATGAGTAGTAAAATACTTCTATACTTGCTTGTAATGATCTTAAGTGAGATATGTTACAAAACCTGCAGAACAGTCATAAAAATGAGATAAATTTGGTGCCTAGAAATGTATAGTTTTAGTTATTATATGGGTTTGGTTATTTTAGATGTTTTATTCCTACATGTGTAGAGTATACACACCAAATTTCATATTATTTCAAGCACTATTACTATGGTTTAACATTCGTGGCTTGAAACCTGTCATGTGAAACTGTTGCTGGCCAGATTCTAAAGTCTGTCTTTGGAAGGGATTAACATGACCTTAAAATAATCTTTTTGTGCCAAATAAAATACTGGATGTATCTATTTAAGTATAGTTTCCATAAATATATATTTTGACTGTATAGGCCTTGTAAATAAATTGTTATGATTTTCGGAGTACAGACTACTCCTGCTGCCAATAGAAATACTGGGCAGATTATGTAACCTAAACTAGTAGTTCCTTGTGTTGGGCTTAATAATGAATAATTAGGTAAATTTCAGGTCTTAAATGGACACTCAAATATCTACACAATATTATAAGTGTACATATGATTAGGGTACTTAAGGAAGAACATCAAATTATTTCTTGCTTGATTACCAAATTAGTTTGCGCATTAGAGGTTAGGTTACATGTTTGGCATGTGCTGTTGATAATATGGTAAATATGACTTGACAGGGGATTAAACCTCTTTTGAGGTACTTGATGACATTTTTTTGACATTTGTGCATGATTATGCATATCACGTGAAGGAGGAGAAAAAAAGTGAGTTGAGAGTGTTTTTGCCAGGGTTAGAAGTTATCCGGCCAGGGTTCTCGTTCTCGTTCATGTCACGATAGTACGTACTGGCTATGTGTACTACTTCCAGAAAGGAATTATTGGCGTGCCTATGATGACGTTAGACTTCTTTTATTGAACCCGCTATATCAGTTGGTTGCGATACGAAAAGTTTCTCGCACTCAGGGAAGGTTGGCTTGTGCATGAGAGGCATATTTGTATATTGATGTCCTCGTACTTGGCTTATATTTGTCTTGAACTTGTTTATACTGTTTCGTTATGCTTAGTGAGATCACGTTAATATTTAGGTCTTTCTTGTCATTCTTGTATATATTCTACAAGATTTCAAATCTTGCTCGATATGCTATTCTCGTTTCTTTTGAAGGCAAATGTGAGCAGATGGTTGTATATGATACTCGATATGTTAAATTATTCATAAGTACGTAGGTATCGTCTCTTCAAGTGACTTGCATTTTTATATTAACCATTCATAATATAATCAATTCATGTTTGGACTTAAAAGCACCGGATACCCTGCTGAGCCATCAGGCTGACCCATTCCCGATACTTTTTTTTCTAGGTTTGGAGTCAGAATATCTGCCAGGGGACGAAAATGATTACCTTGGTGAGGATCAAGAGTATTACGCTAGGTGAGCAAAGTTTTAGTTGTTTTTCTTTTGTTTTGGAGTGTAGCACTTGTATAGGAGAGAGGTGGTCTATAATATAATGTTGTGTTCAGCCTTTTCACTTATTGACGACTGTAACATTTAAGCCATAATTGCGTTGTCTCTTTTGAGGTTTGTAGTAAAGCTCTGTTTATCCTTGAGGATACATATGTTAACCAGCTTATTTAGCGTTGCACCCCTTCTAGGGGGTGTGACATTTAGTGGTATCAGAGCTATAGTTGCTTAAAAGCCAGGCTAAGATCTTTGGAATTCATTAGTTTATTTAATTTTGAAATTTGGTATGGCCTAAACATATTTTTTTGCCTGTTCAAGTGTGATATATGGAGGGGCAGAGAGAGGAAAGTACCATGGGGCAGGGTACACAAGGAACTGACCCTAATTTACGGGAGATCATTGGGTTAGTTGGACGTATAGCCAATGTCCTAGAATATTCACAAAACAATCAGCATCATAGTCAGGTTTGTGAGAGTTCTCAGGTGAGATCAGTTGTAACAACTGATGATCTGACCTTGCTTGAAATGTTTGTTAAGCTTAAGCCTACTCTATTCGCGGGTGGCGCTAATTCAGATGAGGTAGAAGAATGGATAAGCAACAAGGAGAAATTATTTGAGAGAATGCAATTAACTCCTGCACAAAAAGTTTCTTTGGCTACTTTTTATTTGAGTGAGGATGCGGGGTTTTGGTGGAAGACAATTGATACGAAGGCCTGGAGTGAAGCCTACTCAATATATACCACCTCAACAGCAGCATGCATAGGCAGTTAGTTGATATTGCACATTTTGTGGTATGACTAGGCATACAAAAGAGGTTTTTAGGAAGAGAAAGGGGACACGTTTTGCATGTGGGGAGCAGGAGCATCAGATGAGGGATTGTCCTAAGAATAGAGGATATGTGGCTGCCACTGTTGGGGACACACCTACTTCTGGTATTAGTACAAGTAGAAGAGTGAATAAACCAACGATAAAGGCTAGAGCATTTGCACTGGGACATGATGAGGTACATGGATCACCTGCTATTGTTGGAGGTACTGTTCTAATTTCTGGTACTTTGGCTAGAGTATTGATTGATCCTGGCTCTACACATTCATATGTCGCATCACATTTCTTACATCATTTGCCTATGCTGTTGGAGTCTTTACCTTTTGTGGTCAAGGTCAGTACCCATGTGGGTGATTCTTTACATACAGATAGAGTGTACAAAGCCTATGAGATTGACAGGAATAACCATGTATTGCATACCGATTTGATTGCACTGCCTATGAGGGAGTTAGATGTTAGTTTGGGTATGGATCGGTTATCCCACAATCATGCTAGTGTTGACTATTTTGCAAAAAATGTTACTTTACTTTACCAGATCAGTCAGTATTTATTTATGTGGGGGATAAAATTCCAACTGCTATCCCTATTATTTCCGCCTTACGTGCTCATAAGTTACTTGGTAAGGGCTGTGTGGGGTATATTGTGTATGTTATTGACTATTCGAAGATAGTGAGTAGGCTGGAAGATATACCTATCGTTCAGGAATATTCAGATGTTATTTTGCAAGGCTTGATTACTCTACCACCTGATAGGGAGATATAATTTGTTATTGAACTTGTTCCAGGCACTGCACCTATATCTAAAGCTCCTTACAGAATGGCTCCTGCTAAATTGAAGGAGTTAAAGGTGCAATTACACGATTTACTTGATAAAGGCTTTATTAGACCAAGTATTTCACCTTGGGGTTTGCCTGTATTATTTGTTAAGAAAAAGGATGGTACCTTGCGTTTATGTATTGACTACAGACAGTTAAATCAGGTAACCATAAAGAATAAATACCCATTACACCATATCGAGGATTTGTTTGATTAATTGCAAGGAGCTAAGATATTTTCCAAATTGGATTTGAGGTCAGGTTATCATCAGTTAAAGGTAAGGGAGCAGGATATCCCTAAGACTGCTTTCAGGACTAGGTATGCTCATTATGAATTTCTAGTTATGCCATTTGGGATTACTAATGCATCTGCGGTGTTTATGGATTTGATGAATCGCATATTCAAACCATACTTGGATAGTTTTGTGGTAGTCTTTATTGATGGTATTTTGGTTTATTCTCGGGATACCCAACAGCATGCTCAGCATCTCAGACTTGTTTTGCAAACCTTACGGGATAAAAAGTTGTATGCCAAATTTGAAAAGTGTATGTTTTGGTTGGAACAAGTTGCTTTTCTGGGGCATATAATATCAGGTGCAAGAATATCAGTGGATCCGGCTAAGATTGAGGCTATACAATGTTGGAAAATGCCTTCAACAGTATCGGAGGTACATAATTTTTTGGGGTTAGCCGGATATTACCGTAGATTTGTTGACGGATTTTCCAAAATTTCTGGCCCATTATCTTGTTTGACTCAGAAGAAAGTAACTTTTATTTGGGATGATAAATGTGAGATCATTTTTCAGGAGTTGAAGCATAGATTGGTCAGTGCACCTATTTTGGTTCTACCTAACTGGAATGATAATTTTGTAATATATAGTGATGCATCTCACAAAGGTTTGGGTTGTGTGCTTATGCAAAGAGGTAAGGTAATTGCTTATGCATCACGTAAATTGAAGCCATATGAAGAGAATTATCCTACTCATGATCTAGAATTAGCAGCTATTATTTTTGCCTTGCATAAGTGGAGACATTATTTATATGGAGCAGTATTTGAGGTCTACACCAATCACAAGAGTTTGAAATATTTATTTTCACAAAAGGAATTGAATATGAGACAACGTAGATGGATAAAATTATTAAACGATTACAGTTGTTCTATTTCGTATCACCCGGGGTAAGGCTAATGTGGTTGTTGATGCCTTAAGCCGAAAGAATGTGATTGCTAGTTTAATGCTTAAGAAATGGATATGTTGACTGATATGTGTGATTGGAGGCCGCGTGCAACTAGGACGGGATTTTTTATTTGCTAATATTAAATTTTGGCCTGCGTTAATGCAATTGATACGAGAAGTTCTGGGAAGGGACCCAGAGTTGCAAAAAATTAGAACGGAGGTGGAACAAAGGTTGCAACCTGAATGTTCATTATCTTCTGAAGGTATATTGAGATTTAGAGATCGTGTTTGCGTACCAAATGATGCTGAGGTTAAACATGAAATTTTGAAAGAAGCACATCAGAATAAGTACAGTATTCATCCAGGTAGCTCTAAATGTATAGAAATTTAAAATCACATTATTGGTGGAATGGTATGAAAGGTGATATTGCCAAAAAAAAATCCAAGTGCCTAACATGTTAGCTGGTAAAGGCAGAACATCAGAAGTCGGGTGGTTATTTACAGCCTCTATCTATTCCTGAGTGGAAATGGGATCACATAACCATGGATTTTGTGACAGGTTTACCGCGGACTCGAGACGTAAATGATGCGATTTGGGTAATAGTAGACCGTCTTACTAAGTCTACACATTTTCTTACTCTGAATATGAAATATTCCATGGAGAAACTAGCTAAGTTGTATATCGATGAAATAGTTCATTTGCATGGAGTTCCTGTTAGTATTGTTTCCGACAGGAATCCACATTTTACTTCTCGATTTTGGCAAGCTTTTCAGAAGGCTATGGGTACACAGTTGGCCTTGAGTACAGACTTTCACCCTCAGACAGATGGTCAAAGTGAGCGTACTATACAAACCTTGAAGGATATGTTACGAGCTCGTGTGAGAGACTTGAAAGGTAGTTGGGATTCACATTTACCATTTGTTGAATTCTCTTATAATAACAGCTATCATTCTAGTATTGATATGGCTCCTTATGAGGCGATATATGGAAGAAAATGTAGATCTCCAGTTTATTGGTCAGAGGTTGGGGAAGGTAAGCTTATTAAATCTGATATTATTCGTGAATCCACTGATAAGATACAAGTAATTCAACAATGTATCCATACAGCACAGAGTAGACAAAAAAGGTACTCTGACATTCATCGACTTGGTTTGGAATTTGCGGTGGGAGACTTTATTTTTATTAAAATTTCTCCAACGAAAGGAGTCATGAGATTTGGTAAGAAAGGTAAGCTATCTCCGAGGTTTGTTGGGCCTTATGAGATTTTGGAACGGGTTGGTGATCTAGCGTATCGGGTTGCTTTACCGCCTTCATTATCTGGAGTACATAATGTCTTTCATGTATCTATGTTGTGTAAATATCAGCCAGATCCATCACATGTGTTGCATGATCAGCCGGTTCACATATAAGCAGTTATGACTTATGTTGAGCGGTCGATGGAGATTTTGGATCGTCAGGATCAGGTATTGAGGAATAAGGTGATTCCATTGGTAAAGGTCAAATGGCAATATCATGATATTGAAGAGGCTACTTGGGAGCGTGAAGATGAGACTAGGTCAACGTACCCGCACTTGTTCATGTGATAAGGTATGAATTTAGGGACTAAATTCTTTTAAGGTAGGGAGAGTGTGAGACCCCGATCTTAATTAGCTATTAATCATTTTATTAAGTTTAAACATATTTAAATTTGATTGAAATAATATAATCGTATTATATTATTTGTATACATAAGATAATTATTGAAATTAAGTTGTGGGTCCAAAATATAATTATGTAAAACTTTAGGTTAAAAAGTAATTATGCAAAAATTTGTGGTCAATTTCAAAATACCATAAGTTAGTTGTAAAAGGTTAGTTGCATGTCACGCGTGAGAGTGTGGAATAAAAGGATTTTGGTGTGCCACCTATTTTTGGTGGTGAGTAATCAAAGGAAAGAATAAAAAAATGAAAGAAACCTAAGTGGATGAATTAGAAACAAGAAAGACAGGTGAAAGACTTCCCTTAACCATTCAGCCATAAATGAGAGAGTAAAAACAAAGAGAAAGGGAGGAAAGAAAAGAAAAGGGAAGAAGAAGGAGAAAGAAAAGAAAGGAGAGAAAGGGAGGAAGAGAAGAAGAAAATGAAGAACAAATGAGAGAGATTGGAATCAACATTCTTGAATTGGCTTGGCCTTAATTTCTTTAAGGTAGGCTATGCGACACCCTCAACCCTGGTGACATCACCGGGCTGAGTTATCGATCATAATCACATTCAAAACCCTGTGCTGAATACAGAGCAACTACATCCTCATACTCATACATCATTAATAGACGCTCCAAAATGCGTCCTTACAAAAATTTTCTTACAAACATATAGACCTGGAAAAAATTGGACCGGACCCGCGGGTCTACCCGTACCAGGTCAAAAAACCCGGGTACGGGTACATAATTAGGAGACCCGTAAAAAATGGACCCGTACCTGAATCGACCCGTAAAATCCGGGTAAGTTTGGGTCGGTTACCGGGTACCCGGGTTTACCCTGTTATATCAATATATATACCACTTTTAGGGTTAAATCTCTCATTCTCTCCTCTTCTCACTTCCGCCCCTACCTCTCAATTCACTCTCAACCTCACAGATCCCCCCTCTCTCACCATCACAGATTTCTTATCTTAAGTCCCTCTCTCTCTCTCTCTCTCTCTCTCTCTCTCTCTCTCTCTCTCTCAGATCTACCTAAGTCACGGCCACCGTACTCCACCCAAGGCGCCAAGTCGTTCAGTCACTCCACGATCTACCACAAGTCACGCCATCGCGCTGTCGCCTTCGATCTGTCACCTCGTCGCGCCGTCTCCTCTGATTTGTCACGCCGTCGCACCGTCTCCTCCGATCTGTCACGCCGTCGTACTGTTTCCTCCGATCTGTCGCACCGTCGTGCCTTCTCCTCCGAACCGTCGCGTCGTTGCCCCCAATGGTCATCCCGTCTCCCTCTCGCCGCCGATCCGTCACTGTCACCACAGATCCGTCGCCCAGTCGCCACTGAACGATTGCTCGTTGCCTTGTGATTGTTGGATAGATCTTTCAGTCGGTGGATCTTGATGATGGTCGTATCGATGTTCATATTTTTTTCCCCGTTTGATAGTCGTAAAGTTGCCTTGTGATTGTTGGGTAGATTTTGACGATGGTCGTGTCGATGTTCAGATTTTGTTTTCCCATTTGAAAGATATCCGGATTGGTTTTCTTTTTTTCCGTTTGAAAGATGTTCAGATTTTGTTTTGTGGATTGAAAGATGTTCAGATTGTTGTGTAATGAATTGATGGAGAAAGAATGAAAAGTATGTCTAATTACTAAGTAGTAGGTATTTAAAATCTATTTATTCAAAAAAAATAATTAGTCAGGAAAATTTGTGATTTACCCGCGGGTAATACCCTACCCGTAAGGGTAGGGTACGGGTTCTCATAAACTGTACCCGAGAAAAAGCGGGTAAATTTTACCCGACCCGTTTTTTACCCGTACCCCGGCGGGTATACCCGTTTGCCAGGTCTACAAACATACATCATACTGCAGCGGAAGACTTTCAGGTTTTTAAACAACATGAATGTTTACAACCTCATATACGACTGTAGTCGTAAGACACTTAAAAACCTATCTCGCAACTCAATTTTTATCCCACCATTTCCAGCTTGTCATACCTCACACAACTTATCCCATTGCTCAACTTTTCTAGCTTGTTTCTTTTCCCTTTTCTAGAGGGTTCACTTTGATCAACCTTATAGCCTGCACAATACAACATAAGGAATGAGCGCAAATCGCCCAGTAAAGACAACACAAGGAGTATTGTGTACAATAATTCAAAAGACTTGGAGGAATAATGATCATCTCAACGATAGCAATAAATCAAGAGTAGTCAATAAATTTCAACTTCAACATAACTTGTCAAACAAAATTTTTCTTTCGTTAGATTGAGCGGCTTTAAGGCCCAACAGAATATCATTACTGCCACCTTCTCATGGACAAGACTGACTGACTGACTATGCAAGTGAACCCGAAATCCAAGGTTGTAAAAATAAACGTCATTGAAATACAAATCATTAAAATCATCAACATCAAAAGAAAATCAAATGCAATGCACGTGGACACAACAGACAGGACTCGACCAGACATAACAGACTCTGCTCGAGCGACATTCATCCTCTTTGGCTAGTGATCATAATTCATAGGCCATCCTCCTCATATTGATGTCCCATTTTACGGGATGTTCATCTCAGTCTCAAATAAATAGAAGAGACATTGTCAACAAGAAGGGAAATCATCTAAAGTGCTTTCCCTAACCACCTTAGAACGAAGTAGCAGGATTTCTTCAACGGGGCGAACTAAGGGAAAATTTATTTCACCTTATGTCCTCAACAACACATCTTAACAAGGACTACTGGATCAAAAGATCAACCGGTGTTCAGACCTAACAACAAGAGTTCAACGTAACATCATCAATAGGGCGGACTTGGGAGAAGATTACCGCAAGCCCTCAACAATGTGCTTACATAAGAGGAATGTCGACTACCAATAAGTGCCGACATCTCACAACAACACGCAACGACCTCAACAACATCATCATCAATGATAGGGTGGACTCGGGAGAAGTTTGCCAAAAGTCCTCAATAGTGTTCTCAAAGAGAAGAGATCTCGGCTATCAATAACTGCCGACATCTCACAACAACCGCACGATAACCCCTTCACAACACCATCATCAACTTCAAGTATGCTAATCGAATCGAATCATAGCATACTAAGACACCCATCATTAGACCTGGAAAAAAGTGATCCGGACCCGCGGGTCTACCCATACCTGTGCAAAAATCCCGGGTACGGGTATATATATTGAAGACCCGCTGAAATCAGACCCGTACCCGAACCGACCCGTAAAATCTGGGTAAGTTCGGGTCGGTTACCGGGTACCCGGGTTTACCCGGTTATATGCATATATATATGTTTTTTAGGTTAAAACATCTCATTCTCTCCTCACCACTTGCATCCGCCGCCCTCTGGCTCTCAACTCTCCCTCACATATCCCTTCTCAATTCTCACAGGTTCCCTCACCCAAGTCTCTATTTCTCCCAGATCGACCAAAGTCGCGACCACCCTACTCCACTCACGGTGCCTCGTCGCCCGTCGGTCACTCTCGATCTACCGGATCTCCGTCGCCGATCGTTCACAGTCTCCCCGTCGCCATCGATCGTTCACACCGTCGCTACGTCACCACCGATTGTTCTCACCGTGGCCACATCGCCACCGATCGTTCTCACCGTGGCCACGTCGCCACCAATCGGTCCTACCATGGCCCCGTCGCCACTGATTGGTCCTACCATGGCCCCGTCGCCACCGATCCGTTGCCACCATGGCCCCATCGCCACCGATCGGTCATCACCGTGGCCCCATCGCCACCAATCTGTCGCCACCATCGCCAACCGTCACTCCGTCGCTTTGTGGTGGTTGGGTAGACTTTCAGTCAGTGGATATTGATGGTTGTGTGTTGTCGTGGATGTGCAGATTGTTTTTTTTATTCTTATTATTATTCAAAAATGTTCAGATTGGTTTTTTTTTTTAGGGAAAGATGTTCAGATTTGTGAGTAATGAAATTTGATGGAGAAAAGATGAATAATATGATTGTTGGAGGTTAAAGTGTGTAATTAGTAGGAAATTGAAGTCTATTTATTTTAAAAAATAATCAATCAGAAATTGGTGATTTACCCGCGGGTAATACCCTACCCACATGGGTAGGGTACGGGTTCCCAAAAAGCTTACCCGGAAAAACCCGGGTAATTTTTACCCGACCCGGATTTACCCGGACCCGATCGGATAATACCCGTACCCGCGCGGGTCGACCCGTTTGCCTACCCATCATCCTCACTAAATTATATCACACATGGCGGACTAAGGGAATCTATTCTACCCTACGTCCTCAACAGCACAATTCAAATATGCGCATACCGGTCACAATGACTAGCAATGACTAATCATAACAACAAGAATTCAACAACACGTCATCAACATGGCATGCTAATCGAAACAATGAATTAGCATATGCGAACCGCATTGTCCTTACCTCATTGGCTTATAGCCGAAGCAACTCACAATCTCTGATCGCAACGAGCTGCATCACCTAGTCAAATAATACTCTGCTCGTTAGAAATCATTCAACATATACACACTCCTTATTCTACCCCTTCCTATTGAATCGTCCATAGTGTCTGATGACAACTTGTTAATCCGGTCCAATAATTGGATCATTAATCCAGTCTTATCGACGCCTCCACAGTAATCACTTCCATTATTTAACGTATTAACACCATTTCTCACTTCCCACCACTCCGAACGCTTAATTACGCGCGTTTCCTAAAATTTAACGCCAACGTGACAATTTACCAAAATATCCCCGATGGCCGCTACACCACCAGCACCTCAAAACCGCTTTAAAACTATTTTTTAGATTTACTACATCAATTATAGAACAAATAGTCCCTCAGAAAATTTTAAAGGAGAAAATTACCAAAACACCCCCAACTTATGCAAAATACCCATGGCAGCCATCTCAAAACAACTTTAAAATAAATTTTTGGGTGTCTTACACCCCTTCCAGAACTAAAAGTCATTCGAAAATTTTTATAAGAAAATTTACCAAAATACCCCCCGTTGAGCGGCAAATTACTGAAATGCCCCCAGGGGTTCACTTTCACCCCAACGCCCCAAATCAGCTTCAAAACAACCTTTCAGGTATTTTACCACTCTTTCCGGACTAAAAATTTCTTTGAAAAACTTTATCGGGAAAGTTACCAAAATACTCCTCTCGGGTGGCAAATTACCAAAATGCCCCCTAAGGGTTCCCGGCATCAGAAAAAATCTCAAAAGTGCTTTAAAACGCTATTTAAGCCTCCTGAATTCATTCTTGAGCTAAAAAGTATTTTACAAAATTTTCGCCCAAAAATCCCGAAATCGTGGTAAATGGAACTTCTCAACATCTTAAGGTACCCATAAAATTTTCGTGCAAAACCGCATTCGTTTGATATTTTAAATTTCATCGTAAAGTTCCAAATTTCTTGCGTCTGTTATCCCCTTCACAATCTCGGAAAAATCCGAGATTTTTCCACAACATAGGTCTTGTAAAAATAACTGGGGTCTCTTTTTGGCACTTTGGCCAAATCTGAACCCAACTATTTTAAAATATTCGAAATCCAAACTGAAATACCCTAGCTAGCTTTTAGTGACTATTACAACTACTATTCACCTAAGTTTGGATTAAAACACATACTATTCACCTAAGTTTGGATTAAAACACATACTATTCACCTTCTTCCTCACCACCGAGTCTCTTATCACCCTCTGCCACAAATTTCCTCCCTCACCCACTTGATTATCGACTACACTACTCATTAATAACTAATCCACTCACATACATAGCCCATGACCCTATACATTTCCACACACACCCACGCACTTAGGCTACATCACTACACAACTACCATCTCACTGGGCGTCCACCTCCGCAACATAGGCCCTCCCTTCCTTCGCAGCACCACCACACCATTACACCTTCCCTCATTACTCCCACATGCACAAACTCACACATACACACACCTGCGCACCCACATACCAGCACACCGGCTGCCGTGTTGCCTCCCCATCCGCTTCCCCACACCTGCACACACACACACACAGCAGGCCACCCCACCAATAATTACACACAAATTTTACACCAATTTAAGAAATTGAGTTGAGGAATTACCCTAGTGATATAGCTAAAAATATCCCTCCAATCTACGGACGACACGTGGCAGTTATGACACGTAACCCATACTGGCTCATTACTGATATGGCACTTACTGTATCAATCACCGGGAAGAATCCTAAACAGGCTCTGACTCTATTAGCTTAGATTGACATGAGATCCTCTAGGATCCTAAGTAGATTCTGATTAGAGTTGGTCAAAGCCTAGTCATACTAAGACTCCTCCTTCTACCACTATATAAAGGGGTCAAGCCCCTCAGGTAAAGACAAGCTCACACACATACACATTGTGTCTTACTGCTTCTTCAGAGTTCTACATTGTTAGCCATCTCTGACTTAAGCAGTGGAGTGTTCCCCCACCGGAACCCCACCCGGCGGTCACTCTGTGTTCTCTTTTGAAGGCCTGATTTCTGGTGTGGTTCCCGATCCAGTTTTTAGCTGCAACAGATTGGCGCCATCCGTGGGACCACTACAGGGAACATGGCCAATCATTCTTCTTCCGATGACTATTCACATAATCATTCTCAGAACCATCATGCGTGAGAACTAGCAGCTCTCGTCAACCAGGTCGTTCTCATGACCGACACTCGACCCCTTTACGCCGCCATCACGCCAGTTCTTCTTAAGATGTTTACGTCAATGTAACATTTGCTACTCCCGAATCAGAAACTAGACCTCGGAGAAACCGATCTCCAACGTCTACTCTGAAAAACGGTGACCTTCGCCATCGCCTGAACCATCAGCTATTCAAAACACCACATGCAGGCCTTACAAAGGAAATCCATGAACTGAAGGATGTTGTAAACACTCTTCAATGAAAACTCGACATGGCGGTGGCTCCGCCGTCCACTCATCATTCTCATCTTGACTCTAGCGACCTTCGTCTTCGTCTCACCTCCAGATCAAGCTACGGCCGCAAATATACATCAACGACCGATCTGACTTATGATCCGAGAGAGAAGAGCGGAGATCACATGACCAGGAGTGGATCATGCTATCGAAGGGATCCATCAGTCGAAGGTAGTACCAACTCCTCTCCCGAACAGGTCGTCAGAGCTGAGACCCCTCGAAGATCTGTCCCCAAAAAGAGGACGCCTGAGTTTCATTCTCGAGAACGAGACTCCTGGAAGATGGTCCCTAGATATAACTCTTCAGAACGATCTCCCCCAAGGGAAGAATCTGGATATCCATTATCCGAAACCATCGAAAGGCAAAGCTACCTCCCAACTTTCGCATGCCTCAGTGTGACCTCTACGACGGAGCTGGAGATCTAGGAGAACATGTTTATCAGTTTCAAACAAACATGTTACTCCTCTAGGTTTCAGATGTTGTCATGTGCAGAGCCTTTCCTACCACTCTGAGAAAAGCTGCACATGCATGGTTCAAATCTCTACAACCAAGATCCATCTACTCCTTCAGCCAATTATCAGATCTCAAAAACACTTTGTAAGTAGTCGTTCTCGAAGAAAAAAATCGGCGAGTCTGCTAAACATCGTGCAAGAGAAAAACGAATCTTTGGCATGCTTTGTCGGACGATTCAACGCAGCTACTTTGGAAATTGATAACTTGGACGAATCCGTAAAGTATACTGCCTTCCTCCGAGGCCTCCAACCGACATCCAAGTTTGCATTCTCTGTAAACAAAATTCCTCCAGGTAATATGAAAGTCCTTCTCGAGAAGGCTAACAAATATATTCAAGCCAAAGAATACTTGGAGACACACAGAGGACGACGTGGAGAAGAGAATGAAGAAAAGAAGAAACAATCTCGAGAGATAACTCCTCAAGGAGGCAAGTCAGAAAAACAATCTAAACGCGATGATCGACGTCCGAAAGACTCGTTTGCTTCGGAAAATCTGACACCTCTCAATGCAAAACCATCACAGATTCTTCACGAGATCAAAGACAATAAAGCTCTCCAGTGGCCAGACAAAATGAAATCTCGACCAAATAAAAGGAACAAAGATTTATGGTGTCACTTTCACAACGATCATGGCCACACAACTGACAATTGTGGGTCGCTTAAACGAGTAATTGAGGCCCTTATCAAGCGTGGCCAGTTGAGAAAGTTTGTAGCTCCTAGAGAAGGAAGATAACAGACACCTCCGGCCATGGAAGAAAGAGAAGATCGGGAAGAGAATGCGGGTACAATCAACACTATATCTGGGGGATTAGCCGCAGGAGGTTCATCAGGACAGGCTCGAAAAGCATACGCTAGAGAAGTGTGCATAATGAGTCAGCCCCCAAATAAGAAACAGAAGGCAGTACCCGTAGCGGCGATCACCTTTTCCGATGAATATTCAAGGGATATAAAAACTCCTCATGACGATCCATTAGTCATCACAATAAAGGCTGGGAACTTCGATGTAAAGCGTGTCTTGATTGATAACGGAAGTTCCGCAGAAGTCTTATTTTACGATGCATTCAAGAAGATGAACATTCCAACGGACCATCTCCGAAAGATGGATACACCGTTGTATGGATTCTCCAATCATCTAGTTGCGGTCGAAGGTATTATCGCACTCCCAGTTGCGATTGGCATACCGGCACAAGCCAACTTCATGCTTGATTTTGTGGAGGTAAAGGTCCCCTCAGCATACAACGCCATATTGGGACAACCAGCACTCAATCAATTACAGGCTGTAGTGTCAACTTATCACCACAAAATCATGAAGTTTCTCACGGAACACGGGATTGGAGAGGTGAAAGGAGACCAGACTATAGCTCGACAATGTTATGTTACTTCGTGCCGACCAAAGAAGACAAAGAAATTGGACTCTAAGGAAATCTTGACTTGATAGAAAAGGTTCGGACTCAAGCCCATGAACGATCCGTTGTTATAAAACAACGCGTCGCGCAGTAGCATCTTGCCCCGAGGCAAGACACTTTCTTTTTGGGGGGATAAGGGGCTCAGACCTTATCAAAACCCCAATCTCTTAGAAATTGTCTTTAGAAGATTTTTTTCGAATAAATAGGTTGTTAAGCAATCCAGTATAAACTTTATCTTTTGCTCGAGCAATAAAGTTATTTTTCTACGCATTGTACTAATGTAAACTTAGCCAAAACATTATGTCCGAACAGAGTGATGGCCGAACACTCTGCCCGAACAGAGTGATCAACTTAGCCAAAACATTGTGTCCGAACAGAGTGATGGCCGAACACTCTGCCCGAACAGAGTGATCAACTTAGCCAAAACATTGTGTCCGAACAGAGTGATGGCCGAACACTCTGCCCGAACAGAGTGATCAATTTAGCCAAAACATTTTGGCCGAAAAGAGTGATGGCCGAACACTCTGCCCGAACATAGTGATCAACTTAGACAAAACATTCTGTCCGAACAGAGTGATGGCTGAACACTCTGTCCGAACAGAGTATACCACTCTTGGGTTATATAAAAATACAAGAGTAGGCCAAACGGATTAGCTACAGATCTAAGTCCGTGAAGAAACAAAAGTTAATGGGGGCACCGTCACTCCACAAAAGCTTTTACTTCTTCAAAATTTAGGCGAGCGAGGGTGCTCGACTTCTTTGCCAACTCTTTAAGTGACGAATAAAGGGTTTGAGTCAAAGTAAAAATAAATAATATTGTGTGAATGGTAAACAAAAATCATGAGAAACACATAGTAAAGCAAAATACCATGGAATAAAAGATAAAGAGTTTTATAATAAGCCCTTAAAGGGCATCAAAATTCTCTGTCTAAATAAAGCAAAGAGCCTAGATACAAATCTAAGCCTCGGGGGCATCACCAGAAGGACCTTCCCCTGGAAGATGAGAAGCTGCGGCATCCCCTGCCTCTAAAGGCATAACAGTCTCTCCAGATGGAGACACTACCACAGGCAGCACGAAATCAACCAAGGGGATATCAGGAAAGCTGAAATATCCCAAACTTCGAGAGCCGGTTAAATAGCCATCCGTGACCCGAAAAAATAAACGGGCGTTAATTTTGGGTAATGCTCGAGTATTAGTAGAGTATCAACGCTTAAAATAATTTTGGGGTAAAAATGTAATTTTTGAAATTTTGGGGGTATTTTCATAATTTTGGAAAATCTTGGGGGTTAATTTGAAATTTTGAGGAAAATTCTGGGAGAGCCACCACCTACTTATTCTCCTTGCTGACTAATCAATTTAATAGTTAACTAATGGGTTAATATTGAATTGGAAAGTAAAAGAACAAAAACAAAAACAAACAAAAAGGGAAACTTTCCCTTTCGGGAAAGAAAGAACAAAAACAAATGAAGAAACAGAGAAGAGAGAAAACAGAGGGGGGAAATAAAACAAGGGAAATTTCGGCAGAGAGAGGGATTGAGGAATCTCTCCAAGGTGATCTCTCCATCAATTTCGTATGTGTGATTCAACATGTGTTGTGTGTGTTTACTGTGTGCACAGCGTGCGTGCGTTTGAACTGTGTGTGCGTGAGTTGTGTATATATATGTATTATTTCACTTGGTGGTGATTATGTGGGTTTTGACAGAAGTGAGGTGATTCAGTGAGTTGGGTGTATGGCCGAAGGATGGGATGAGGTTGAAGGTGTGTGTTCTTGAGGGTGGGTGTACGGGTGTGTGAGATTATGGGTGTTGAACGTACATAGGTGTGTTAGTGTATGATTTGTGGGAATATGAAAGTGTTGCAAGGGTTGTGTGTGTTTTAATGGTGGGTTTCAGTGAATTTCGAAGACCATCAGTGAGTTGTGTGTGTGTTCGAACGAAGAAGATGAAAAGTGTGTGAAAGAAGGTGTAATAGTGTGTGTGGTAATCTGAATAGTGTTTGTTATTGTCGCTAAAGGTGAAATTCATTTAGGCAGTTTTTATCCAATTTTTTTTATAAATAGTTAGAGCCAAAATTAGCCAAAGTATAAAACTGTAACCCCAAATATTTTTACGAGATGAATGCTCTGAATTGTTTTGGAAATTTTCAGTGTCCGTGAAGAGCGCTAAATTAGGGTACCGATTAGGGAACTTTCCAAATTTATTTAACCTGGTAGACCAAGTTATTTTAATCTGAAATTTTTATAGAAACAATATTTTACTGATATGAATCATTATCTAAAATTTCGGGCCATTCTGAGGCCGATAGGTATTTTATCGCGAAATTGGCTTTTTAGCGCTCGATCCGGACACCGATTTGGAATTTTTGGGCGAAAATTTCCTAAAATACTTTTTAGCCTAAGAATGATTTCAGGATGTTTAAAATAGCGTTTCAAAGTATTTTTGGGATTTTTCTGGTGCGGGAAACCCCTAGGGGCATTTTGGTAATTTGCCACCTCAAAGGGGGTATTTTGGTGATTTGACCCAAGAAAGGCATTTTTACATAAATTCACATCTACGAAGCTTATTTTAGTGATTCTACTTATGAGAAGGCCGTTTGGACGATTTGAGTCTCAGAGGGGCATTTTGGTAATTTTACACCCTAGGGGTGTTTCGGTAATTTTACATACCCGGTGAGGAGGGTTTTATTTTGGGAGTATGCGTGAGTCTGTATTAATTTTATTATATCGTAGTGTAGGCTGTATTCTGATGATTCGATAATTCTATTTAGGTTAAAGCTAAAGGCTTTTCCGGTTAGGATAGGCTAGCTGCGGATGCAGGTAAGAGATTCTATCTGAACTCTGGGTAAGGACTTTTTTCTGAACCCTTATTTGATAACTCGTACTTGTAAGTACTCCTTTGAATTACTTACGACTAATGTCGAACTCTGAAGTATGCATTGATATCAGTATGTTTTTGTCCAGAAAACCCTAATATTGAACCTTGATCGATTATTTGGAAATCTTTTGATGCTCACCTATTATTGCGTGCTGAGCAGATTTGACAATTGTCTGTATCCGTTTTTCCGGATTATTGTGCTTAAAACTCGATAATTATTCGTAATCATTTTTGTTGTTTATCCAGGATGTTTTCTTCTGAAAATTCTGATTTCTTCTGAAAATTTTGAATGCTGACTTTAAGTCAGTATGATTATTGTTATTGGAATCCGAATTGATTTCGGTGATTGAGCTTAGATTAAAGCTCATTGATATTGTTGATTTTCTGTGTTGACCTGGGTTTCCGTTCTGTGGGAGGGCGTAATAAAGCTGGTCTGAATCCTGCAGGAAAAGCAGGCTAGAATCCAAGTGGACTAGAAATTATTCTAGTACATCATGCATGTGTACACTTCTGTGCTTTGCCGGAATGGCATTGCAATCACCCAGGATCAACGTTGATTTTTTATTTTATCTGTTCTGTATACTGCCGTGACTGTTACGGAAATCTGGAAAGTATTATCTGAAATGATTTGTGCTTCTGTTGAAATCCTTTGGAAAATCTTCATTATTTTCTGAAAATGATCTGTTATTGATTGATTTGGAATCCGTCGTGTTTGTTCTGGTTTATTTTGGTATCTATTTGAGATGAGTTTTGACCCTTTTGAAAAGCATTGAGTTTTTTACCATTTGAAGTATTCTGGGAAGTTTCCTCGGTTAGATTCTTTGGAATCGCTTGTAATCCTGTTATTAGTCCTTGTGCGACCTTACTGGGCTTTCAAAAGCTCACCCTTCGTTTGACTCCCTTCTGCAGGTGAGGATAAGTTGTCGCAGATTTGGGAATGGGTTAGAATCTGTGTGAGCTCCGGCGAGCCCGCCACTTCCGTGTAATGAGACCCCTGTGCGGGTTGGTACTGTCGATTCATTTATAAGGAGTTTGTAAAGAACTTAGATTTTAACAGTTTGAGCTTAGGCAGTCTTGTAAGCTCGTATTTGAAGAATTTAAGATGGTGTCGGATTTGATGTTGTGTTAGTGAGTAAATTTGACAGGTTTGATGTGATCCGGTAGGTTAACGACCCGAGAGTTCGGGGTGGCGGAGCTCCGGATTTCCGTGGGCGTTAAAAAAGCGCTCTGGAAACATCTCCTTGGCCTTCGCAAAGCCAAGCTCATAAATCTCAAGGCCATCTTCGGTCCGCTTCTTCAGCCATTCATCCCCAGCATTCCCATCCAAGAAGTCGTCGATGCCTTGGTCTCGAGCTATGGTCACCTCTTCTGCTGCCCTCCTTTTTACTCGCTCCAGCCTCTTCTCCAGAGTCGCAATCTGGGCAAGATGATCTTCCTCTTGCCTGCTCAGCTCTTCAGCACGATGGGTAGCCTCTTGTGCCTCCTTAACGGCTTCCCTCTTCAGCTGAGCCTCCTCGGCTGCCACCTGCCTTTCCATCTCAAAGCGAGAAAGCATTTCCGACCCGCTAGCATACATCTAGAATGAAGGTTGGAACGATCAACTAAATGGAAGTTGAAAGCAAAACAGAAATCCAGTTGGGATAAAAGTACATTACCGTATACACGGCCTGGGCGAAGGAGCAGGCAAAGGTCTCGTGTGTCTGAGTCTGGAAGACTTCCTTACCTCGAGGAAGAATTCCATGTAAAAGATGCTGCTCCGAGACCTGGCTATCCGGCATCCCAAGGTCATCACGCCTAAGTGTCCATCTCGGTCGAAAGATGGGATCATCATCAATGGACACTTGGTCCAGGATCCGTGGAGAACGTTCTGGAGGAGTAACTCTAGTCTTCTTAGGAGCAGGGGGCAACTCCATACTTGGCTGCTTCTCTTTTCGCTTCCCTTTGGCTTTCTGGAGAATGCCAAGGAAGCCTCCCTATTGCGATTTGCCACTTTCGCTAGCCATTTCTGTAATGAAGAAAGAAATCAATACGGGAATAAACATTGAAATCAAATTTAGATCAATGGCTTATATAAAGCACACCTAGAGGAACGGTCTCGGTAGATGACACGCTAGGAATAGCGGGAGGAGGAGGAGGAATCAGAAGACCAGCTGGAATGGGCTTTGGAGGTATGATCTTCGCCCACTCCAATTGCTCCTCCGAAAGAGGCTCTTCTATGCAAAGACCACCTCGAAGCTTAATATGACTAAGTATGTGCTTAGTCAGGTTGTTGGGAGTAGGCTTGCCAGGATTTTCAAAATCCTTGCAGAAAGGATTCCACACTTTGTCAAAGGGTAGCTCCCCCTTGTCTAGGCGGCCGACGAAGAAGTATCTCAAATGCCAACCCTTATTTGACTTCGGACCACCCTTCAAAAGTCGCTGCCTACTATGAATATAATACCATCCCGGATATTTGGCGACTCCTTTGACAAAAAAGATTTCAAAGAACACTCTCATAAAATCTGTTGCATCTGGTTTGTAGCCCGAAGTCTAAACCAAATATATGAGCCCAGAAGCTTCCTCCAACCATTTGGAACAAGCTGCCCGGGAGCCATTCGATAATGCTCAAAGAAACGAATAGCAAATGGGTGAAGATGAAGCCTATACCCAGACTTCACTTGCTCTTCATAGATCCCAATCTCAAATTTTGTGTTGTAGTTAGC
Source organism: Escallonia rubra (assembly GCA_033065855.1). Classification (NCBI taxonomy): domain Eukaryota; kingdom Viridiplantae; phylum Streptophyta; class Magnoliopsida; order Escalloniales; family Escalloniaceae; genus Escallonia; species Escallonia rubra. Next base: position 119,581 of record JAVXUO010002854.1, on the reverse strand, counting down.
TGGTTCTTGCAAACCAGGAAGACGAGCATACCAACCTTCGGAAAGAGGATACTCCCGAATTAACTCCAGCAAATCTTCAGTGGACATCTTGCTTGACTTCTCGTCAGCAGTATACTAAGGCTTGGGATTAGGCTTATCCTCAGCTTGATCCTTCACATCTCCTAAGTCATTTTTTCCAGACAAAGAATGCGAAGGCTGAGAAGTGGAAGGTTGTGGAGGTTGAGAAGATGATGTTGGTAATGGCTGTGAAGTTGAAGGTTGTGGGAATGTTGGATTCGAAGTCCCAACTTCACTTCCTGAAGTCAGAATTCGTTCTGAACTCGAAGATGAGCTACTACTTATAGTTATATTCTCTTGGGGAGACGAAACAGACACTGAAGTCTCGGACATGTTTTCTACTAAAAATAGGAAACTACGAACAACTTGAAGCGCTGAACAGAAAGAGGAGAAGAAAAACTTACTTGGAGAGTCGTATGCTTCCAAATGATTCGAGTGAGGAAGAAATGAAAGTGAAAGACTCATCTTATAGAGAAGCTCCAAGTAACCGTCACTTGGGGAACCCAATGGTTCGTCTCCCCCTACGTGTCAAAAAGCCAAGCAAAGGGAAGTTTGAAAATTTCAAAAACTCCCGCTCAACGACATTAATGGAGAATGAGACACGTGGATGGAACCAAGACCCTGGCCGAATAGCATTCTGCTCGAGCAGAATCATGTCCGAACACTCTGCCCGAGCAGAGTGACCTTTGACTGAACCGAATTCTGCCCGAGCAGAATCACGTCCGAATACTCTGCCCGAGCAGAGTGACCTTTGGCTGAACAAAATTCCGCCCGAGCAGAATCACGTCCGAACACTCTACCCGAGCAGAATGCCGTCCGAACACTCTGCCAGAACAGAGTAACCACGGCCGAGCAGATTCATGCCCGAGCAGAACATATCCGAACACTCTGCCCGAGCAGAGTGACCACGGTCAAGCAGATTCATGCCCGCGTAGAACTCCGTTCGAACACTCTGCCCGAACAGAGTAACCACAGCCGAGTAGATTCATGCCCTAGCAGAACCATGTCCGAACACTCTGCCCGAGCAGAGTGACCACGATCAATCAGATTCATGCCCGAGCAGAATGTCGTCCGAACAGAACCCCGTCCGAACACTCTGCCCGAGCAGAGTGACCACGACCGAGTAAATCCATGCCCGAGCAGAATACCGTCCGAGCAGAATTCTACCCGAGCAGACTTCGTCCGAACACTCTGCCCGAACAGAGTAACCACGACCGAGCAGATTCATGCCCGAGCAGAACCATGTCCGAACACTCTGCCCGAGTAGAGTGATCTTGGCCAAACAGATCCATGCCCAAGCAGAATGTCATCCGAGCAGAATTATGTCCGAACACTCTGCCCGAGCAGAATGATCTTGGCCGAGCAGATTCATGCCCCAACAGAATCCCATCCGAACAGATTCATGTCCGAGTAGAATCCCATCCGAACAGATTCATGCCCGAACAGAATCCCATCCGAGCAGAATCTCGTCTGAACACTCTGCCCGAGCAGAGCGACAATGGCCGAGTAGAATTCTCGCCGAGCAAAATCCCGCCCGAACACTTTGCCCGAGCAGAAGTGATCCTATCTGAACAGATTCGTGCCCGAGCGAAATCCCGTCCGAGCAGAACTTTGCCCGAGCAGAACAATGCCCGAACAGGATCCCGTCCAAGCAGAACTCTGCCCGAGCAGAACCCTGCCCGAGCAGAACCTTGTCCGAGCAGAGCACTCTTTGAATATTTGAAATGTTGACAAACAGATTCAATTCTGTTTTTGGCATATTTCGCTATCAACCGTGGAAAGTGTGCTTCCACCCATTTCATTAACGCTGGTAAAAGCAGGGGGCTTTCGATATAGCTAAAAATATCCCTCCAATCTACAGACGACACGTGGCAGTTATGACACGTAACCCATACTGGCTCATTACTGGTATGGCACTTACTGTATCAATCACAAGGGAAGAATCCTAAAGGGGCTCTGACTCTATCAGCTCAGATTGACATGAGATCCTCTAGGATCCTAATTAGATTATGATTAGAGTTGGTTAAAGCCCAGTCCGACCAGGACTCCTCCTTCTACCACAATATACAGGGGTCAAGCTCCTCAGGTAAAGACAAGCTCACACACATACACATTGTGTCTTACTGATTCTTCAGAGTTCTACATTGTTAGCCATCTCTGACTTAAGCATCGGAGCGTTCCCCCGCCGGAACCCCACCCGGCGGTCACTCTGTGTTCTCTTTTGCAGGCTTGATTTCTGGTGTGGTTCCCGATCCAGTTTTTAGCTGCAACACCTAGAAATGCTTCACTTCCTTCTTTCTCCTCCCTTTCTTTTTTTTCCTTCTTCCCCGAGCTTTCTGCTCTCTCCTTTCTCTGTTGCTCTGTTTTCTTGTTCGGTCTTCATTACTGTTCGTCCTTCCGAATTCTCACTTTCCTCCCCAAATTTCTTTCCTCCCCCTTTTTTTTTCTAGTTAACCCAATCCATTAATTTATATTTGATGGAATTAGTCATCAGAAATTCAAGCTGGAGGTGGCATAATTCGGACCAGCTTCTTCCAATTTTTTGAAACCTCTTGCAAAATTTCAAAATTTGTATTTTGGCCCCCAAAGTTTTTAAAATTAAACTTTGGCCCCACAACTTAGAAAAATTAGACTTTGACCCTAAAACCACACCAACCTCTTATTTCACTTCCTAACACGTAATCATCATAAAAAATGACGCTGCTTAATATCATATGCATCATGTTCACATTTTTTTCCAAAATTATATTTTTGCCCCTTAACTTTCTAAAATTACATTTTGACCCCCAAGGCCAAACCAACATCCCATTTTACTCTAATTAGTCGATTATCGATAAAAATAATAGTATTTTTTTTAAAATAATGCCCTCGATTAATCTAATTCTCGCTTAGATTAAATCAGGGTATTACAGGTTATCTTGTTCTTTTAGGTTTTTAAATCATGTTTGAGAAGTATTATAAGTAGTGAAATACTTATAAACTTGCATGTAATGATCTTAAGTGAGATATGTTACAAAACCTACAAAACAGTCATAAAAATGAGATAAATCTGGTGCCTAAAAATGTATAATTTTAGGTAATAGATGGGTTTGGTTATTTTATATATTGTAATACTACATGTGTAGAGTATATACACCACATTTCAGATTGTTTCAAGCACTATTACTATTGTTTAAAATTCGTGGCTTGAAACCTATCATGTGAAACTGTTGCTGGACAGATTCTGAAGTCTGTCTTCGGAAGGGCTTAACATGACCTTAAAGTAATCTTTTCGTGCCAAATAAAATACTGGGATCCAGCTCTTTAAGTATAGTTTCCATAAAATACTGTATAGGCCTTGTAATTAAATTGATATGATTTTCGGAGTACAGAGATTATGTAACCTAAACTAGTAGTTCCTTGTGTTGGGCTTAATGATGAATAACTAGGTAAATTTCAGGTCTTAAATGGTCACTCAAATATCTACACAATAGTATAAGTACACATATGAGTAGGGTACTTAAGTAAGAACATCAAATTATTTCTTACTTGATTACTGAATTAGCTTGCGCATTAGAGATTAGGTTACATGTTTGGCACGTGTTGTTGATAATATGGTAAATATGACTTGACAGGAAATTAAACCTCTTTTGAGGTACTTGATGACATTTTGTTGACATCTGTACATGATTATGCATATCACGCGAATGAGGAAAAAAGTAAGTTGAGGGTGGTATTTGCAGGGGTTTGAAGTTATTCGGCTAGAGTTTTCGTTCTCGTTCATGTCTCAATAGTACGTACTAGCTATGTGCACTACTTCCCGAAAGGAATTATTGGCGTGCCTATGATGATGTTAGACTTATTTTATTGAACCCGCTATATCAGTTGGTTGCGATACGAAAAGTCTCTCGTACTCAGGAAGGTTGGTGTGATACCCCAGAATTTCTGGAAATTAACTTAACCGCGAGTTTGATGAATTAATGGGGGGTTAGTTATTAATAACATTGCATAGGTGATAATTAAGTGTTAGGGAGCTAAATAAGGGGTGACTGTGACGTTAATGGCTAAATTGTAATTTTGAAAAGTTAGGGGGGCAAAAATGTAAATTTTGAAAATATGGTGAACGGGGGTGTATACTTTATTAAGTAGTATCGTATTGGTGAAAATTAGGTGTTAGGAAGTGAAATGAGGGGTTTTTGTGATTTTGGGGTCAAAGCGTAATTTTTCTGAACTAGAGGGGCCAAAATGTAAAATTTGAAACTTGAGGGGCCAAAGTGCAAATTATAGAAGTTTGCAAAATGTGTCATAAGGTGGGGAGAAGTCTGCCGAGTGTCTTCCACCTCTTGGGGTAGTTGGGCTGACTAAGCCTTAGAAACAATAAACTATTGTAGGGATAAGATTATGGAATGAAAATATAAAAGGAAATTTTTGGGGTGCAAACTAGAAATAAAGCAAACACAAGAACAAGCATGAAGAACAAGAACAGAAGAAGCAGCGGGAAGGAAACATAGAGAGAGAAAAAAGGGGGGAAAAGAGGAAGAAGAAAGAGGGGAAGAAAAGAAAAAAAAGATTGAATCCTAAATCTAATAGGGTATGATCTTAAACCAAAAGTGTGGAAATTGATTGAAATTGTTTGACTATATGTCAGGGGCGGATCTAGAAAATCTAATCGAGGGGGGCCAAAAAAACATAATTTTTTTTTATCATATTATAATTAGCGTAACTCCTTGAATACGTTAAATGCATAATAAAGAATTCAATTGACTACTAATTATTTTTATTTACTATTCATAGTGATTTGTTTAATTTGATAAGCTAAATCAACAACAAAGTACTAATCTTGCATGAATAAAGCTTAGTGCTTACTATATATAAGTATTATTAATATGATTATTAGTTATATGAGTACAATAGGGCATGTAGTATAAGTTAACATTTTACAATAATTCAAACTTAAAAAGAAAAAAGAAAAGAATTTACCTTGATCATTTGTATTTTTTTGTAATCCAAAAATTTAAAATTTGAAAGAGTGAAGATGAAGCAAATGAATGAGAAAGAAAAAGATTATGACGGCCGATGGAATAAAGAGTAAAAAAAAAAAAAATGAATCCCTAATTAATTACTTTTACGATATAATTGTATTTTTGTATATATGTTAAATATGAATATCATTTATATAGAAAATTAGTAAAGAAATCCCAAAAATTGGGGGGGTGCCATGGCCCCCTCTCGTCAGGTGGTAACTCCGCCACTGCTATATGTCATGTGTATATATGTATCTATATATTCAGTTGTATGAGTCTGATTTGGGATGAAGAATCGTGGTGAATTCGTGGTGGAATCATGAACATAAGACCCTAAAACAACAAGGAAAGAGAAAACGAACTAGGTTTTTGAATTGAGTGTGATTTTAGTGTGCATGGTTGGGTGTTTCAGTGGGTGTTTTTCATCCATGGTGGGTTTGATTTGAATTGTGGGTGTTTAATTAGGTGTAATTGTGTTAACCCAATGGATTTAGGATTTTAAGGTGTAGTTGTAATACAATTAAGTGGTTTAAGTGTATAAAACATAGTAGATCCATGCGTGATTGGGGATGAAAATACCCAGGTGTGTCACGGCTGAAGGAGGAAGAAGGCTGTGTGTGTGTTCAAGGTGTGCTAGTGTGTGTGATAATCTGAATAATAGATGTAATTGTCGCTTAAAGTGAAACCTTAATAAGCAGATTCGAATTCGAATTTTTAAAAATAGTTAGGGTTAGATTTAGCCAAAGTGCAAAAATGAGACTCTAGTTAATTTTAGGAGACCTTCATCGTGGAAACATTTCAGATTTTTCCGAGGTCGGGAAGAGGGCTAACTAATGCGGGATTTTTGAAATTTTGTAGTGGAATTTAAAATATCAAACGAGTGCGGTTTCATGCAAAAATTTTATGATAACCCTATAATGCTAGGAGGTTCCATTTTCGAAGATTTTGGGTCATTCTGAAGTTGATTGCTATTTTTGGCTGAACGGGCTTTTAAGCGTTCGGTACGGACACCGGTTCGGGATTTTCGGGCAAAAATTTTCTAAACTATTTTTTAGCTTAAGAATGACTTCAGGAGGTTAAAAATAACATTTTTTTTAGTGCTTTTGAGATTTTCCTGGCACCGAGAACCCTCGGGGGGCATTTCGGTAATTTGCCACCAGAAGAGGGGTATTTTGGTAATTTTACCGCGTAAACTCCGAATTTCGGGGAATGCATTAAATTGAGCATTCTGAATAACGAGAAGCGGGGAATGGGGTTTAAATCCCTAAGTAAAGGGTATCAGCACTGGCGCGGTGCTAGGCTAGGCTAAAGATCCGGCAGTCGGGTCGGAGTAACCGACCGCTATAAAATATGGTAAATAATTGATGAAATGGGTGTAGAATAATTTTGTATTTATGATGGTTAGTAGCTAACGAGCAAAGTCTTATTTGATTAGGTGACCCCGCTCGTGGTGCTTTGAAGTTGTTGGGCTCGTCGGCTAAAAGCCAACTAGGTAAGGATAGTACGGCTCTCTGTATGCTACGAATTTGCTCCTCATGGCATACCCTTCATTGATAGGGTGTAGTATGATGAATGTAGTGTGGTGGATATGGGGTGTCGGCGGTTGTTGTGCCGATATCCTCTTAGCTTGAAATGTTATTGAGGTTTGCGACTAGCTTGTTCTCTAGTCCATTCTGTGCATATTATTGGTGTGATTTCAAATTATCGTGTTGAATCCCGGTCACGTGCATGACTGGAATTTTTGTTGAGTAGTTGATTGATCGAGGACATAAGGTGAACCCAGTTCCCTTATTCCATCCAGTTGTTGTGATTTGTGTTTTGACGATAGCGTGGTTCGGGAACGAACCCTCTTCGTGAGTTCCCTTCTTGTGCTTGATGTCTCTTCTATTCATCTAAGACTGAGATGAACATCCCGGAGTACGGGACGTTATGTGCAAGGAGGGCCAGTGAAACAAAATCACCGACAAACAGGATGTAGGGCGCGCAGGTCAAGTCGGTCGTGTCAATCGAGTCTAGTCAGTCGGGTCGGTGTCTGCATTGCATTTGATTTTACTATGACGTTGTGATTTTAATGGCTTGTATTTTTTTGATGTTTAATTTGGCGATTTCGTGTTCACGTGCATAGTAGTCGGTCAGTCGATTCTGTCAGTTCAGTTCATCAAATGTGGTGATAACGTTGTTCTGTTGGGCCTTAAAACCGCTCAGTCTGGCTAAAGGAAAAAGAAACATGTTGCCTGACTCATTGAATTGATGTTGTGTTATCCTTTGAACTCTGGATTCTTGATATCGTTGGGGTCAATTATTATTTCTCCCAAGATTGTCACTTTGTTGTCCGCGTTACTCCTCGTATTATCTTTACTGGGCGATTTGCGCTCATTCCTTACCTGCAATGTTTCAGGTAGTCAGGGCGAAGTAGGGGAAGCTTCGAAGAAAGGGAAGGAGAAGGCACTTGATCGGTGATTAGGAAAGTAAGACGGTGATATGCGTATTTTGAGAACTAGATATTTTGTGTAAAAAAAAAAACTTTCCGCTGTGCTCGTGTTGAGCTTTTCGATGAAAATGTTTGTAATGATGGGTTTTCTTGAATCCTTATGTATATATTTAAGGATGTTTTTACAATTGCTCTGTATCGACATGGTTTATAATGCAGTCTTGGCTGATAACCCGACTCCGGTGACGTCACTAGAGTTGGGGGTGTCACAGTTGGCTTGTGCATGAGGGGCATATTTGCATATTGATGTCCACGTACTTGGCTTATATTTGTCTTGAACTTGTTTATACTGTTTCGTTATGCATAGCGAGATCAAGTTAATATTTAGGTCTTGCTTTTCATTCTCGTATATGTTCTACAAGATTTCAAATCTTGCTCGATATGCTCGTTTCTTTTGAAGGCAAATGTGAGCAGATGGCTGTATATGATACTCGATATGTTAAATTATTCTTAAGTACGTAGGTATCGTCTGTTCAAGTGACTTGCATTTTTATATTAACCATTCATAATACAATCAATTCATGTTTGGACTTAAAAGCACCGGATACCCTACTGAGCCATCATGCTGACCGCGATACTTTTTTTCTAGGTTCGGAGTTGGAATATCTGTCAGGGGACGAAGAGGATTACCTTGGTGAGGATCAAGAGTATTACGCTGGGTGAGCAAAGTTCTAGTTGTTCTTTTTTTGTTTTGGAGTGTAGCACTTGTATAGGAGAGAAGTGGTCTGTAATATAATGTTGTGTTAAGCCTTTTCACTTATGGACGACTGTAACATTTAAGCCATACTTTCGCTGTCTCTTTTGAGGTTTGTAATAAAGCTTTGTTTATCATTGAGGTATATATGTTAACCAAGTTATTTAGCGTTGCACCCCTTCCGGGGGTGTGTGCCAATACCCTTGTCTAAGAGTTCTTGTAATTGCTCCTCTAGTCCCTTGAGTTCAGTAGGAGCCATTCTGTAGGGTGCTTTGGAGATAGTTGCTACACCAGGAATCAAGTCAATAGTAAATTTGATCTCCCTATCAGGCGGAAGACCACGCAATTCTTCTAAAAACACTTCCGAAAAATCACGAACAACAGGGACATCCCTTAGTCTGACCTCTGCTACATGAGTGTCATGGATGTGAGCCAAATAACCCCTACAACCTTTCCTAAAATGCCGTTTGGCTGGCAGAGACGAAATCAAATTAGGTAGGGTACTGACTATGGCTCCCTGAATCTTGAATTCAGGCTGAATCGGAATTGAAAATAAAACTTATTTGCTAAAGAAATCTATCCTGGCATGATTGGAAGACAACCAGTCCATACCCAAAATCACATCGAAGTTCCTCATATCTAGCGGAATTACCGCTTGTTTTACATCAATGGTCTTGAATACCACTCGTATAATGCACAAGATCTTTCAACAAGAAATATATTCACTCTACATGCGTAATAACAAGCATCAAATGAAGTTTACAGCTAGGTTAAACTAGGGTCCTCACACCTACCCCTCCTTAAAAGAATTTAGTCCCTAAATTCATACCTCAGTAAGGAAAAAGATGGGGATACTTCACTCTGATTTTCTCCTTGGTTGCTTCCTCAATTCCACGGTGTTCCCATAACACCTTAACAAGTGGAATGTTCATGTTCCATAGCGCTTGTTCCTTTCGGTCCAAAATTTGAATCGATTGTTCGACATAAGATAAGTATTTCTGAATCGGAATCGGTTCACGATGCAATACATGTGAAGGATCATGCTCATACTTCCTCAAAATAGATACGTGGAAAACATCATGTACACCAGCTAGCGATGGTTGCAATCCAACCCGATATGCTACTGCACCAATCTGTTCGAAAATCTCAAAGGGACCAGTGTAGCGCGGTGCTAGTTTTCCTTTCTTTCCAAACCTGGCAACCCCTTTAGTAGGTGAAACACGTAAAAATACATGATCTCCTACACCAAATTCCAAATCTCTTATTCTTTTATCCGCGTAACTTTTATGTCTACTCCTAGCCATTAACAAATGATCATGGATCACCTTGATTGTTTATGTGGTTTCTTGCACCAATTTGGGTTCAAGTAACTGTCTTTCACCAACTTCATTCCAACAAACAGGAGATCTGCCCTTCCTGCCATATAGAACTTCAAATTGTGCCATTTCAATGCTATAGTGGTAGCTGTTATTGTAAGAAAACTCCACAAGTGCCAAGCGATCTTCCCAATTACCTTTCAGTTCCATAGTACACACTGGTAACATATCCTCAAAGCTCTGAATTGTTCTTTCTCTTTGACCATCTGTTTGTGGATGGAAAGATGTGCTAAAAGCAAGTCTAGTTCCCATTGCACCTTGAAAGGCCTTCCAAAACCTTGAAGTAAAATGAGGATCTCGATTGCAAATAATGCTTACTGGTATACCGTGGTATCTAACAATCTCTTTTATATACATACGTGCCAACTTCTCTGAGGTGTAAGTCACATTTATAGCAACAAAGTGAGTCGATTTAGTGAGTCTATCAATAATCACCCAAATAGCATCATGTCCATTTCAAGTTCGAGGTAAACCTCATACAAAGTCCATCATAATATGCTCCCATTTCTACTCTGGCATGGATAACGGTTGAAGTAACCCAGCTGGTTTGCGATGTTCCAACTTAACTTGTTGACATGTAAGACAGTTTGCAACAAATTCAGCCACATCTATTCATGTTACTCCATCAATAAATAGACTTTAGATCCTTATACATTTTAGTACTTCCGGGGTTGATAGAATACTTGGACCGATGTGCTTCTTCCATTATCTCTTGTCTCAAGGTATCATCATTCGGAACACATATTTTCTTACCAATTCGGAGCAAACCATCACTGTGCAATGTAAAATCTGATTTGGAACTCAAATCTTTCAAAGTAGCTTGTACTTCTGGATCTCGTGCTTGTGCTTCTCTAATCCTTTCTATCAAAATAGGTTGCACCCAATATATTAGCAAAGACAATACCTGTCTTAAGTAGTCGAGGCTGACAAATGCATGCATCTTCTAACAATTTCCACTCTTTTATCATCAAGTGTGCAACCATAGCTTTTCTACTCAATGCATCAGCAACCACATTAGCTTTACCCTGATGATATTGGATGGTGCAATTATAATCATTGAGAAATTCCGTCCATCTACGTTGCCTCATATTAAGCTCTTTCTGTGCAAATAAATACCTCAAGCTTTTATGGTCCATATACACTTCAAACGCTGCCCCATACAAATAATGCCGCCATTTATGCAGGGCAAATACAATTGCTGCCAATTCCAAATCATGTGTAGGATAGTTTTGCTCATAGGGTTTTAGCTTCCTCGAAGCGTATGCTATATTACCTTTCTCCGCTGCATTATTACACAACCCAAGCCAACATGTGAAGCATCACTATAGATTATAACATAAGATTATCGTGACCTTCCGGTAGAGTTAGAATAGGGGCTGAAATCAATCGCTGCTTTAATTCTAGGAAACTAGCCTCACACTTGGCATCCCAAACAAACTTCACTGATTTTTGAGTAAGCTTTGTTAATGGAATTGAAGTCATTGAGAAATTTTGCATGAAATCATTGAGAAATTTTGCACAAAATCTCCGGTAATAACCTGCCAGTCCCAAAAAGTTACGAACTTCTTTCATAGTAATCGGTCTTTGCCAATTCACAACCACTTCAATCTTTACTGGATCTATGGATACGCCTGCAATAGATACAGTACGTCCAAAAAATGTGACTTGCTGGAGCCAAAATTCACATTTGCTGAACTTTGCGTACAATTTCTATTCACATAAAACTTGCAGCACTACCCGAAGATGGTATTCATGCTGTTCACGGTCCTTGGAGTAGACAAGAATATCATCAATAAAGACTACAACAAAGGAATCCAAGTATGGCTGAAAAACACGATTCATCATGTCCATGAAGGCTGCTGGAGCGTTAGTAACACCAAACGGCATAACAAGGAACTCATAATGACCATAACATGTTCTAAAAGCTGTTTTAGGTACATCTTCTTTTCGGATTGATGATATCCTGATCTCAAATCAAGCTTAAAAAATACCATTGCACCTTGTAATTGCTCAAACAAGTCATCAATGTGCGGAAGTGGATATTTGTTCCTCACAGTCACATGATTTAATTTCCCGTAATCAATGCACAATCTCAACGAACCGTCTTTATTTTTAAAGAACAATACGGTTGGTTGAATAAGGCCTTTATCTAGTCGTTCTTGCAACTGAACCTTCAACTATGTTGGAGACATTCTATATGGAACTTTAGAAACCGGACTTGTTCTTGGCAATAACTCAATAACAAATTCAAATTCTCGATCAGGGGGTAGAGCTTTTTTATATCATTAGGGAACTCATCACAGGACTCACGAACAACTGGAATGTCTTCAATTTTCTGCTATTTCTTACCATGATCAATTGCATAACAAAGGTACCATACACAACCTCTAGAAAGGAACTTACGAGCATGAATAGCAAAAATAATAGGCGTTGAAGAAAACCCTTTACCCCCGACAAATTCCAGTATACCTTGTTCCGGCATATCAAAAGTAACACTCTTAGCATGACAATTAACATCAGCATGATGTTGAGATAACCAGTCCATACCAAGAATGACATCCAAATTCTGAAGGGGTAGAAGTATCAGATGAGCGTTAAGTCCCTTACCACACACTACTACTGGGCATGATCTATATATAACGTCATTAAGTAAGGAGTCCCCCGTAGGTATGCTCACCACAAGTTCATATGGTAAACTCTCAGGTCTCTTACCCAAATGATGCACAAAATGTGGGGCTACATAAGAATGTGATGAACCTGGATCAATCAAAATTCGTGCCAAGTACTGAAAAAAGGAAATTGTGCCTCCAATCACTTCGGCTGAATTTCTTGCCTCCTCTTGTCCCAAAGCAAAAGTCCTTCCATGAAGTCTTGGTTTCCCCGTACCTCGGCCTGTACTCGTTCCCTGCTTGCCACTTTGCTGAATGGGTTTTCGCCTCAAATTAGGACAATCATTCACATGGTGATCCAAGGATCCACGGCCATAACATTTCCCTTCCTTCCTCCAACAAGAATTAGAATTATGCCCAACCTTGCCACAATAAGAATAAGTCAATTTGTACCCTTGTACTTTGTTGAGTTGCAAGCTTGCCTTAAGGTTTTTGCATGCTTCATTGATCATTATATGCCCCTGATCTTCACACTTTATTACCACCGATGTTCAAATTCCTTCCGCCTTGCCAATTCGAAAGATTTGGTCTAGTTCCACTCAACCGTACCCTTTTGCTCTGTATGTCCCCATCGCTCTTCTTAATGAGCAAGGCTCTGTCTACCATTTCGTAATAGTCATCAATATTGAGAATTGAGGTCTTTTCTTGGATTTCCGGCTTCAAACCATCTTAAAACTTTTTAGCCCTTTTATCTTCTCCCTTTACCAAGTACGAAGCGTGCCTAGCCAGTGATGTGAACTCGGTTGCATATTGTTGCACCGTCTGATTGCCCTGCTCAAAATTCAGAAACTCAGCCTCCCTTTTCAGTTTAACACTTCGAGAAATGTAGTTTTTATTGAACTCGGTTTTGAACAATTCCCAAGTGCGAACTGTTTGAGCCGCTGTCCATTTGCTATCGATCATTTCCCACCAACAAGCAGAATCAGTTTCAAGTCTAAAAGTTGCATGTAATAATTTCATCTCATCATTCAGCCCCATGGTCTTAAAGATTTTCTCCAATTCCTAATCCAATTTTTAGCTTTGTCTGGATCACCCTCTCCAACAAACTCTAGTGGATGCATATTCATGAAATTCTTTAGCAATTCAGATTTACCTTGCCCTCCTAGATCGTGGTTAGATCCACGGTGGTTGAGATTATTATTTTGCTGATTCTCCATGCAAGAGACCATACGTCCCAATATCACATCCATATCCTTCAAAGTATCGACGTCATTCCCCGAAGAACTTGCTTCTCTGCCAGCCATTCGTACCTATAAAGAGGCATGAAATTAGAGGAAACTGAAGTTCTAAGATCAAGCTTAAGACTTAAATCCGAAGATCATAACCTGGCTAATAAGCGAAACTTATGCTGTGATACCATCTTAATTGTCACGCCCCGAGAAGCAGAACACGACAACACATATTCTAAACACGCTAACCTTCTTCCGAAGGTAATCAGAGTGCGCTAATTTCATTTGGATATAAACCACACAACACGTCTTTTAGACATATATTACATTCATCCATCCTTACAAATCCAAGCTTATACACACGTACACATCACACTAGTCCCGTAACAAATAACACATATCTACATAGCACACCTAACTCTCTATTTACAAGTGCACAAAGACTTATTATCCCTGATTCTCGGGCACAAAAGGGTACTCAAAATCTTCCTCACCAACGCCCTGGGCCTACCACTTCTTGATCCTCTCTAGTATCTAAAAAGCAGATATGGAAAAGGGGTTAGCCACAGCTAAGTAGATCAAACATATGACCAACATAAGCACTATCTTAATCGTAACAAGCGTGCATAAACCAAACGAAAAAAAACTCATGCATGGCATATGATAGATTGCAGCGAATGAGCAAGAAATAACTCAAGTATAACATATATCATAATGACTCTATGGAGCCCAAATCATAAGCCGAATGCTCGTTCACCGACCATCCTTTATTGGTAAGACCTTAAATTGATCACTCGAAAGCTGAGCAGATCAAATTCAGAGCTTACACAAGACTTTGCACATATTGATAGCATACGTGGCGCAACGTAATGCCCCTGGGAGGTTAACTTGCCGACCAAGCTCAACGTATATCCCGTTTCCATAGAACCCGATTTGCCGGCCTTCGATCCCCGACCACTACTTCCGAAGATTCACATGATTTATAGCATGATATAATGCATTGAGAATGTTAAACACATCAACTATAATATAAAACATTTATATGCATTTCTTAGCTCAAAACAGTTTCAGTGAAGAGAAGACCAGTTCCAAATCTAAGCAATTTATGGTAACATACACTTTGAATTTGAGAGTAATATAAATTCAATGTTAAAGCACACATCTTAAGCGTTTCAGAAAGTTAGAGAACACTCAAATCCTACAAGTATTGAATGAGATATGCTCGTTTAAATATCAACACAGAATCTGCCCAGTTTAATCAGCTTCGACCAGTTTCATGTTTATGCAATTTAGGGCAGTATAAACTTTGAATTAGAGAGTGATCAAAGAAACAATGTTAAAGCTAACACGTCAGCTTTCCAGAAAGCTATAGAACACTCAAATCGAACAAGTATTGAATGAGATATGCATGTTGAAAGATCAACCTAGAATCTGCCCAAATTTCTCTAATCCAATTCTAACACTCCATAAGCACATAATACACCATATATACACACCAACCATGATTAAAACCATGCTCAAGGCTAGGGTGTAGGAATCATCAAGAGCTCCCTCTTTTGTCAATAAGAGAACATCTAACCATCAATGGTTACTAATCTGAAACTGTCACAGCAAATTCTCCCTTTTTTTCTTCCTTCTTCAAGCTCTCAAACCTCTTCTATAGTTTTCTTTAAAAATAGGCAGCTCCCTTCTCTCTTCTCTTCTTGTTTTTACTTTAAAAAATAGAAGACATGAGTGAATAAAGTTTAGAGAAATCTGCTGAGATATCTCCCTAAAGAAACAAGTGTTTCAAGGGGATTAGACCCTTTCCAAGTCTTACCAATAAGAACATGACAACCCAAATCAATATCTAGACTTAACAAACTTCATTAGTACTAGTTAACCTAGATTAGTAACTGTCACGCCCCCGGAAGGGGCGCAACGCTAAACAGGCTAGTTAACACATATACCTCAAGGATAAAAAGAGCTTTACTACAACCTCAAATAGAAACAGCGAAAGTATGCTTAAACATTACAGTCGTCCATAAGTGGAAAGACTGAACATAACATTATATTACAGACCACCTCTCTTCTATACAAGTACTACACTCCAAAATAAACGAAGAACAACGAAAATGTTGCTCACCCAGCGTAATACTCTTGAGTCTCCCCGAGGTAATCCTCTTCGTCCCTTGGCAGATACTCCGACTCTGAACCTAGGAAAAAAAAGTATCGGGAATGGGTCAGCCTAATGGCTCAGTAGGGTATCCGGTGTTTTTAAGTCCAAACATGACTTGATCATATTATGTATAGTTAGTATGAACATGCAAGTCACTTGAACAGATGATACCTACGTACTTAAGAATAATTTACCATATGGAGTAACACATGCAAGCATCTGCTCACACTTGCCTTCAAAAGAAACGAGAATAACATATCGAGCAAGATTTGAAATCTTGTATAACATACACGAGAATGACAAGCAAGACCTAAATATTAACTTGATCTCGCCAAGAATAACCAAACAGTACAAAAGTTCAAGGCAAATATAAGCCAAGTACGAGAATATCAATATGCAAATATGCCCCTCATGCACGAGCCAACCTTCCCTGAGTGCGAGAGACTTTTCGTATCGCGACCAACTGATGTAGCGGGTTCGATAGAAGAAGTCCAACGTCATCACAGGCACGCCAATAATTCCTTTCGAGAATTAGTACGTATAGCTAGTGCGCACTATCAAGACATGAACGAGAACGAGAACCCTGGCCGGATAACTTCCAACCCCGGCAAATAACACCCTCAACTCACTTTTTTCCTCCTCCTTCACGTGATATGCATAATCATGTACATACGTCAACATGAATGTCATCAAGTTACCGTATTATCAACAATACATGCCAAACATGTAACCTAATCTTCCCAGTATTTCAAATGACAGCAAGAGTAGTCTGTACTCCGAAAATCATAACAATTTAATTACAAGGCTTCGACAGTCAAAATATATATTTATGAAAACTAGACTTAAATATATACATCCAAGTATTTTACTTGACACGAAAATATTGTTGTAAGATCATATTAAGCCCTTTAAAAAGACAAACTTCAGAATCTGCCTAGCAACAGTTTCACAAGATAGGTTCCAAGCCACGAATTTTAAACCATAGCAATAGTACTTGAAATAATCTGAAATTTGGCATGTATACTATATACATGTACTAGTGTAACATATAAAATAACCAAGTCCATATCTTAACTAAAAGTATACATTTCTAAGCATCAAAAGTACTCTAATTCCATGACTGTACAGTTTCACAGAATAGGTTTCAATCCACGAATTTTAAACCATAGTAATACTACTTGAAATAATCTGGAATTTGGTATGTATACTCTATACATGTACTAGTATAACATATAAAATAACCAGGTCCATATCTTACCTAAAAGTATACATTTCTAAGCACAAAAAAGTACCCTAATTCCATGACTGTTTTTGCAGATTTCAGTATACATGAACCCCCTTCTCCTTGAATCATTTCGAAAATATATATAAGTGTTTTACTACCATCATAATACTTCTCATGCATGTTCTGAAACAAAAAAAAAAAAAAAAACACACAAGATAACCTACCTTAAAGAATTTTAGGCCAAGCCAATTCAAGAAGATTCTCTCCTTGTTCTTCCTTTTCTTCTTCTCTTCTTCTCTTCCTCCCTTTCCCTCCTTTCTTTTCTTTCTCCTTATTTCTCTCTTTTTCTTCTCTTTGTTCTATTTTGACCGAGAGTTGGTCTTCTACCTCCACCTTCTCTTTTGTTTCTAAATTACCCACTTAGGCTTCTTTCTATTTTTTTATTAGTTTCTTTTGCTTACTCACCACCAAATAATTAATCCTAAGGCAACACATGGCATGCCACTAATACCAACTTTTCATATTTGCATATTGGCCCCCCCAAGGTTTTGCACAATTACTTTTTAACCCCCAAGGTTTTACACAATTACTTTTTAACCCCCAAGGTTTTACATAATTACATTTTGGGCCCACAATTAATTTCGATATTTATTTTATGTAGACAACTAATATAACACGATCATATTATTTCAATCAAAATTAAATATGTTTAATCTTAATAAAATTATTAGTAGCTAATTAAGATCGGGGCCTCACACTCTTCCCTCCTCAAAAGAATTTAGTCCCTAAATTCATACCTGATCATGTGAACAAGTGCGGGTACTTTGACCTAATCTCATCTTCACGCTCCCAGGTAGCCTCTTCAATATCATGATATTGCCATCTAATCTTAACTAGTGGAATCACCTTATTCCTCAATACCTGATCCCGACGATCCAAAATCTCCACCGGCTGCTCAACGTAAGTCATATCTGCTTCTATGTGAACCGGTTGATCATGCAACACATGTGATGGATCTGGCTGATATTTACGCAACATAGAAACATGAAAGACATTATGTACCCCAGATAATGAAGGCGGTAAAGCAATCCGATACGCTAGATCACCAACCCGTTCCAAAATCTCATAAGGCCCAACAAACCTTGGAGATAGCTTACCTTTCTTACCAAATCTCATGACTCCTTTCGTTGGAGAAATCTTAATAAAAACAAAGTTGCCCACCGAAAATTCCAAACCGCGTCGATGAGTGTCGGCGTAGCTTTTTTGTCGACTCTGTGCTGTACGGATACGTTGTTGAATTACTTGTATCTTATCAGTGGTTTCACGAATAATATCAGATTTGATAAGCTTACCTTCCCCAACCTCTGACCAACAAATTGGAGATCTACATTTTCTTCCATATAACGCCTCATAAGGAGCCATATCGATACTAGAATGGTAGCTATTATTATAAGAGAATTCAACAAGTGGTAAATGTGAATCCCAACTACCTTTCAAGTCTATCACACAAGCTCGTAACATATCCTCCAGGGTCTGAATAGTATGCTCCCTCTGACCATCTGTCTAAGGGTGAAAGGCTGTACTCAAGGCCAACTGTGTACCCATAGCTTTCTGAAAAGCTTGCCAAAATCGAGAAGTAAAATGTGGATCCCTGTAAAAAACAATGCTAACAGGAACCCCATGCAAGCGAACTATCTCATCGATATACAATTTAGCCAGTTTTTCCATGGAATATTTCATATTCAGAGGAAGAAAATGTGCAGATTTAGTAAGACGGTCTACTATTACCCAAATGGCATCATTTCCGTCCCGTGTCCGCAGTAAACCTGTCACAAAGTCCATGGTTATGTGCTCCCATTTCCACTCAGGAATAGATAGAGGCTGTAAATAACCACCCGGCTTTTGATGTTCTGCCTTTACCAGCTGACATGTTAGGCACTTGGAAACAAATTTGGCTATATCACCTTTCATACCATTCCACCAATAATGTGATTTCAAATCTCTGTACATTTTAGTGCCACCCGGATGAATACTGTACTTACTCTGATGCGCTTATTTCAAAATCTCCTGTTTAACCTCGGCATCATTTGGTACACAAACACGATCTCTAAATCTCAATATATCTTCCGAAGATAATGAAAATTCAGGTTGCAACCCTTGTTCCACCTCCGTTCTAATTTTTAGCAACTCTCGGTCCTTTCCCTAAGTTTCCCGTATCAATTGCATTAATGCTAGCCAAACTTTAATATTAGCAAATAGAAATCCCGTCCAAGTGGCGCGCAGCCTCCAATCACACACATCAGTTAACATATGCCATTCCTTAATCATTAAACTAGCAATCATATTCTTTTGGCTTAAGGCATCAGCAACCACATTAGCCTTACCTGGGTGATATGAAATAGAACAACTGTAATCGTTTAATAATTCCATCCATCTACGTTGTCTCATATTCAATTCCTTCTGTGAAAATAAATATTTCAAACTCTTATGATCGGTGTAGACCTCAAATACTGCTCCATACAGATAATGTCTCCACTTATGTAAGGCAAAAACAATAGCTGCTAATTCTAGATCATGAGTAGGATAATTCTCTTCATACGGCTTCAATTTACGTGATGCATAAGCAATTACCTTACCTTTTTGCATAAGCACACACCCCAAACCTTTGTGAGATGCATCACTGTATATTACAAAATCATCATTCCCGTTAGGCAGAACCAAGATAGGTGCACTGACCAATCTATGTTTCAACTCCTGAAAACTATTCTTACATTTATCATCCCAAATAAAAGTTACTTTCTTCTGAGTCAAACGGGATAATGGACCAGCAATTTTAGAAAATCCCTCAACAAATCTACGGTAATATCCAGCTAACCCCAAAAAACTACGTACCTCCGATACTGTTGAAGGCGTTTTCCAACTTTGTATAGCCTCAATCTTAGCCAGATCCACTGATATTCCTGCACCTGATATTATATGCCCCAGAAAAGCAACTTGTTCCAACAAAAACATACACTTTTCAAATTTGGCATACAACTTTTTATCCCGTAAGGTTTGCATGACAAGTCTGAGATGCTGAGCATGTTGTTGGGTATCCCGAGAATAAACCAAAATATCATCAATAAAGACTACCACAAAACTATCCAAGTATGGTTTGAATATGCGATTCATCAAATCCATAAACGCTGCGGGTGCATTAGTAACCCCAAATGGCATAACTAAAAATTCGTAATTACCATACCTAGTCTTGAAAGCAGTCTTAGGGACATCCTCTTCCCTCACCTTTAACTGATGATAACCTGACCTCAAATCCAATTTGGAAAATATCTTAGCTCCTTGCAATTGATCAAACAAATCCTCGATATGGGGTACTGGATATTTATTCTTTATGGTTACCTGATTTAACTGTCTGTAGTCGATACATAAACGTAAGGTACCATCCTTTTTCTTAACAAATAAGACAGGTGAACCCCAAGGTGAAGTACTTGGTCTAATAAAGCCTTTATCAAGTAAATCTTGTAGTTGCACCTTTAACTCTTTCAACTCAGCAGGAGCCATTTTGTAGGGAGCTTTAGATATAGGTGCAGTGCCTGGAACAAGTTCAATAACGAATTCTATCTCCCTATCAGGTGGTAGAGTAATCAAGTCCTGAGAAAATACATCTGAATATTCTTGAACAATAGGGATGTTCTCCAGCCTAGTCACTGTCTTTGAACAGTCAATAGCATACACAATATATCCCACACAACCCTTATCAAGTAACTTTTGAGCACGTAAGGCAGAAATAATAGGGACAACAGTTGGACTTTTATCACCCATGTACATGAATATCGACTGATCAGGCAAAGTAAACGTAACAGTCTTGGCAAAACAGTCAACACTAGCATGATTGTGGGATAACCAATCCATACCCAAAATAACATCCAACTCCCGCATAGGCAATGCAATCAAATTAGCATGTAGTACATGGTTATTCATGTTAATCTCACAGGCTTTGTACACTCTATCTGTATATAAAGAATCACCCACAGAGGTACTGACTTTGACCACAAAAGGTAAAGACTCTGACATCATAGGCAAATGATGTAAGAAATGTGATGCGACATACGAATGTGTAGAGCCATGATCAATCAATACTCTAGCCAAAGTACCAGAAATTAGAACAGTACCTCCAACAACTGCAGGCGATCCCTGTACTTCATCTTGTCCCAGTGCAAATGCTCTAGCCTTTATCGTCGGTTTATTCACCCTTCTACCGGTACCAATACCAGTACCAGATACTTCCCCAGCAGTAATAGCCACAGATCCTTTATTCTTAGGACAATCCCTCATATGATGCCCATGTGTCCCACATGCAAAACATGTTCCCTTTCTCTTCCTACAAACCTCTTATGTATGCCCAGTCATACCACAAAATGTGCAATATCGACTAACTGCTTGTACAGGCTACTGTTGAGGTGGTATTTACTGAGTAGGCCTCACTCCAGGCCTAGGTTGAGGTCGTGGTCCAGTTATAAATGGTCGGGGCATAAATCCCTGTGTCTGGGGTCTAGGTGTATACGCCATACTCCTGATATCTGTTCTCAGAAATTTCCTATCACCAGATGTTGAAGGAAATCTTCCTGCCTGCCACTGTGGCACCGGGGGCCTAGATAAACTCAAATGTGCCCTCTTTGCCCGTGTAAACTTCAAAGTCCTCTCAATATTAAGTGTCCGATCTACAATCTCGTGATAATCAGAGATATTAAGAGGTGCTATAGCTTCCTGTATGTCAGGATTCAAGCCAGTTTCAAACTTTTTGGCTTTCCTATCACCACCCTCAACCAGATAGGAAGCATGTCGAGCTAAAGTAGTAAATTCCTTTTCATATTCTTGTACAGTCTTATTTTTCTGTTCAAGTTGTAGGAAAGCCAATTCTCTATCTCTTCTAACACTTGCCGGAATATACTTGTTATTAAACTCAGTAATAAACAAATCCCAAGTTCTTATCACATTATCGGCTGTCCACTTCGCATCAATCGTCTTCCACCAAAACCCCGCATCCTCACTCAAATAAAAAGTAGCCAAATAAACTTTCTGTGAAGGAGTTAATTGCATTCTTTCAAATAGTTTCTCCTTATTGCTTATCCATTCCTCTGCCTCATCTGAATTAGGGCCACCCACGAATACAGTAGGCTTAAGCTTAACAAATCTTTCAAGTAAGGTCAGATCATCAGTAGCTATAGCGTACCTCACCTGAGAACTCTCGCCAACCTGACTGTTGCTGATTATTTTGTGAAGATTCTAAGGCATTAGCTATACGTCCAACTAATCCAATTATCTCCCGCAAATTAGGATCAGTTTCTTGTGTACCCTGCCCCACAGTACTTTCATCTCTCTGGCCCGCCATATATAACACCTGAACAGGTGAAAAAATATGTTTAGGCCATACCGAATTTCAAATTAAAGAAACTAATCAATTCCGAAGATCTTAGCCTGGCTTCCAAGCAACTACAGCTCTGATACCATTAAATGTCACGCCCCCGGAAGGGGCGCAACGCTAAACATGCTAGTTAACACATATACCTCAAGGATAAACAGAGCTTTACTACAGCCTCAAATAGAAACAGCGGAAGTATGCTTAAACATTACAGTCGTCCATAAGTGGAAAGACTGAACATAACATTATATTACAGACCACCTCTCTTCTATACAAGTACTACACTCCAAAATAAACGAAGAACAACGAAAACGTTGCTCACCCAACGTAATACTCTTGAGTCTCCCCGAGGTAATCCTTTTCGTCCCTTGGCAGATACTCCGACTTCGAACCTAGGAAAAAAAAGTATCGGGAATGGGTCAGCCCAATGGCTCAGTAGGGTATCCGGTGTTTTTAAGTCCAAACATGACTTGATCATATTATGTATAGTTAGTATGAACATGCAAGTCACTTGAACAGATGATACCTACATACTTAAGAATAATTTACCATATCGAGTAACACATGCAAGCATCTGCTCACACTTGCCTTCAAAAGAAACGAGAATAACATATCGAGCAAGATTTGAAATCTTGTATAACATACACGAGAATGACAAGCAAGACCTAAATATTAACTTGATCTCGCCAAGAATAACCAAACAGTACAAAAGTTCAAGGCAAATATAAGCCAAGTACGAGAATATCAATATGCAAATATGCCCCTCATGCACGAGCCAACCTTCCCTGAGTGCGAGAGACTTTTCGTATCGTGACCAACTGATGTAGCGGGTTCGATAGAAGAAGTCCAACGTCATCACAGGCACACCAATAATTCCTTTCGAGAATTAGTACGCATAGCTAGTGCGCACTATCAAGACATGAACGAGAACGAAAACCCTGGCCAGATAACTTCCAACCCCGGCAAATAACACCCTCAACTCACTTTTTTCCTCCTCCTTCACGTGATATGCATAATCATGTACATACGTCAACATGAATGTCATCAAGTTACCGTATTATCAACAATACATGCCAAACATGTAACCTAATCTGCCCAGTATTTCAAATGACAGCAGGAGTAGTCTGTACTCCGCAAATCATAACAATTTAATTACAAGGCTTCGACAGTCAAACTATATATTTATGAAAACTAGACTTAAATATCTACATCCCAGTATTTTACTTGACACGAAAATATTGTTTTAAGATCATATTAAGCCCTTTAAAAAGACAAACTTCAGAATCTGCCTAGCAACAGTTTCACAAGATAGGTTCCAAGCCACGAATTTTAAACCATAGAAATAGTACTTGAAATAATCTGAAATTTGGCATGTATACTCTATACATGTACTAGTGTAACATATAAAATAACCAAGTCCATATCTTAACTAAAAGTATACATTTCTAAGCATCAAAAGTACTCTAATTCCATGACTGTACAGTTTCACAGAATAGGTTTCAATCCACGACTTTTAAACCATAGTAATATTACTTGAAATAATCTGGAATTTGGTATGTATACTCTATACATGTACTAGTATAACATATAAAATAACCAGGTCCATATCTTACCTAAAAGTATACATTTCTAAGCACAAAAAAGTACCCTAATTCCATGACTGTTTTTGCAGATTTCAGTATACATGAACCCCCTTCTCCTTGAATCATTTCGAAAATATATATAAGTGTTTTACTACCATCATAATACTTCTCATGCATGTTCTGAAACAAAAAAAACACACACAAGATAACCTACCTTAAAGAATTTTAGGCCAAGCCAATTCAAGAAGATTCTCTCCTTTATTCTTCCTTTTCTTCTTCTCTTCTTCTCTTCCTCCCTTTCCCTCCTTTCTTTTCTTTCTCCTTATTTCTCTCTTTTTCTTCTCTTTGTTCTATTTTGACCGAGAGTTGGTCTTCTACCTCCACCTTCTCTTTTGTTTCTAAATTACCCACTTAGGCTTCTTTCTATTTTTTTATTAGTTTCTTTTGCTTACTCACCACCAAATAATTAATCCTAAGGCAACACATGGCATGCCACTAATACCAACTTTTCATATTTGCATATTGGCCCCCCCAAGGTTTTGCACAATTACTTTTTAACCCCCAAGGTTTTACACAATTACTTTTTAACCCCCAAGGTTTTACATAATTACATTTCGGGCCCACAATTAATTTCGATATTTATTTTATGTAGACAACTAATATAACACGATCATATTATTTCAATCAAAATTAAATATGTTTAATCTTAATAAAATGATTAGTAGCTAATTAAGATCGGGGTCTCACAGTAACTAAGTAATCACAATTAGCTTAATCAAGATTACGGGAAACTAATCAAGCTTAGTCACTAACTAATCAAGGTTAACCTTGACTAATCCAGATAAGCATAATCACGATTATGGCACAACTAATCATGCTTAGGGATAACTAATCGTGCTTATGACCAACTAAACAAGATTAAGACTAAGCTAATCCACCTACTTGAGGTGATTCAATGCCAACACAAGCATACCGCTTGTTCTACATAAATGGTCATGAATACCCCTCGTATAATGCACAAGATCTTTTAACAAGAAAGATATTCATGCTACATGCGTAATAACAAATGTCATATGAAGTTTACAGCTAGGTTAAACTAGGGTTCCTCATACCTACCCCTCCTTAAAAGAATTTAGTCCCTAATTCATACCTCAGTAAGGAAAAAGATGGGGATACTTCTCTCTGATTTCAGCCTCTCTATACCAGGTTGCTTCCTCAATTCCATGGTGTTCCCATAACAACTTAACAAGTGGTATGTTCCTGTTCCGTAGTGCTTGTTCCTTTCGGTCCAAAATTTGAATCGGTTGTTCGATATAAGATAAGTCTTTCTGAATCGGAATCGGTTCACGATGCAATACATGTGAAGGATCATGCTCATACTTCCTCAAAATAGATACGTGGAAAACATCATGTACACCAGCTAGCGATGGTTGCAATGCAACCCGATATGCTACTGCACAAATCCGTTCCAAGATCACGAAGGGACCAATGTAGCGCGGTGCTAGTTTTCCTTTCTTTCCAAACCTGGTAACCCTTTAATAGGTGAAACAAGTAAAAATGCATGATCTCCTACACCAAATTCCAAATCTCTTCTTCTTTTATCCGTGTAACTTTTCTGTCTACTCCAAGCCGTTAACAAATGATCACGGATCACCTTGATTGTTTATGTGGTTTCTTGCACCAATTTGGGTCCAAGTAACTGTCTTTCACGAACTTCATTCCAAAAAATAGGAGATCTGCCCTTCCTACCATATAGAACTTCAAATTGTGCCATTTCAATGCTACAATGTTAGCTGTTATTGTAAGAAAACTCCACAAGTGCCAAGCGATCTTCCCAATTACCTTTCAGTTCCGTAGTACACGTTGGTAACATATTCTCAAAGCTCTGAGTTGTTCTTTCGCTTTGACCATATGTTTGTGGATGGAAAGATGTGCTAAAAGAAAGTTTAGTTCCCATTGCACCTTGAAAGGCCTTCCAAAACCTTGAAGTAAAAGGAGGATCTCGATTGCAAATAATGCTTGCTGGTACACCGTGGTATCTAACAATCTCTTTTATATACATACGTTCCAACTTCTCTAAGGTGCATGTAAGTCACATTTATAGCAACAAAGTGAGTCGATTTAGTGAGTTTATCAATAATCACCCAAATAACATCATGTCCATTTCGAGTTCGAGGTAAACCTCATACAAAGTCCATCGTAATATGTTCCCATTTCCATTCTGACACGGATAACGATTGAAGTAACCTAGCTGGTTTACAATGTTCTTAGTCTCTCTTCTCTAAAAATTTTACATTTCTACAAGATTTGCTACCATTGTTATTTCTTATTAACTACTAACCTTTCCAATTTTCAATTACAAGTATTAGTTAATTGTTTACTAATTACTACTCTTACTAAATTCTAATTACTAACTAATGCTCTTATTCATTTTTTATTTCTAATGCCTTTCTTTACTAATTACTACTGTTACTAAATTCTTATTAATTACTAACTCTCTCTAATTTTGAATTACAAGTATTAGTTATTTTTATTTCTAACTACTAATTACTGTTCTTATTCCTTTGCATTTAATTACTCTTACTAGTTTTATTTTTCATTATAGTAAAAAAATTTAGCTTCAAATATGTCTCGATTTTTGAAAGAGCTGAGCAAACGTGGATCATCATCATGAGCACTACCACCACCACCACGGCCACCACAAGCACCAATCCAAACACCACCACAACCGTTCGTTTGTGCACAAATGACTACAGACTGTATGATAGATACCCAAGCCAATGGGGAGTTCAACCAAAACATTCCAGATCTTGAATACACGCCTTCACAAGATACCCCGCATTATAGTTAAGGATGCAGCTCGGTTGGCAAAGCTACTACTCTGTGGCATGATGGAGAAGGGCCGAGCAATCCTTCTGATAGTCAGCCAGAAGTCTAAAAGGTAAAAAAAGAAAGAAAGCCGAGTGTTGGAATCATTTTGATGATATTATGGTGGACGGCGTCCGAAGAGCTCGATGTAAGCACTGTGCTAAATTATTTTCATGTGGTAGTGGTAATGGACATCTTAATAGGCATTTCCCTCTATGTGAACCTAAACAAGGCCATGTCAAACCTAGCCAAGCACAGTTATCTTTTGACGATAAGTGTTTTGTTTATAATCAGTGAGAGCAAAGAGACAGTCTCGTTGAATTAATTATTCACGATGAACAAGCCTTTAGTTTTGCCAATAATCCTACGCACTCTAGATATATATGAACACTTACGTGCAACCTTTGTAGAAAAAGGTTAATAGAAACACAACTAGATCCGATGCACTTAGATAGTATAATGATGCTAAAGCACGCTTGATTGATTATTTTGATCATTTTGACGGTAGAGTTAGTCTTACTTCTGATGTTTGGCAATCTCCGTTTACTTTTGTTAATTATGGTTGTGTGACGGTCCATTAGATTGATTATGATTAGATTATGAATAAGAGAATCATCGCTTTCGAACTCTTTCCTTATCCGCATTATGCAATTAACATTGTTACTATTATAATTAATGCATGTACTGTGATACCCTCAACCCAGGTGACATCACCGGGCTGAGTTATCAACCATAATCATATTCAAAACCCTGTGCTGAATACAGATCAACTACATCCTCATACTCATACATCATTAATGGACGCTCCAAAATGCGTCCTTACAAAAAAATTTCTTACAAACATACATCATACTGTAGCGGAAGACTTTCAGGTCTTTAAACAACATGTATGTTTACAACCTAATATACGACTGTAGTCATAGGACTCTTCACAACCTATCTCGCAACTCAATCTTTATCCCACCATTCATAGCTGGTCTTACCTCACGCAACTGATCCCCTTGCTCAACTTTTCTAGCTTGTTTTTTTTTCCTTTCTAGAAGGTTCTCCTTGATCAACCTTATAGCCTGCATAATACAACATAAGGAATGAGCGCAAATCGCCCAGTAAAGACAACACGAGGAGTATCGTATACAAATGATTCAAAAGACTCGGAGGAATAATAATCATCTCAACAATAGAAATGAATCAAGAGTTCCAATAAATTTTCGACATCAACATAATTGTCAAACGATAATTTTTCCTTTCGTTAGACTGAACGGCTTTAAGGCCCAACAGAACAGCATTACTGCCACCTCCTCCTGATAGACTGGATTGGACTGACTGACCGACTATGCAAGTGAACTCGAAATCCAAGGTCATAAAGATAAACATCATTGAAATACAAATCATTAAAATCATCAGCTTCAAAAGAAAATCAAATGCAATGCACATGGACACGACGGACAAGACTCGACCAGACTCGACAGACTCTGCTCGAGCGACATTCATCCTCTTTGGCCAATGATCATAATTAATAGTCCATCCTCATCATATTGATGTCCCATTTTACGGGATGTTCATCTCAGTCTCAAATAAACAGAAGAGACATTGTCAACAAGAAGGGAACTCATTTAGAGTGCTTTCCCTAACTGCCTTACAACCAAGCAGCATGACTTCTTCAACGGGGCGGACTAAGGGAATATTTATTTCACCTTACGTCCTCAACAACACAGCTCAACAAGGAATACCGGATCAACAAATCAACCGATGTTCAGAGATAACAACAAGAGTTCAACGTGACATCATCAACAGGGCGAACTTGGGAGAAGATTACCGCAAGCCCTCAACAACGTCCTTACATAAGAGAAATGTTGGTTATCAAGAAGTGCCGACATTTCACAACAATAATGCAACGATCTCTACAGCATCATCATCAACGATAGGGCGAACTCGGGAGAAGTTTGCCACAAGTCCTTAATAGTGTTCTCAAAGAGAAGAGATATCGGCTATCAATAACTGCCGACATCTCACAACAACCACACGATAACCCCTACGCAACATCATCATCAACTTCAGGTATGCTAATCGAATCGAATCATAGCATACCGGGACACCCATCATCCTCAATAAATTCTATCAACAGGGCGGACTAACGGAATTTATTCTACCCTAAGTCCTCAACAACACAATTCAAATATGCGTATACCGGTCACAATGACTACCGGTGTCCAATCATAACAACAAGAATTCAACAACACGTCATCAACATGCATGCTAATCGAAACAATGAATTAGCATATCAGAACCGCATTGTCCTTACCTGATTGGCTTATAGCCGAAGCAACTTGCAATCTCTGATCGCAACGAGCTGCATCACCTAGTCAAATAATACTCTGCTCGTTAGAAATCATTCCACATATACGCACTCCCAATTATACCCCTTCCCATTTAATAATTTATAGCGTCTTACGACAGCTTGTTAATCCGATCCCGTTATTGGATCCTTAACCTAGCTTACCAACGCATTAGCAATAGCCACAATCTCATTATTTCAACGTATTAACATCATTCATCACTTCCCACCATTTCGAATGCTGAATTACACGCGTTCCCTAAATTTGGCGTCAACATGGCAAATTATGAAAATACCCCATCTAGGCGACAAATTACCAAAATACCCCCTGACAGTTCACTACCACTCCAACACCTCAAATCTGTTTCAAAACAACCTTTCAGGTGTTTTACAACTCTTTCCGGACTAAAAAGTCTTTTGAAAAACCTACCAGAAAATTACCAAAATACCCCTCTTCGGGTGACAAATTACCAAAATGCCCCATGAGGGTTCTCGGCATCATAAAAATCTCAAAAGTGCTTTAAAACGCTAATTGAAGCCTCCTGGATTCATTTTTGAGCTAAAAAGTATTTTACAAACTTTTCGCCCAAAAATCCCAAACCGGCGTCTGGACCGAGCGCTTAAAAGCCCGTTTGGCCAAAAATGGCTAACGACTTTGGAATGACCCGAAATCTTAGGAAATGGAACTTCTCAGCATCATAGAGTCCTCATAAAATTTTTGCGCAAAACCGCGCTCGTTTGGTGTTTTAAATTTTACCGTAAAGTTCCAAACTTCCCGCGTCCGTTCACCCCCTTCCCAACCTCGGAAAACTCTGAAATGTTTCCACGACATAGGTCTCCTAAAAATAACTAGGGTCTCTTTTTTGCACCATGGCTAAATCTATCATGAGAATTTTTTAAAATTCGATCAAGGGACTAAATTAACCCTACCACTTTTAGTGACGATTTCGGTCACTATTCATATATATTGGGATCAAACCCACACTATTCACACACCTGCACTTCATCTTCTTCCTCCCTGCCGAGCTCCTTGACTCCACAGCCATGGGATTCAATCTTTCTTCTCCCCCCAATTTCTTTGTAAATCCACACACACCAACACTATCTACACCCTCTCTCACCCCCACGCCACCTTCCCCCTCCATCCCCACGCCCCCTGCACCCACACGGCAGCAGCACCAGCTGCTCCCTTTCCCCCTTTCAAGCTCCCGCAGGGCACTAGCCCCCTCACCGTGCGCCCCATCAACACAGAGCACCCTAGCTATGCACTCACACACACGGAACGCACGCACAGCAGCCCTGTGCTGCTGTTCTTCGCATGTGCACACACACATCACCCACGCACACACAACTCACACTCACACAGCATACCCCCTTCTCCTAGCAGCCACTATGGCTGCTCCCCCTCCCTTTTTCCCTCACACCCACCTCTGTACATCCGTGCGCACACAAATCGCACATCAACACTCGCGCACACAGCTGTGTACAACCCGTATACACCATGAATACACACCAAAAATTATCAATTGAACCCTAAAGATTTAATTGAGAGAAAGAGAGATTACCCTTTTCATTTCTTCCTTTCTTTCCTTTCTTTCTTCTTCTTTCCTCTTCTTTTCTTCTTTCTCCCCTGTTTTTCTTCCTTTCTTTGTTTTCTTCTCCTTCTTTCGAGCCCTGTTTTCCCCCTCCTCTTTTTTTTTTCTTTCCTATTTATTCCACACAAACCATATTTTATAATATAAATCAATTAGTCACCCCCCTTTAAAGTAGGAGGTGTCCATCTCTCCCAAGTTCTTCCCCACCACGTGACACATTTTTTTTTGGGGTTTGCAAAATTACAATTCAGCCCCTCAACTTTCGCTTCATTGCACTTTGATCCCACAATTTTTGTAAAATTATATTTTGGTCCCAAAGCCAAACTAACCTCCTATTTTATTCTAATTACTCGATTATCGATTAAAATAATGCCCTCGATTAATCTAATTCTCGATTAGATTAAATCAGGCTATTACATGTACCACGTTTAAAACAAAGAATAAGATTATAAGTATTAGTTTTGATAATGCTACTAACAATAAAGTTGTTGTTGCATCCTTAAAGGAGAGAGCCTTCAACCTGTACTTGATGGTGAATTATTTCATGTTCCCTGTGTGTGTCGTATAATTAATTTAATTGTTCAAGCTGGTTTAGCTACTGCAGGAGATATTCTTCTCAGGATGGGGTATGACAGCGTTTATTAATAGTTCGAGTCCGAGAACACAACAAGTTAAAGCGTTGTGTGTTCAATATAATTTGCCTCGTAGAAGACCACTTACAGAATTCGTCCATAGGTGGACTCCACATATCATATGCTTTTACATATTTTGGCATACAAAGAAGTGTATACTCATTTCCTACTATTGCAGCTAAAAACTGGATCGGGAACCACACCAGAAAGTAGGCCTGTAAAAAAGAACACGGAGTGACCGCCGGGTGGGGTTTCGGCAGGGGAACGCTCTGATTCTTAAGTCAGAGATGGCTAACAATGTAGAACTCTGAAAAGCAGTAAACAGACAATGTGTATCTGTGTGTGAGCTTGTTTATACCTGAGGGGGCTTGACTCATTTATATAGTGGTAAAAGGAGGAGCCCTAGTAGGACTGAACTTTGACCAACTCTAATCAGAATCTAATTAGGATCCTAGAAGATCTCATGTCAATCTTAGCTGATAGAGTTAGAGCTCCTTTAGGATTCTACCTGGTGATTGATATGGCAAGTGCCAAATCAGTAATAAGCCAACATGGACAATGTGTCATAACTGCCACGTGTCATCCGTAGATTGGAGGGGTATTTTTAGCTATATCATATGCCCCCTGCTTTTACTAGCGTTAATGAAGCGGGTGGAAGCACACTTTTTCCACTGGTGATAGCAAAATATGCTAAAAACATAATCAAATCCGTTTGTCTGACATTTCAAATATCCAAAGAATGCTCTGCTCGGGCAGAGTGTTCGGACGGGATTTTGCTCGGACAGAATTCTGCTCGGCCAAAGTCACTCTCCTCGGGCAGAGTGTTCGGATGGGATTTTGCTCGGGCAGAATTCTGTTCGGCCAAAGTCATTCTGCTCGGGCAGAGTGTTCAGATAGGATTATGCTCAGGCAGAATTCTGTTCGGCCAAAGTCACTCTGCTCGGGCAGAGTGTTCGGACGGTATTATGCTCGGGCAGAATTCTGTTCGGCCAAAGTCACTCTCTTCGGGCAGAGTGTTTCAGACTGGATTCTGCTCGGGCAGAATTCTGTTCGGGCAGAATTCTGTTCGGCCAAAGTCACTCGGCTCGGGCAGAGTGTTCGGACGGGATTCTGCTCGGGCAGAATTCTGTTCGGCTAAAGTCACTCTGCTTGGGCCGAGTGTTCGGACGGAATTATGCTCAGGCAGAATTCTGTTCGGCCCGAGCATAATTCGATCCGAACACTGCTCGGGCCGAGTGTTCGGACGGGATTCTGCTCGGGCAGAATTTTGTTCGGCCAAAGTCACTATGTTTGGGCAGAGTGTTTAGACGGGATTCTGCTCGGGCAGAATTCTGTTAGGCCAAAGTCACTCTGCTCGGGCAGAGTGTTCGAACGGAGTTCTGCTCGGGCAAAATTCTGTTCGGCCCGAGCAGAATTCCGTCTGAGCACTGCTCGGGCAAAGTGTTCGGACGGGATTCTGCTCGGGCAGAATTCTGTTAGGCCAGTCACTCTGTTCTGGCAGAGTGTTCAGATGGGATTCTGCTCCGGCAGAATTCTGTTCGGCCACAGTCACTTTATTCAGGCAGAGTGTTCGGACGAGATTCTGCTCGGGTAGAATTCTGTTCGGCCAAAGTCACTCTGCTAGGGGAGAATTCTATTCGGCCAAAGTCACTCTGCTTGGGCAGAATTCTATTCGGCCAAAGTCACACTGTTTGGGCAGAGTGTTCGGACGGGATTCTACTCGGGCAAAATTCTGTTCGGCCAGAGTCACTCTGCTCAGGCAAAGTGTTCGAACGAGATTTTGCTCGGGCAGAATTCTGTTTGGCCACAGTTTTGGTTCATTCCACGTGTCTCATTCTCCATTAATGCCTTTGAGCGAGAATTTTTCAAATTTTCAAACTTCTCTTATCTTGGCTTCTGACACGTAGGGGGGAGACGAACTGTTGGGTTCCTCAAGTGACGGTTACTTGGAGTTTCTCTATAATAGGAGTCTTTCACTTCATTTTTTCCTCACTCAAATCATTTGGAAGCATACTTCTCTTCAAGTAAGTCTCTTTTCCTCTCCTCTTTCTGTTCAGCACTTTAAGTTTTTCGTAGTTTCCTAGTTTAATAGAAAACATGTCCGAAACTTCAGCATATGTTTCTTCTTCCGAAGAGAATATATATAAGTAGTAGTTCATCTTCAAGTTCGAAACGAGTTCCAACTTCAGAAGTGAAGTTGGAATTTCAAATCCATAACTTCCACCACCTTCGACTTCACAATCATTCATTACCACCTTCATCCTCTCAACCTCCACAACCCTCAACTTCTCTGCCTTCGCATTCTTTGTCTGCCAAAAATTCCTTAGGAGATTTGAAGGATCAAACTGAGGATAAGGCTAATCCCAAGTCTTGGTATACTGCTGATGAGAAGTCAAATAAGATGTCTACCGAAGATTTGTTGGACTTGATTCGGGAATATCCTCTTCCCAAAGGTTGGTATGCTCATCTTCCTGGTTTGCAAGAACCAGCTAATTATGGAACCAAGTTTAAAACTGGGATCTACGAAGAGCAGGTGAAGTCTGGGTATAGGCTTCCTCTTCACCCTTTTGCTCTTCGTTTCTTCGAGCATTATCGCATGGCTCCCGGGCAGCTTGTTCCAAATGGTTGGAGGAAGCTTATTGGGCTTATATATTTGGTTCAGACTTCAGGCTACAAACCAGATGCAACAGATTTTATAAGAGTGCTCTTCAAAATCTGTTTCGTCAAAAGAGTTGCTAACTGCCCGCGATGGTATTACATTCATAGTAGGCAATGACTTCTAAAGGGATGACCAAAGTCAAATAAGGGTTGGCATTCCAGATACTTCTTTGTTGGTCGTCTGAACAAAGGGGAGCTTCTGTTTGATAGAAACTGAAATCCTTATTGTAAGGATTTTGAGAACCCTGGCAAGCCTACTCCTAACAATCGCACTAAGCACATTGTTAGTCACATTAAGCTTCAAGGCAATCTTTCCATTGATGAGCCTCTTTCGGAGGAGCAATTAGAGTGGGCGAAGATTATTCCTCAAAAGCCCATTCCAGCTGGTCTTTCGATTCCTCGTCCTCCTCCTGCTATTCCTAGCATGTCATCCGCCGAGACTGTTCCTCTAGGTGTGCTTCATATAAGTCATTGATTTTAATTTGGTTTCAATTTTATTCATGTGTTGATTTCTTTCTTCATTGCAGAAATGGCTACCGGAAGTGGAAAATCACCGCAATGAGGCTTTCTTGGTGTTCTGCAGAAAGCTAAGGGGAAGCGAAAAGAGAAGCAGCCGAGTGTGGAGTTGCCCCATGTTCCAAAGAAAACAAGAGTCACTCCTCCTGAACGTTCTCGACAAATCCTTGAGCAAGTGTCCATCGATGATGATCCCATCTTCCGACCGAGATGTACACTAAGGCGTGATGATCTTGGGATGCCAGATAGCCAGATCTCTGAGCAGCATCTTCTTCATGGAATTCTTCCTCGAGACAAGGAGGTTTTCCAGAATCAGACTCATGAGACCTTTGCATGTTCCTTCGCCCAGGCCATGTATACGGTAATATCCTTTTTCCCAACTAGTTTTTTGTTCTTATTTTCAAGCTTCCTTTCGCTGATCCTTTTAATTTTTATTCCAGATGTACGCGAGCGGGTCTGAAATGTTGTCTCGTTTTGAGATGGCGAGGCAAGTGGCAGCCGAGGAGGCTCAGCAGAAGAGGGATGTCATTAAGGAGGCAGAGGAAGCCACCCGTCGCGCTGAAGAGCTGAGCAAGCAAGAAGCAGACTACCTTGCTCAAATTGAGACTCTGGAGAAGAGACTGGAGCGGGCAAAGAGGAAGGTGGCAGAAGAGGTGAAGAAGGCTCTAGACCAAGGCATCCACGACTTCCTTGATGGAAATGTTGGGGAAGAATGGTTGAAGAAGCAAACGGATGATGGCTTGGAGATCTACGAGATAGGCTTCACGAAGGCCAAGGAGATGTTTGCTGAGCACTTCCCAGACATCCCCTTGGACGACTTTTTTATGCCTGCAGTCGTGTCTCCATCTGGGGAGACAGCTATGCCTTCGGAGGCAGGAGACGCTGCTGCTTCTCACCCCCCGGAGGAGGTTCCTTCTGGCCATGCCCCTGAACCTTAGACTTAGCCTTTAGCATCAAGGCTCTTTTGTTCTCAGACCGAGTTATTTTGATGCCCCTTCGAGGGCTTTTGTAAAACTCTATATTTCATGATACTTTATTTTACTATGTGTTTTTCGTTGTTTATGTTTACCATTCACACGGTATTATTTATTTTTACTTTGACTCAAACCCTTATTCGTCACTTAAAGAGTTGGCAAAGAAGTCGAGCACTCTCGCTTGGCCTAAACTTCGAAGAAGCAAAAGCTTTGGTGGAGTGACGATGTCCCCATTAACTTTTGTTTCTTCACGGATTTAGATCTGCAGCTAATCCGTTTGGCTTATTCTTGTATTTTTATAAAAACCAAGAGTTATACACTTTGCTCGGGCAGAGTGTTCGGCCATCATTCTATTCAGATAGAATGTTTTGTCTAAGTTTAGCACTCTGTTCGAGCAGAGTGTTCGGCGGATATTCTGCTCGGGCAGAATAATTGGTTGAGCTTACAACAATACTTAGAAAAATAACTTTATTGCTCGAGCAAAAGATAAAGTTTACACTGGATTGCTTAACAACCCATTTATTCGAAAAAATCTTCTAAAGACAATTTCGAAGAGATTGGGGTTTTGATAAGGTCTGGGCCTCTTATCCCCCTAAAAAAAGAAGTGTCTTGCCTCGGGGCAAGACGCTACTGGTAGTATCTGTGCAAGTTCTCAGCATTCCAAGTACGAGGGATGGATTCTCCAAAGAGTGTTCCCAGTGTGTAGGCACCCGGTTTGAGCACCTTTATAACACGGTAAGGTCCTTCCCAATTTGGAGATAACTTTCCCCTTGCTGCTTTTGGATCGGAGACTTCTAACTTGCGGAGGACTAGATCTCCCTCATTAAACTGCTTGGAACGAACTCTTTGATTGTAATACCGCATAACTCGTTGTCTTATAACAACGGATCGTTTATGGGCTTGAGTTCGAGCTTCTTCTACCAAATCAAGATTTGCTCGGAGTCCAACTTCGTTGTTTCCTTCATTGAAGTGCAAGGTTCGTATCGTTGGAACTCTTATCTCAACTGGTAGCATTGCTTCCATTCCATAGCAGAGTAAGAAAGGTGTTTCCCATGTGACCGAATGTGGAGTTGTTCAATAGGCCCACAACACCTTGGGGAGTTCATCCACCCATGCACCTTTAACTTCATCTAGCTACTTCTTTAACCCTTATAAGATCGGTTCATGTTTTCAGTCTGACCATTGGATTGCGGATGAGCTACAGAAGTGAACCTCAAATCGATCGAGAGGTTCGGGCAAAAGGTTCTGAAGTTGTTGTTGTCAAACTGCTTTCTGTTGTCAACGACCAGAGCTTTTAGTACTCCAAAATGGCAGACTACATTTTTCAGAAGAAATCCACACATTTGGCTGAAGTAATGGTTGCCAGGGATTATGCTTCAGTCCATTTGGTGAAGTAGTCTATCGCCACGATCACAAATCGTCGTTGTCTAGACGCCATGGGAAAAAGGCCTAGTAGATCCATTCCCCATATTGCAAAAGGAGTTGGAGAGACAATCGAAGTCAAAGGGGCGACTGGTGTATGTGATACTGGGGCAAACTTTTGACATTTGTCGCACCTTCGTGTGAATTCGATGTCGTCTTTCTGCATCGTAGGCCAATAATATCCTTGCCTTCAGATTTTCAGGGCTAACGTCTGGCCTCCGAGGTGTTGACCACATATTCCTTCATGTACTTCTTGTAATGCGTATAAGGATTCTGACGGGCGTAAGCATCTGAGGTAAGAAAGGCTGAAGGATTTCTTGTATAGAATTCCTTCCACTAATGCATACCGAGCAGTATTGACACGAAGGTTCCTCGCCTCATGTCTTTCACTTGGTAATTCGCCTGTGGAGAAGTATTTGATGATCATGTCCATCCAACAAGGTTCTTGATCTATCATTCCAATCTCAGTTTGAGAACTGACACTGCGATCCTTGAAGAATTTAAGGTAAACCGAGCGTCGGACATTTGTTGCTTTAGCGGAAACAAGTCTTGATAATGTATCTGCCTGAGTATTCTGATCTCGAGGGATTTGTTGAATGTTGAAGTTTTCAAACTTCGCAGCTAATGTTTTGACTAATTGGAGATATTGAGCCATTCTTTCGTCTCTGGCCTCGTAATCTCCTAAGACATGATTGACCACCAATTGGGAATCACTATGAACTGATAGCGAATCCACCTTTAAAGCATGTGATGGCCTTATCCCCACTAGAAGAGCCTCATATTCTGCTTCGTTATTTGAGGCTTGAAATCCAAAGCGAAGTGCATACTCAGTAGTGAAACCTTCTGGACTTATAAGAATGATTCCGGCTCTACTACCACCAACAGCTGAAGAACCATCTACATAAAGATTCTAAGGATCTGTAACCTCAAAAATCACCAACTGAGGGG
Source organism: Escallonia rubra (assembly GCA_033065855.1). Classification (NCBI taxonomy): domain Eukaryota; kingdom Viridiplantae; phylum Streptophyta; class Magnoliopsida; order Escalloniales; family Escalloniaceae; genus Escallonia; species Escallonia rubra. Next base: position 81,789 of record JAVXUO010002854.1, on the reverse strand, counting down.
GGTCTTCAGGTAATGTACACTCGACAATAAGTCTGCTAGGGCTTGAGCTTTAATTGCAGTGCGAGGTTTATATTGGATATCGAATTCCCCCAACTCAACAGACCAGTTTACCAATCTTCTTGATGCCTCGGGGCTCAGTAAAACCTTTCGAAGTGGTTTGTCTGTCAGAACGATGATGGTATGAGACTGGAAATAAGGTCGAAGATGCCTAGCTAATATGATGAGGGCTAGTGCAATCTTGTCAATCTTCGGATATCTTGTCTCTACATCTTGTAAGAGTTTGCTGATGTAATAGATGGGTTTCTGGACTCCATCCTCCTCTCTAACTAAAACAACGCTTATTGTGACCTCGGTGACTGAGAGATATAGAAACAAGTCTTCTCCAGGAAGTGGTTTCGAAAGTAGGGGCGGAGAACTTAAGTATGTTTTGAGTTCTTCGAACGATTTCTGACAATCTTCTGTCCAAACAAAATTTTTTGCTTTCTTGATGGCTCTGAAGAATGGCAAGCATCGTTCAGCTGATCGAGCCATGAACCTTCCCAGGGCTGCGACCCTTCCTGTTAGGTCTTGCATTTGTTTCATGGTTTTTGGGGACGTCATGGTTTGAATGGATTTGATCTTTTCTGGGTTCGCCTCAATTCCTCGTTGAGAAACCATAAATCCCAAAAACTTTCCTGATGCAACTCTGAAAGTGCATTTGAGTGGGTTCAGCTTCATTTTATACTTTCGAAGGATGCCGAAAGTCTCCTTCAAGTCTTTGACATGGAATTTAGACTTTATACTCTTGACGAGCATATCATCAACATAGACCTCCATGTTCTTTCCGATTAAGTCTTGAAAGATCATATTCACTAGGCGTTGGTAAGTTGCTCCGGCGTTCTTGAGTCCGAAGGGCATTACGTTATAACAGTATAACCCTCTCTCTGTGATGAACGAAATTTTGGAGACATCATCCTTGTGCATCATGATCTGGTTGTAACCAGAATATGCATCCATAAAACTTAGTAGTTCGTGACCCAAAGTAGCATCAATAAGAAGGTCAATCCTTGAAAGAGGGTAGCTGTCCTTCGGTAATGTTTTGTTGAGGTCTGTGTAATCAATACAAATTCGCCATATGCCGCCTGGTTTAGGAACCATGACAACATTGGTGATCCAATCAGCAGGGGCGGATCTAGAAAATCTAATCGAAGGGGGCCAAAAAGACATAAATTTTTTTGATCATGTTATATTAGCGTAACTCCTTGAATACGTTAAATGCATAATAAAGAATTCAATTGACTACTAATTATTTTTATTTACTATTCATAGTGATTTGTTAAATTTGATAAGGTGAATCAACAACAAAATACTAATCTTGCATGAATAAAGCTTAGTGCTTACTATATATATGTATTATTAATATGATTATTAGTTATATGAGTACAATAGTCCATGTAGTATAAGTTAACATTTTACAATAATTCAAACTTAAAAAGAAAAAAAGAAAAGAATTAACCTTGATCATTTGTATTTTTTTGTAATCCAAAAATTTGAAATTTGAAAGAGTGAAGATGAAGCAAATGAATGAGAAAGAAAAAGATTATGATGGCCGATTGAATAAAAAGTAAAAAAAAATGAATCCCTAATTAATTACTTTTACGATATAATGGTATTTTTGTATATATGTTAAATATGAATATCATTTATATAGAAAACTAATAAAGAAATCCCAAAATTGGGGGGGGGTGCCATGGCCCCCTCCCATCAGGTGGTAGCTCCGCCACTGCTATATGTCATCTGTATACATGTATCTATATATTCAGTTGTATGAGTCTGATTTGGGATGAAGAATCGTGGTGAATTCGTGTTGGAATCATGAACATAAGACCCTAAAACAACAAGGAAAGAGAAAAAGAACTAGGTTTTTGAATTGAGTTTGATTTTAGTGTGCATGGGTGGGTGTTTTTCATCCATGGTGGGTTTGATTTGAATTGTGGGTGTTTAATTAGGTGTAATTGTGTTAACCGAATGGATTTAGGGTTTTAAGGTGTAGTTGTAATGCAATTAAGTGGTTTAAGTGCATAAAACATGGTAGATCCATGCGTGATTGGGGATGAAAATACCCAGGTGTGTCACGGCTGAAGGAGGAAGAAGGTTGTGTGTGTGTTCAAGGTGTGCTAGTGTGTGTGATAATCTGAATAATAGATGTAATTGTCGCTTAAAGTGAAACCTTAGTAAGCAGATTCGAATTCGAATTTTTAAAAATAGTTAGGGTTAGATTTAGCCAAAGTGCCAAAATGAGACTCTAGTTAATTTTAGGAGACCTTCATCGTGGAAACATTTCAGATTTTTCCAAGGTTGGGAAGAGGGCTAACTGATGCGGGAACTTTGAAATTTTGCAGTGGAATTTAAAATATCAAACGAGTGCGGTTTCATGCAAAAATTTTATGATAACCCTAGAATGCTAGGAGGTTCCATTTCTGAAGATTTCGGGTCATTCTAAAGTTGATTGCTATCTTTGGCTGAACGGGCTTTTAAGCGTTCGGTACGGATACTGGTTCGGGATTTTCGGGCAAAAAATTTCTAAACTACTTTTCAGCTTAAGAATGACTTCAGGAGGTTAAAAATAACATTTTTTTTAGTGCTTTTGAGATTTTCCTGGCGCCAGGAACCCTCGGGGTGCATTTCGGAATTTGCCACCCGAAGAGGGGTATTTTGGTAATTTTACCGCATAAACTCCGAACTTCGGGGAATGCATTAAATTGAGCATTCTGAATAACGAGAAGCGGGGAATGGCGTTAAAATCCCTAAGTAAAGGTTATCAGCACTGTCGCGGTGCTAGGCTAGGCTAGGCTAAAGACCTGGCAGTCGGGTCAGAGTAACCGACCGCTATAAAATATGGTAAATAATTGATGAAATGGGTGTAGAATAATTTTGTATTTATGATGGTTAGTAGCTAACGAGCAAAGTCTTATTTGATTAGGTGACCCCACTCGTGGTGCTTTGAAGTTGTTGGGCTCGTCGGCTAAAAGCCAACCAGGCAAGGATAGTACGGCTCTCTGTATGCTACGAATTTGCTCCTCATGGCATACCCTTCATTGATAGGGTGTAGTATGATGAATGTAGTGTGGTGGATATGGGGTGTCAGCGGTTGTTGTGCCGATATCTCGCTTAGCTTGAAATGTTATTGAGGTTTGCGACTAGCTTGTTCTCTAGTCCATTCTGTGCATATTATTGGGCCGGGCCGGCCCGGCCCATTTTCCCACCCATTTGGCCCAGCCCCAGGCCCGTTTTCTCAGTTGGCCCTTTGGGCTGGTCCATGCCCAGGCCTTTGACATCTCTATCAAGTGGTAGCAAAACTTACTACCAACTACTAGCCTTTGCAACATCCCCGCAAGAACATCCATGCATATAACAAAAAGATAAGGGGATATAGGATCATCTTGCTTGATACCTCACCTACCCCGAAAAAAACCATTAAATTCCCCGTTTATGATGATCGAAAAGCTCGTGCTAGAGAAACAGGCTTGATCCATCTAATAACCGCGGGGGGAAATCTGAGGCAAACAAACACATCAAAGAGAAAATCCTGATGCAAACAATCATAGGCCTTCATCAAATCCACCTTCATGGCGTATTTAGGAACCCTGAAATCCTCCCAAAGATAGTTCCACATGAGCTCTTAAGACAAGAGGATATTATTTGCAATACTCCGAGAGGCAACAAATGCTGTTTGGGAAGGATCAATGAGGTCGCCAAGCACCACCTTAACACAATTAGCAATGATCTTGGCAATGCATTTATAAATCATGTTACAAGAAGAAATAGGCCTGTAATCATTAAGGCTCGAGGGATTAGTCACTTTGGGGATTAAGACAAGGAAAGTATGGTTAACTTCTTTGAGAAGCTGACCATTCCCAAAAAAATCCGAAATTGCTTCCACAAATCTCCTCCCCCACAATATACCATGCCCTCTTAAAAAAGAAGGCATTATACCCATTAGGACCAGTGGACTCACTACAAGAAAAATGACTTTTAGCGACGGGTATTTCCGTCGCAAAAAGTAATAAATCTGTCGCCAAAAACTTTTGGAGACGGACACACTGTCGGTAAAAGTTCGTTGCCTACAACCCCGTCTCTAAAAGTTTTGCGACAGAATTTTGATATTCGTCGCCTAAAGTCAAACTTGAATGACATACGTAAAAATACAATTAGCGACGGATATTCCGTCGCTAATTGTATTTTTCGTATTAACTTTTTTTTTTTAGAAATAATTTATTGTTTAAAATATTTAGCGACGGAAAAATGCGTTGTCAAAAGTTTTGATGACAGATTTTTAGCGACGGATAATCCGTCGCTAAAAATGTTCTGATTTAGAGAAGAAAATCCCGTCGCTAAAAGTTTGACGCTTAATATTTCAGCAATGGAATTTCCGTCGATAAAGAATCATTTATTATAGTCAAATTTTTTAGCGACGGAAGAAAATTCGTCGCTAAATGTCAAACTAATTTTTAAAATAATTTTTTTAATACCCAAACCTGTAATTACAAATTCTCAACAACACAATCTCAATCCAGCAAATAATTCTCAATGCATATTAGGGTTAAATAATTGCTGCTCCATCAGCAATTATTTAACCTTAAAACAGAGGTACACATGTATAAAGAATGAATTCTAAATGTATACAAAGTTCATGAGGGCACGTGAGCGTGGGACAATATAGTAAAGGAGGGGAGGGGAGTACAAGTCGGGGATGGGGCGGGGTGCACTGGAGCGGGATACAAATAGCTAGGAGGCCAAGGAAGGGCTGATCAGGGGTCGGCGATACCCGGATCTGGAGCCTGATGATTGTCCTCGTCCACGGGTGAACTGGGAGGCGGATCCGGCTCGGCATGTCCAGTAGCATTTCCCTGCACGTAAAGGCATGGATGCATTAATCTCGATAACAATCGTATAAAGTGTTTACTCAACGTATACAGTGGTTGTACCTGATTATTCATCGCGATCATCCTATACACCTCCGTAGCAATGCGATAGATCTCGTCCTCTTGTAACGACGTTCGCCTCACGGTCGGTGTTTGCGTCTATGGAGGGGCAGTGGGTGGTGGGGACATTCCTATCAAGATACGTGCAGTCGTACCAGGGAGGCGGTGTATGCGGCCTTTCGGCTAATAACAACCCCCGGCGTATCCAGCCATCGCTTCAATCCCCCAGTACTCGTGCCCGTACTCGTGGATGCTGATGGCGGTCCGGGCTACTGCCCAGACCCCCTGATCAGTTCGTACGAGGCCTGCAAAACAGTGATTTGACATTCAAAACATTAAGGTGACAAACATCGAATACAAAGGCAAATGTTTAATAAACTAAAAAAATTAATTCGTAACTTGCATCGATCTGCTGAGAAATATCTGAAACATAGTCCCCCTGCCTGGTGTTGATCGTCATTATCCTTCTTCCTCACGTGCGTTTGAAAGTACGTCAGAGCACAGACCTCATCCGGCGCCAGGTTTAGGTGCTCAATTACATTGGTGTGTCGAAGGACGTCCTAAGCCACCGACTCCCCCGTGTGCGTGGGATCTTTGTCCTGTCTGTTCTCGCTCCCACTCTTACTCTTGGCCTCCCAAGATGTATCATTCCTCCACCTATCAACCATCTCTCCCCATATAGGTGGAGATATCCAATGAGGGAAAAATTTCTTCCACTCTTCCATCGGGGCACACTCGAGCATCATCTTCCTCGCCCGCTCCCGTGCGTCGTACATCCATTGCCGATCATTTTTTCCAACGTAGGCAAAAAAAGCCTGCCGCCCCAACGCCTGCTGCTCAGGCGACTCAAACTCGAACCCCTCCTGCAAGGCATCCAATTACACAATCAATACGATTAATTTAAAATTACATTATAATTAAACAAATAATGACTGACACAAATGGCTAAAGACCATACCAGCCACTCCTCCCATAAGGACTCCCTCGTCGTGGCATCCCAGTCCTTCCAGTATAGTCGTGGCTCAAAGAATCGGCCCTTCACAAGGACGCCTATCTCCGTCTTCGCTGGAGTCTTCAGGATCATGATAACAAACCAAAGCAAGGGATACATTAAACAAGTGGACAATAATAAATATCGGAATTGAAGATTGTAAGCACTGTATTATGTAATTTTTTTACTTACTGGCCCTCCTAGGTGAGAATAACTCTCTGTTTATGTTGGGGGTTGATGCGCACCCCGCATGTCGATCCACGCCTTGTCGAGATCCTGCAAAGCACCAACAGTAATATAGATCAAATATAATTTAAATACCAGTCTAGCTTATAACCAAATGCCATTATCAAATATACCTGAGGTAGAACCCACAAAAGAAGGAGAACCAGTGGGCGTGTGGGAGGAATCCGCCCGGGGCTGGGCCAGCGGCTGGGACCAGAGCTGGTGCAGGGGTAGCGATTGTGGCTGCCTCGACGGTTGGGGCTAGGCTTGGGTCCTTGCTGCTGGATGTGGGCACTATGTGCCTCATCATCAGCAGGCAATCATGAGGCGGGAGCCACCGGGGTTAATGCAGCTCGGTGTCCACCACGTCCATGGATGGCCCGTAATCTATCCATGTCTGACTTCGTGTATAACAAGTCCAAATTAAAGAAATTAACACATACAAAACAATGTATAGCCCACATCATGTTACAACACTATATAAATGAACCGAGTATATATATGAACCAAGTATAAAAACACTATATGAACTGAGTACTAAAGGAATGCATGTTACAACAGTACAAGTCAATCATCTTCATTTTGGGAATCATCGCCATCATCATCATCAGACTCGTCATACTCTTTTTCCTGGGATTCGTCGTTCTCCTTATCGAGTAATTCTTCCTCTTCGTCAATAGACTCAGCCTCATCATCTTCAACACTTTCTACGTCTTTTGCGCCATCATCTACGACTTTTTCATCTACACCAACTGTTGGTTGAAGATGGAGATCGTCATCCTCGTTGTCCACCTCAACATGTACTGAGACATGTGCTTGTTCAGCTTGAAAGGTGTCTACCTCACTGTCATATGCCATGGGCAATTTCTTGGAATTGATAATTATATAGCAATGAGATTTGGGATTTGCGATGTCCTCCGCGTAAAAAACTTGTACAGCTTGACTAACAAGCACAAACGGCTCTTCTGATGCAAGTCTTGACTTAACATTGACATCTACAATCTCCTGCAAGCTAACACAGATTCTTCTACTGCATGTGACATCGAACCATGTACACTTGAACATTACCAGGTGGTTTGGGGAATCCAGATATGTTAGCTCAATAATCTCATCCAGCTCTGCATAAAGGTCCATGCAATTCTAGTCATAATTGTCTCCGTTGCTCAAAATTCCGTTGTTTTGGGTTTGTTTCATTCAGTCATCATCTTATACGTTAAACTTAAGCCCATTAATGATATAGCCTCCATGATAGGCTGCTTGTTTACTAAGGCCTTGAGCTAGTAATTTTAACAAGGAGGCTACTGGAGCATCGACCGACTGAGCCTATTATATAAGATGGTAAAAATTAAAAAACCACATATGGAGTGGCATATGAAACGTAGTATATTTTGATTAAAGACTTACACGTCTTCTGAACCACTCTGTAAACTGGAATTTTTGATATGATTCAAGTCCAGCGGGATCAGTGATTAAAGATTCTATATCAAATTCAGTGCAAATCGAGAGAGTTAACCCACTGATCACACATTTTCAATTATGTAAAGTAATCATCTGAAGTCAGAAACTTACTTAACGAATGTTGAAGCTTCATCACAATTTAGAAGGGCATTTGCTATTGCAACACTGTACTCTACATCCGTTAGCCACCGAGTATAGGTTCGTCCGAACGGACTACCTGACTGCTTGAATATTAACAATTGCCTTTCCAAATGTGTGCTGGCTCTGGGCTCTTTTTGGCCTAGTTGATTTAACCTTGAATTAACATCAGCCCCAAAATATTGGCTACAAAAGTTTACAAGCTCTTCCATTACGTAAGCCTCAGCAATTAAGCCCTCAACACGAGCTTTATTACGGACTTTCTTCTTCAAACGGAAGATGAACCTAGAAGTTTAACGAATAGAGTTAGGTGGAATATCAATGAATCAGTGTTTGCATTACCCGTAAACGAACAACATAGAGTTAAAGCAATATCAATACTTACCCGATGATCTTCTTTATGGTGTTACATTAACACAATAATGTACAAAATGAAACAGAAAAGAAACTCACCAACTGCTTGACTGATCTAGCAGAATTTGACTACAATCAATTGGGCCTTCTCCTTTCCCTATTAACCTTACATGACAAAGAATCCAAGCTATCTCCCAAAACCCTAGCTTTCACAAAGTTGTATTCACACACACACATAGAGAGAGAGAGAGAGAGAGAGAGAGAAAGAGTTTTCAATATTCCTTTCTGATGCACACCAGAAAACACGATTCTTAATCAGGTCACAATTAAGGCTAGGAAGGGATCCTTAAGGGTTTTCTTGTTTTAGCTACAATAGATTTTAGAGTCAAATATTTATCTCATAGCCTGATATAGAAACTATTAATTATAGTTAACGCCACTAAATAACAGTAACCGCATTCCACCTAAAACCTATTAATTATAATTATCTATTGTTTTACCCTGTTAGTTATAAAAAACAATAATTAAATCTTGAGTTGATGTCTAGTTAAGATGCTTTGAAGTATGTGTCAGTAAACAGGATTTGACAGGTTTGATGTGAAGTGATAGGGTAACTCTCCGGGAGTTCGGGGCAATGGAGCTCCAGATTTTCTGGGTCGTTACAGTTGGTATCGGAGCAGGTTGGTCTTGTGGTATTAAGAGTATAGTTATATGATTCTATAGGCACGGAACTACAGAGTATAGGTAATATTATTCTATAGAATCATATTTCGGTTAACAAGAGTGGGGTAGGATGATTGCAGAGTTAAGAAGTCTGCCTTTAACTTGTAGTTGTACTGTTCTTTAGGCACGTGTTAGTATAACTCTGATAACTGTTCATTGTACCAATATGGTTCACACTCATAGCACTGGCAGTAGAGATAGTACAGAGGGCCAAGAGGTCCCCGATAGAGAGGTACCTGGACCTAATAGGGAGGAACAACAGAATCCAAAACCAATAGCCGCACTGTTAAACACTATGAACCAGATTCTGACCTTGATGACACAGAACCTGACGAACCAACAAGAAGGAGCACAAAATCCGGTTCAACCACAAGTACAACCTCAAGATGAGAGTTCCTTGCGTGCATTTACCAAACAAAATGTGCCTAACTTTAGGGGGTCATTGGACCTTATGGAGGTAGAGAACTGGATTAACAAAATGTAGAATTTTTTTTGATCCATTCACTGCAGCGAGAGATAAAAGATTGAATTTGCTATCTATAAGCTGAGAGATGAGGCTGATCAATGGTGAAAAATGGTAGAAAGGAGTTTGGCTCGTCAATAGTTGGATAAAATGACTTGGGAACAATTCAGGGAATTATTCTTCAACCGGTATTTCTCAACAAGTTATCGTGAACATATGTTGAGAGAATTTTCCAATGTGATGCAAGCAAATTAAGAATCAGTAAACGAGTTTGAGATAAGGTTTTCTCGTCTCGCTAGATTTGCCAACGAAAGAGGATAGATGCCGTAAGTTTGAGTGGGGCCTTAGGCCTAAATTGAGAGATGGAGTGATCTTTGCTCGGTTGATGAGCTATATGGAATATGTAGACTTGGCACACGCTTTGGAGCAATTCAAGTCCAACAAAAGAAAGAGGTACGAGCAAAGGTGGGATGGACAGAAGAAAGCTAGGCATAATTTTTTAGCATAGATCTACAAGGGCTGACAAACGTCAGAAACTTTTAGCCAGCACAGCAGGGTGCCCAAGGCCCGAGGATGGGGCGAAATCACAGATTTAGGCCCTTACAGCTCAGGAATTTAGACCTGGGGAAAGGTTTAGGATTCGAGCAGAGCAGAGTATGGGATTCGGAGGAGCGCATGGTGTAGGCACTCAACTAGCTTAGAGTACTAGATTTTGACCATCACATAATTTTGGAGTTTGACCTACACAAAATACTGGTTAGGGTGGCAGGTCAAATTTTTCGGCCACCCCATGTATCATGTGCGGGAGGTATCATGGCGGTAGGCCATGCAATAGAGTTATTGGAGGGTGTTTTAGGCGTGGTAGTGTGGAGCATCAAGTTTGAGACTGTCCAGTTGTTAGAAATAATCTGTCAACTTTACGTTCCTCACCTACAACTAGTGCATCAACAAGTAGAGGTCCTCATTGGGAAAGAGGACAAGGTCGATAGGGGCAGACTCGGCAGTCCCAAGTCCAGCAGGAGCAGAGGCCTGGGACATCAGCCAGACTTTATTCAATGTTTGCTTAAGATGCTACTACATCCACTAACGTGGTGTGAAGTACACTGCAGGTTAACCCATTAGATGCTCATTCATTGTTTGACTCTGGAGTGTCATATCTTTTGTATCCCTTACTTTTGCACATCAATTGAAGGTGAAAACCTGTCTCTTAGAGGCTGACCTTGTGCTAAGTAATCCGTTAGGAGAGTATTTGACGGTTTCTATAGTTCTTTATAACTTTACTATCCATGTAAGGGATATAGATCTTCCTATGGGCTTCATTACATTTGTTGTTCACGATCTCGATATCATACTAGGCATGAATTGGTGATTCTCTAATCACGCATCCGTAGATTGTCAGGGGAAATGTTAGTAGTGTTTAATAGTTCATAAGTTATCAGTAGTAGTTAAGTTAGTGATTTTATTTATAAGTGAGAGTGGTACTTTTGAGAAACGACTGGTGTTAAGTCCAAAAATTGGTTTGAGAGTACGATAAGAAGTGTGAATCCTACTTTGTCATCTCGTTCATTCCTTTGTATGTTGAATTCAATTGCGACTTAATTGAATGCCACTTGCTCAGAGACGTCGGAGAAGATGTCATTCATACTGAGTCATCTTATTCTTTTTCTAGGATATTTCTCTGCTTCTTTCAAATCTATTTGGACTGGATGGGGTAGTATCAGACTCACTGGCCATCGAAAAGCTATGAATCATGTTAAGGACCAATAACCTTTACTGATCGTAATTGTTTCGAGTCATTGGGTTGACTTTGCTTCGTCATACCTACACCATTGTCATAAAATTTTATTATGAATCTCGAGAGCCAATATGTATGATTTTGTTAAAGTTTTTCACATTTTGATCGCTCGGTCATGATTATTATTATCATTTGACCCCTAAATGCTTGATTGAGATATCTATTTGTTGTGATTGACGTTAGATGTTTCGTTGTATAAGCATCACTGATCCTATGTGATTGGTGCTTGTTTAGTGTATTCCAAAATAATAATATATGAAGAATGATATTCATACCTAATCTGATTATCATCATTCTACTGTGTTTTATTCTCAATTAAATTTGAAAATTGGCAATATGTTATGTACGTGTATCTTTACCTGATTTAGGATTTGCATAGTTTTACCTACCCTAAAATGAGATTATGTAAACTCCTAAGCCTCATATAATCGGTGAGTGAGAGTAGGCTTTGAGAACGTGGAGTACGTTTTGACAACTTATTTGATATTCCAGTATAAGGATGAGATTCAAAGATTTTAAACGTTTGAAATTGAAAGATTTTAAATGTTTAAACGAAAAAGATGGCATAGGTTAAGACTATAGATTTTTGGTAAATAATGTGGTTGTGAATCATAAGTGATGTGATAACTTAGAGCCTTAAACTCTAGTGGAAGTGCAGTACATGCGTATGCGGGATCATATTTGCGCTATGTTAAGATAATCCATCTCTCTGTGATGAATTTGGTAATAATTTTAAGTTCTTGTTGATGGGAGACATCAGAGTGCGCAGTGAAAGTCTACTGGCTATAGTTTTATGTCCTTTGTTATATGGAAGTACTTATAGGAATTGGTTATCCACATTAGCTTTTGTGGAGTGCAAGTCACACGTGGCCATCGCCCAGTATTTTAGTGCACCTTGAGCTTCAAGTTAAGCTCGCTATTCTTAAGTAGATTGTACAAGAGTATAATCTGCTATATTGCCTGTACAACATAATTGAGGTAGATTGGATTAGAGATTGATTTAATTTGTTTTAAATGCATTTAATTTAGAATGGTGTAAATTCACTCCAATGAGTTTTGTATTGGCTAAGTCATCGCTGGTGAAGTATCGAAACGGTTAGAGCGCAAGTGGTTGCGTGACAGGTATAAGCTTAGCGTAAATTTTGAATTAAATCGTTATCTTTGGGTATTTGTGGAACATGAATTTGTGTGTGAAGGTTAAATGTAACTCAGCTACTATGTGGTATCAGAGTGACGCAATAGAAGCGGAGTGCCTAGATGTTATAAGTGATAGGAAATCCGAGATCAAATTTTGAGGACAAAATTTTTAGAAGGTGGGGAGAATGTAATATCCATACTTTTATGAGCTGTTTAAAATAAATATTAGTGACCCAAAAAATAAATGGTCGATAAATTTAAGCAATGGTCGGAGATTAGTAGAGAATGGAGGCTTAAAAGAATTTTCGGGGAAGGAAGGAAAAAACAAGAAAATAGAAACAGAAGAAAGAAGAAACAGTACAGTGAAAGAGAAGAACATAGCAGTAAGCTCGGGCAAAAACATAGATGAAAAATCAGGGGAAAGGGGAGGAATTGAGAGAATTCTTCAAGGTAATCTCTCTAATTTCTAAATGGGTTTTTTCAGTAATGTGTATGTTTAAACACCGTGAAGTGTGAGATTGGTTTATGTGCAATGTGTGTGTGTGTGTGTGTGTGTGTGTGTGTGTGTGTGCAGTGTGAGTTTGTGTGTTTCAGATGGATTGTGGTGCATTTTGTGTGTGTTACGGGGAGTGGAGAGGTGTATGGACTAGTCCAATTGTGCAAGTGTGAGTATGTGAAGTTAGCAGGTGTGTGTGTGTGTGCGCGTGCATTCATAGTGAGACTGTATATTTGTTGCGTACGTTTGTGCTTCAGGTGTAGTGTGTAGGTGTGTAATTGTGTCATGTAGTGTGCGTATATGTGTTTAGGAGGGAGTAGGGATGTGTGTGTAATAGGTGTATTTAAATGTGTGAGAGTGTGTTTAGGTGTGATTATGTGTGGGTATATGTAGCAGTGTGTGTGAATTGAGTGCTATGGCAGAGAGGGGGAGAAGTGAGGAAGAATCTGTTTGTGCCGGATGTGTGTTAGTGTGTGTTTTGATTGTGAACAGTAAGTGCAATTGTCACTAAAGATAAGAAATTTTTAGGCATTTTATTTCAATTGTTTTTTAAAAATAGTTCTACTTATATTTCGACCGAGTTCAAAATAGTAACCTTTATTATTTTTACGAAAGTATGCTGTGAAATTTTTTGGGATTTTTCGGTGTCCCCGAAGGACGCTAAATTAGGGTATTAATTAAAAGGAATTTACAGATTATTTGACATAGCAAACCAAGTTATTTTAATCTAAAATTTTTAGGAAAATCTTATATTACTGATATGTTTCAGTATCTAAAATTCCATACCATCCAAAGTCGATAGCTATTGTTAGCAGAACTGGCTTTTGAGCGCTCGGTCCAGACACCGGTTTCGGATTTTCAGACAAAATTTTTTAAAATACTTTTTTGCCCAAAAATGACTTCAATGTGTTTAAAATAGTGTTTTTAAGATTTTTTTTCGCTACCAGGAATCCCCGGGGGGTATTTTGGTAATTTGTTACCAAGAGGGGGTATTTTGGTATTTTTACCTATAAAGGTACTTTGTGTAAATTCACATAGGGTAGGGATATTTTAGTCATTTTACTTAAGGAAAGGATGCTTTGGTGATTTAAGTATGAGAGGGGCATTTTTGGTAATTTTACACATAAGGGGATTTTGGTAATTTTACATACTCGGTGAGGGGGCAGTTCTAGGAGTATGCCTGAGTCAGTATTGAATTCATAACATCGTAGTTTATACTGTACACTAATAATTAGATTGTTTCGTTTAAGTTAAAGAAAAATACTTTCCGGTTGGACTAGCTTAGCTTCAGATCCAAATAAGGGTTCATATCTGAATCCTGGGTAAGGACTTATGTCTGAACCTTAATTTCGATAACATGTGTTCCTAATATTATTTCGATATGCTTATGGCTATTGTCGAACACAGAGTTATGTATTGATATCATCATGTCATGATCAAGCAAACCCTACCATTGAACCTAAATCGGTTGTTTGGAAATCTTATTGATGCTCGCCTATTATTGCATGCTGAGCAAATTCGATAACTCTTTACATTTTCTCTTCTAAATTATTGTGTGCAAATTCCATAACTGTTCATATTTTTTCTTGTTATTTGTTTGTGGTTGTTCTTGAATTATGTGTGATGAATTGACATCAGTATGTTTAATTATCACTAAAACCCTAATTGATATCGATTATTTGAATTCAAGTTAATGCTCATTTTTACTACAAGTTAAGCATTGAATTTCTTATTGGTTCTATGATTGTGTCTTATGTGTTGACCTGGGGTCTGTTCTGAGGGAGGCATTATAAGGAAGGTATGTTACTGCTTCCTACAGGGAATGTAGGCTAGTTCCTTGATGGGTGGAAATGGCTAGTTGTCATACTTCATGCATATGTACTCTGTGCATTGGGTGAATGATATTGCATCAGCCAAGGATCAATATTCGCTGAATTTGTTTACGTTGTGTCTTACAATGATTATTTTGAAAAAAATTAAATTGGAAATGAATGTCTTGATATATGATTGAAAGGGATTGAGTTGAAACTCTTCCCCATATTGCGATCAAACTGAATGCGGTTATTTGAAACCTTTTCCACTTTGGCTTTAAAGTATCAGTACGCATTTTGAAACCCTTTCGAAAATCGTCCCTGTAAGTTAAGATGATGGCTTTAAAAATGATCCCCAAATGATCATTTTAGATATCTTTTTTATGATTGTTCGTCATTGTTTTGGTATGATTTTTGATTGTTTATGATCGTTTGGTATCTGTTCATGCTTGCTTAGGATCGTTTTGGAAAATTATTGAACTGTTTGTGTTTGTTTGAAATGTTTGTAATTCTTTCGGTTGTCCTTGAACGGCCTTACTAGCTCTCAAAAGCTCACCATTCATTTGACACCTTGCTGCAGGTGATCAGCTGTAGAATACTCAAGAATGGGTTTAGATTCTATGTGAGATTTCGGTGAACCCACCACTACTATGTAGTAAGACCCCTACGTGGGTCTGTACTGTTAACTCGTTCTATAAGAACTTGAATTTGTAAAGAACCTAAAGTTTAGTAGCTTAAGTTTATGTAGTTCTTTTTGTAATCTTGTATTTTGAAGATTGATGTCTAGTTAGATTCTTTGAAGTATGTGTCAGTAAACAGGATTTGACAGGTTTGAAGTGAAGTGATAGGTTAACGCTTCGGGAGTTTGGGGCACTGGAGCTTCGGATTTCTGGGTTGTTACAAAGATATTCAAATTAAATAGGAAATCCGGCCGATTTGTCAAAAAACCATCCGATTTGTCTGATAATGTTTTTTTTTTAAAATTTTGAATCCTATCTCTATACAACATAGGGCTTTCTCATTATAAATTTGGGACTCATCCCTTTAGAGGGGTATTTGACTTTCATTCTCTTAGAAGAACTCCTAATGGCTTTCGAAGATAATCCCACGATCTTTGAGCTTCAAAGCTGAGCTTTTGCCGATTTATTCAACAAGATTAAACTCTTTCATCTTGATGGGCGATTCAATCTGAGGTCTGTCATGAATCTGCAGAATGTAGTTGTTCACTTAAACATTCTCCGGGTGGCATGAAACATTTGGGATAATGATGGTCATGTCTTCTGCTTCGGGTTGGAAAAACTTTGCCTGGCTCGTGAAGAATTCTCTGCTCTGGTTGATATTCCTGTTAATCTACCCATTGTTGCTTCAGTCATCCAGGACGAATATGTCAAGGCCCTCATGCGTTTGCTAAGAGTTAGGGAAAAGCGTGCCCGATCCTTTATCCGAGATGATGGCATATGTTTTCTCCCATAATAGAGTATTTTTTACCAAACCGAATAACCATGATCAGCAGTATGCCTGTGGTCAGGTAGCGACTCTGGCATTGTGTCTGATGGCTAAATATTTTACTATTGTCTACCCTAGTATTCCTGATCTGAGACTGGCTAAGTTATTAGTGCAAGTGTCATCTAAAGGAAAAACCCCGATGGTGGTAGCTGAAACCATAAATAGTATTACCGACGCCCATGAAGACCCAAGTTTTGCATTTAGAGGTAGCCCATTGCTTCTGTATATGTGGCTCCTAGATCATATGCAGCTGATAACTGCATCTGCTGATGGGAAATACCTCCTTTGTTCTTTACATTTTCGGCCTTTGCTCTGTGTGTGGGAATCCAAGGACATTCATTGGTACTGTCACTGGTGGGGAGTCCACGGGTCTATTCTATAGATTTCTAGATATTTTTGTGTCTATCTTCTGGGATTGTGTTATTCATCATTTTACTTTGCCTGTCGAATTCTGAGACGGTTTGGTTACTAGCAGGCTGTTCCAGATTTTTATAGTAATTTAGCCCTTCGTTGATCAATGCTATTCGTAAGGGTTTGGGCTTTCCTCTATACATTGATCGCTTCATAAGGAGTGACACCTTTGTCGATTATGCATCTGGTTGCTCCGTTGTTGTCTGAGGAGTACATCAACTGGCTTTGAAAAGCAGAATGAGCACAGAGCTGACTCGGGATTCCCGAGTGCTTGTGAGATCAGGTTTCTGGAGCGAGCTTAAGAAGAAGCCCGTGCTAGTATCGGCTTAAGGCCAAAAGTGCCTAATTCTGGTAAATGTTCTCATAGTATAGTTCAGAGCTTCTATCATCCTCAAGCTGAGGAACAAATTAGGGTTACAAGGATCAAGCGGTCTTGGATCGGTTCCCAACTGTTTGAAGAGAAGTTTGATGTAGACCGGAATCTAATACGGTCTCTGCACATTTATGAGCCGTGGCAAAACCCTTCCTCGTTGGCTAAGAAGAAACAACAAAAAATCCACTTCTACGAAAGCTACTCAAGTGTGGGAAGATGGCATGGATTCTTATATCGATGGTCAATTTGACCGCAAGCGTGGTAAGGGTAAAGAGATTGAGAAAGTGGACCGAGGTCTGGCTTTCGAGGCAGAAGTTATGAACGACGTGATTCCGATATCTCAGAGGCTAACTTACAAGAATGATATGGAGAAGTTCAAGTCAATCATATTTTTGGATGAAGAGGATCGTTCCACTTCAAAGAAGAAGGATTGAATATGCTGATAGATTACCCTTAGGTTGCTGA
This sequence comes from Escallonia rubra, assembly GCA_033065855.1. Classification (NCBI taxonomy): domain Eukaryota; kingdom Viridiplantae; phylum Streptophyta; class Magnoliopsida; order Escalloniales; family Escalloniaceae; genus Escallonia; species Escallonia rubra. The sequence continues at coordinate 64,479 of JAVXUO010002854.1, read as the reverse complement.
TAGGATAAAATGTTTCTTTTTTCCCTAACTTCTGCCTAGGGCACCCTTGGCAGTGTTTTTGTCCTAGCGGGATTTTTTTATTTTAGTATTTTTATTTTTCTTTACTCTAACTTTTGCCTAGGGCACCCTTCGCATGGTTTCATTCTAGCGGGCATTTTATTTTTCTCAGGAATGTTAGTCTATATCATAGCAAGTGGAATGAAAAACTTTTATTAGAATTTGACTGCAATCGAGGTAACTTTATGGGCTGCACCTTTGTCTACGTGTTACATTGACATGTGTGCACTGGATGGTGTTCTTAAGGAGGACCAGGTCATTCGTAGTTCATTTACAAACTTCACTCAAGCATAATACTTCTTTAGTCGATCTAGATTGACTAGTTGTGGTAACTCGATTCCTTCTAAATTGACTAATTACGCTGCACCCCCGGTCATGATTTGCTTGATCATATAAGGACATGTCCAGTTGGGTTCAAATTTTCCTCGCGACTTCCAGATTTGTCCAATTTTCTCTTTTTAATACTATGTCCTCTTCTTTCAAACCGCATCCCTTCACTCGTTTGTTAAAGGCTCAGGCACACCGCTTCTGATAACTCTGAATGTGGTACAACGATTCTACACTTTTCTCATTGGCTAGGGCTAGCTCTTGATATTGGTGTATTATCCAATCTTCCTTGGCTACTTGACTTTCCAATAATACCTTAAAGGAATTCACTTCCCATTCTATGGGGAGTATGACCTTCATGCCATAGACTAGCGAATAAGGAGTAGCTCTAGTCGATGCTCTCACTGATGTCCTATAGCCCCATAGGGCATATGGAAGCTTATCCGGCCAACTCCTACAAAAATCCATCATCTTACTCACCACTGTTCTCGATATGCTTATTAGCAGCTTCTACAACCCCATTGGTCTGAGGATGGTATGGCGATGAGCAATGTCGGATTATGTCATACTCTTTAGCTAAGTTTGTGACTTCCCTTTCGAAATGTAACATGTTATTTGAGATCAACTCCCGAAGCACCTTGTATTGACATATGATGTTGGTTCGAATAAATTGGGTTACCTTCCTTGCATTAAGAATCGCGTAATAAACGGCTTTCACCCACTTCGTGAAATAGTCTATGATTACCAGAATAAACTCGTGTCCATTAGAAGCTTTAGGACTAATTTTCCCTATCATTCAGTTTGGGGATGTTGCATGTTGGCATGCACTTGACACTTGTGGCAGCTTCTTGTACTCTAGTTACACCCCTATCAAAGAATCTTATTCCCTAGCATTCCGCCATTTATGTATGGTCCACTCTCTCCTACATGTATGTCTTCCATGATCAGATTTCTTTCTCTCTCGGTCACAAACTGAAGGTGTTCGCCTTATATCGTCTCTTGTATAACCGTCTGTCGCACATGATAAACTGTGTTGATCACCTTCTCAAAGATACATTGTCCTTTGTGGAACATCCATCAGGGTAATAACCATCCCGGATAAGATTTTGGACATCAGTGTACCACAGTTCGGCTATTCGGTCCTCCTCTACGGGTGCTATCATGAAGCAATAAACTGGTTGATCCCTTTGATGTATCACGAATGGATTTATTTCTTGTCCTTTGGTATATCCACCATCAACGCGAGTATGGTTAAGGCATCGACAAAGTTGTTCTTCAATCAGGGTAAGTAATAGAATTCCGCATTTTCGAACTAAACTACGATTTTTCCAAATGAGCATGGTATGTCTGTAGACGTTAATCTCTTATTCTCCACTTCCCTTGAATATGGTATGTGATTAGTGCTGAATCTCCATATACCATTATCTCTCTTTAACTCCAAAGCTTAGGGTCATCTCTAAACCGATGATACAAGCTTCGTATTTGACAGTGTTATTAGTACCGTCAAAATTGATGGCTAAAGGTGAATGAGCTCCGTTGGTGAGATCAACAACATTCCTACTCCAAATCCCTTGCTATATACTGCTCCGTCCAAATATAACTGCCACCTCAAGTATGATTTAACGACACACACACTACAAGAAATATGACTTATAGCGACGAACTTTTTCGTCGCTATAAGTCCCTATTCCGTCAAGAATGACTTTTAGCGACGGACTGTCCGTTGCTAAAAGTTCGTTGTAGAAAAGGCCGTTACTAAAAGATTAGCGACGAAATTTTAGAATCCGTAGATAAAAGTTTGACTTTTGCCAACAGACTTAATTTTATCTTTAGCGACGGAATTTTCCGTCGCTAAAAGTAACTTCCGACGGGGAAGGGGAAAGGGAAGGACGGTCGCTGCGACGGGGAATGGGGAGGGTGGTGCGGCGACAGGGAAGAGGGAGGCAGACGGGGAGACGAAGGGGTGCGGTGGTCGGAGGAGTTGACAGAATTGGGTTGGGGGTATAGGGGGGTTGGGTGGCAGAGGGGTGGGGTGGGGTGGTTAGAATTAGGGTTTTTTCTGATTTTCTTTTCTAAAAAGAGACAATGGGCAAAAATGTCATTTACAAAAAAAAATCGTTAGTCAACGCGCGTGTTGACCACGCGCTGTTATATTTAACGGTTTCCGTCTAAAGTGCCCATTTTCTATAACTGCGGGGAGGTTTAGTGCTTAACTTTGAAGTGGAGGGGGGCAAATCGCACAACGTGTAAAGTAGAGGGGGTCATTCCCTACTTTCCCCTTTATTTTTATTTTTTTTCGAAATTAATTTTCAAAAAATACTTTTAGCGACAGAATCTCCGTCGCTAAAAACCTGACTGATATTTTTGCATCATGTTTTGCAATGAATTTTGTCGCTAAAAGGTTAAAAAAATCATTTTTTTATCATTTTCATTATTGTTTAAAATCCAAACCTTTCATTACAAATATAGTGGTCAAAAGGTAATTATAAGGCAACAAAATTCTAACCTAAATTCCTTATTTATCTGCAACATCATTTCTCTATGCAAAGAGTTAATAAAATCCATAAAATACTTGGGTAGATATCATTCCAGAAAAACCACACTTCAATCAACAAAGAGCTCAATCTAATGAATTAAAAACTCTGTCTTGCACTTTGATCATCTTTGTCTAGCTTGCGAAGGCAATGGAAATGGAAATGAAACCAAATATTGCGAAGGCAATGGAAACTCTTTCTATCTTGCACTTCGACTCAAATTAAATCTGCAAAGGCAATGGAAATGAAACCAAATATTGTTAATCACTAATCCCAATTACCCATAAGGAGAAAACTTGAAGACCAAAGTCTCTTAAAAGGACATTTACCTTTTTTTCTACCAAGTGCATTCTTACACCTTAATATCTACAGTTAATCAAGCATCCAACGCCGCCCTTCAAAAGAAAACCATTACTTCTAGGTAGTAATAAACATCATTTGAAGAAAACAAAAAAATTGAATAAGCATTCACATTATTTCTTTAGGCGCCCATATAACTCTTACAATTGCATTCGCTTTTGTGCAAGATTAAGGATTTAATTGTACGTGGTACTTAACCTCAGTATGCAAGTAAACTAAAGAACCCACATATTACTTTTTTTTTTATTTACTTCCTTATCCTAATTTCAAGCACAGAATCAGAGGTCCTAACAACTTTGGGAGCAAACGCAAGCAGATTGCGAGATTCATGAATAGGCTTGTTGAAGAATTCTTGACATGAACAAGGTTCCACAAAGTAGACACCAACGACAAAGCATTCACGCTTGATATGATAAGGCTCAGAAGATGTAGTTTGAAAAGCATATTAGGTAAGAAATAGTAGTCTTCTTTTTGAACATCTACAAGTCTGATTAATAGTCTAGCTTAGCCAATTGTCTTCAAATATAGAAGGCCATGCTAAATTTTCTGTATATATTTTAGATGTTTTGTTTTGAAGTTTTCTTTCTCTTTATAGAAGGTAAGGAGCTTCAAGATGAAACTGAGCAAGTTTGAAATAGGGGCTCAGGTTGTGCTGCATTTGCCGAGGATGAAATTACAAGCCATCATAGTTTTGCTTGTAATTTCATCCTCGGTAACTTGCTTCCGAATCCCTGTAAGCATCTGTTATGCCATAAGAAGCAACCATCACTCATATAACCTCAAAGGTAGCACCCTACCCCCTTTTCCCAGCCTTCTCCTAATTTTCGCTGTCGTTTTCCTTCTAAATCATCTTAATAAGATCCTCGTACGATAAGTCATATACCTTATTTTATTCATGATACTGGAAGTGAACTTCTAGGGCTATTTTTTCCTCTAATACAGACAACCAAGCATCTCTAATTGTTTTCAGCCAAAAGCCTAACACTAACCAAATCCTTTAGAAGTGCTGAAATCTTTTAGTATGCTTTGAACCAGTATTAGTATCAGAGCCAACAACTTCCTACTCAATTCTCTATCATTTCCTCATCAGTAACTCTTCATTTCCCTTTCACTCATTTTCTTTATCTCTAATATGTTGTTAAGAATTCCAAAACTAAAGATAGTCAATACCTCTCCTAAGCACATTCTTAATGATGTAACCCATTGCAGACAAATATATGAGGTTGCTCAGATTCACGATGTTGGTGGATAAATAATGTTCAAAAGGGGTTTTATGCACAACATACTTACCAAGAAATTACCAACCAAATTAAACGCGCTGCATACATTATAGGATGTTCTAAAGGGTCAAATAAAGGAACTAGAGAAACTTACAGTTTCAAGCACTTTGATTTCTTACAGTTACAACACTTACACGTCACTCTCTCGGCGCCATTTTCTGATTTGCGCCTAAAAATCCAATCAAACTTTCACTAATACAAATCAAATAGGCCACTAAGCCAGTTTTATGGCAGTGGTTTTAATAGGGATGGGCGGCGCCAGGTGGGGTAGCGGTGGGTCTCTTTGAGGTGGATGGCGTGGGTGGCTTTAGGAGGTAGCGACAGAGGTGAGAAGAGAGAGAGGTGTGGGGGGTCGGGGTGGGGAAGGCAGACATCAAGGGTCGGTAGTGTGAGAGGTGGGCAGCATAGATTAGAGAAAAGAGAGAGAAAGATAGGGGGAATAGAGAGAGAAGACATGGAAGATGTGCGGCGGATGGAGAATAAGAAGGGTTAGGGTTTTATTTTTCATTAACACCTTTTAGAGACGGATTTTTGGCTGTCGCTAAAAGTCCGTCCCTAAAAATGAAAACCTTTTTTTAAGGAAAAATGAAAAAAATATGAAAACCACGTTTAGCGACGGATAATTCCGTCGATAAAAGTTCGTTGCTAATAATCTTTTGCGACGGAAAATTCCGTCGGTAAATATATTTAGCGACGGACTTTTAGTAACGGAATAATTTGTCTCTAAAGGTCACTTTTAGTGACGGACCTTTACCTACGGATAAATCCGTCGATAAAGGTCACTTTTAGCGATGGATTTTGGTTTTTTGCTAAAAGTCTGTCGGTAAAATCAGTTTTTTCTTGTACTGACACTCCTTCATCCGGGAATTTTGCCTCCCATCTGCTACTATCCTCTGTCGAAAAATCGGCTAACAAGTCGGCCACAACCTTTCCTTAACAACCTTTTGGGTGATATAAGTGGTGTCAAATTCAGAAAGCAACAAAATCCACTTGTATGTACGATTGTATAGGACTGGTTTCTCGAACAGGTATTTCATGGGATCCATCCTGGCCAATAGTTGATAGGATAAGCCAAAATATAATGCCTCAATATCTGTGTTACCCAAACCAAAGACACACACGTCTTCTCTAAGGCTGAATAGTTCACCTCTCCTTTAGCTGACATAGTAAATGGCTCCTTGAACCAAAGAATATTCTAAATGTTGGGCTAACATGGCTCCAACTGCAATACCAGATACTATTAGGTAAAGCAATAAGGGACTGCTGCATATCGAGGGATTAGGATTGGGGGATTCCTGAGTTACTGTTTGATTTTATCAAATATTTATTGGCATAATGGGTTTCAGTCTTTGGTTGAATCCTTCTTCAATGTTCCAGTCTTTGGTTGAACTGGTTAATGTATTGGATCCTATCCAAGAATCTTCAGATTTCCTTCTCACTCCTGGGTGAGGGCATCTCAACTATGGCTTTAATCTTAGCCGGATCAACCTCTATTCCCCATTTGCTCACTATAAATCCTTGTAACTTTCTAGCTATAACCCCCGAAAATGCACTTCTGGGAATTGCGTCTCACGTTGTACTGCCTTAACCTCTCAAAATATTTCGTCAGTACTGTGTAATGATCTTCACGCCATCTAGACATGATGATCATATCACCCACATACACTTCTACTTCCACTACAAGAAAAAAGGCTTTTAGTGACGGGTAAATCCGTCGCTAAAAGCCTAAAATTCGTCGCTAAAACAATTAGCGACGGATTTACCGTCGCTAAAAGTCTCTCGTATAAAAGCCCGTCACTAATAGTTTAGCGACGGAATTTTCAAATCCGTTGTCAAATATGTAATTTTTTGCAACGGATTTATTTTTAATTAGCGACGGAATATCTGTCGCTAATTATATTTCAAGTATTTTAATTAATTTTTTTTTGTCAAATTAGCGACGGAATAAATGTTTTAGCGACGGAATATTTCATCGCTAAATAAGCTTTTTAGCGACGGAATATTCCGCCGCTAATTCACTGATTGTAGGAACACTTTTAGCAACGAAACTAATCCGTCGCCAAAAGTCAAAATGTTTTTGAATTTTTTTTTCAATTACCCAGACCTGTAATACAAATTTTATTTCTCAACAACAACGTGCAATAATCAATACACAAAGAAATATATATAATCAATCATAAAAAATGTTTATTATAAAAAAGACTCATTATGTACAAGCCGGGAACCGGATACAGCCGGTTAGGGGAGGGCAGAAGAGTACAAGTCGGGCGCGGGGGGGGGGGGGAAGTTAGGAACGGGAATGAGAAGGGGCTCATCAGGGGTTGCCGAGTCCCGGATATGGATCCTGCTGATCCAGGGCCGGCTCGGCATGTCCAGCAACGCCCTGCACCCTGATCATCCTCACCACCACTGTAGCAATGCGCTGGATCTCCTCGTCGTCCAACTGACGCTGAGGAGCCGGTGTCTGTGGAGGGGTAGCAGGGGGTGAGGACGCTCCTATCACGGCACGAGCAGTCATGCTAGGCAGGCCGCGTATGCGGCCTTTCGGCCGATTGACGACCTCCGGTGTATCCAGCCATCGCTTCAACCCCCCAGTACTCGCAGCCGTACCAGTGGACGCTAATGGCTGTCTAGACTGCTGCTCGGACCCCCTTAGATGTTCATACAAGGCCTGCAAAAACAGTGGTTTAACGATATGTTAGGACATTAATTAACGAAACAGACATTGAGGATAGAAAGACAAAACATTAACAACTTAAACAAATTGACTCACATCGATCCGCCGGGCAATATCTGAAATATAGTCGCCCGCCCGATGCGCCTCGTCCTTGTCCTTCTTCCGCACGTGCGTCTGACTATACGTCAGAGCTATGACCTCATCCTCCTCCAGATCCGGGCGCTCGACCGCGTTCATGTGTCGGACGATGTCGTGTGGCACCAACCCCCCCCCCCCCCGTGTGTGTCGGATCTCTGTTCTATATGTTCTCGGCCCCGCTCTTACTCTTGGCATCCCAGTCTGGATCCGCAGCCCACCGATCTATCATCTCCCCTCATACACGGTGAGATATCCAATGTGGGGGATATCTCGTCATCTCTGTCATCGGGGCACCCTCGGGCATCATCTTCTTCGCCCGGTCCCGTGCATCGTGGAGCCATCAGCGGTAATTCTTGCCGATGTAAGCAAAGAAGGCATGTTGCCCCAGTGCCTGCTGCTCAGGCGTGTCAAACGTGAACCCCTCCTGTAAGGCATTCAATAACACAAATTAACAACATAAAACAAACTCTAATTAAACAAATACTAACGCTGAAAAAAATACTTCACCGCACCAGCCACTCCTCCCATAGGGCCTCCCTCGCAGCGGCATCCCAGTCCTTCCAGTACAGGCGTGGCTCGAAGAATCGGCCCTTCACAAGAACGGCGATCTTCGTCCTCCCCTGATTCTCCAGGATCCTGCCAAAGAAGTAAATAAATAAATTACTACAGTTCAAATATAAATTAACACCCCAAAATTTTAAATATAAGGCATGATGTGATATTTTTAGTACTTACAGACCCTTCTGAGTGAGCGTAACTCTCTGTTTACGCTGGGGGTCGATGCGTACCCCGCGTGTCGGACCACGGCCTCGTCGAGATCCTACAAAACACAGACATTAATACAGTTCAAATATACTTTAAATATAAGGCTAGCGAAAATGTATTAAACACCGTTATCAACTATACCTGAGGTAGAACCCACGGAAGATGGAGAATGCACGCGCGTGTGGGATTAATCTACTTCGGGCTGGGGCAATGGCTGGGGCTGGGGCAAGGGCTGATGTACGAGATCACTCTGTGCCTCGTCATCAGTAGGCAATGACGAGGTGGGACCCACCGGGGAGGAAGCAGCTCGGCGTCCAGCCAGGCCACGAATAGCCCGTATCCTATCCATATCTGACTTCATATAGATAAATTACAAAAACATTAACACGTTAAAAACAATAATTTGGCAGAAATCATCATCGGCACTATATATATATATGAACGGAGGTGCAAAAACACATCAATAAACACCAAGTTCAAAATGTTACTACATTTTTCCCGTGATGTTACAACATTACAAGTCAATCATTTTCAATTTGCGAATCGTCTTCATCACTTTCTTCGTCGTCCTATTCTTCGTGGGACTCGTCGTCCTCTTCATCTTCTAATTCATCCTCTTCATCAGTAGACTCGGTCACATCATCTCCAACACTTTCCACGTCTTCCGCGTCATCATCTACGACTTCTTCTCCTACAAGAAGTGTTGTTGGAAGAGGAAGATCGTCCTCCTCGTTGTTGACCTCAACAGGGAACAAGACACGTGGTTGGTTGGCTTGAAAGGAGTCTAGCTCACTGTCATATGTCACGGGCAATTTCTTGGACTTGATAATTGAATACCAATGAGATTTGGGATTGTCGACGTCCTCTGCGTAAAAGACTTGTACATCTTGATTAGCAAACACAAAGGGCTCGTCTGATGCAAGTCTTGACTTGACATTGACATCTACAATCCCTTGAGAGCTAACACGGATTCCTCTACTGCATGTGACATCGAACCACATACACTTGAACATTGCCAGGTGGTTTTGGGAACCCAGATATGTTAGCTCAACAATCTCATCTAGCTCTCCGTAAAAGTCCATGCAATTCTCGGCATAACAGTCGCCGTTAACCAAGACTCCACTGTTTTGGGTTTGTTTTGTTCGGTCATCATCTTTTACGTTAAACCTAAACCCGTTGATGATATAGCCTCCGAAACAGGATGTTTGTTTGTTAGTGCCTTCAGCTAGTAATTTCAAGCAGGAGGCCACTGGTCTATCCATTGATTGAACGTATTATAGATGACGATAAAAATTAAGGATAAATCAATATACTAATTGGCCACAGAACTGTATATAACACATAATATAATTTTGTTAAACAATCTTACACGGATTTTGAACCACTGTACAAATTGTTATTTTCACTGAGATTCAAGTCCAGCTGGATCAGTGATTAAAGATTTCGCATCAAACTCACTGCAAACCAATATAGTTGACTCGCTTAACACACACTTTCAATTATGTACAGCAATGTAAGTGAATTAAGACTTTAACTTACTTAACGAATGCCGAAACTTCATCACAATTTAGAAGGGCATATATTGTTGCAGCACTGTACTCTTCATCCGTTAGCCATCGAGTATCAAATGGAGTGAAAAGTGCCTTCTTGAATGGGGTCATTCATGAGGAAGTTTTTGTTAAACAACCTCCCAATTTTGAAAATGAAAAATACTCCAATCATGTTTTTAAATTGAAAAAATCTTTGTATGGTCTTAAACAAGCTCTTCGAGCTTGGTACGATCGTTTCAGCAGCTTTCTCATTGATCATGGATTCCCTCGTGGCAAAGTTGATACTGCTCTCTTTACCAAATGTAGAAGTTTGCATATTCTTATTGTCCAAATCTATGTTGATGATATCATTTTTGGAGCCACTAACGACGATATGTACTAAGAGTTTACTGAGAATATGCACAAGGAATTCGAGATGACTATGATGGGAGAACTCACTTTCTTCCTCGGCCTTCAAATCAAGCAATCAAAAAAATGAATCTTCATCAATCAATCGAAGTACACGTGAGCTTTTAAAAATGTTTGGTATGGATAATGCTAAACCTAGAGGTAGTCCTATCTCTTCTAGCATCAATATTGTTAAAGATGAAAATGGTAAATATGTCGATCACAAACTCTATCCTGGCATGATTGATAGTTTGCTATATCTTACCGCTTCAAGGCCTGATATCATGTTTACGTATGTATATGTGCCCTTTTTCAAGCTTGCCCCAAATAATCCCATCTTATAGCAGTCAAATGCATATTTAAATACTTATCTAGAGTGCAGTGTGTGGAGCAGGTATGAGAGTGAGTTTTTTGTGATAGAGAGATAACGAAGTTGAAGCTTTTCCAGCGTCAAAGCTTGTGTACAGCAACCGACGACCTCACTGCTAGCAGCTGGTGGCTTGAATTTGGACGGAGGTACCGTGGTTTGGCCGTGAGGTGGCCAGAATTTGAGTTTCTTTAGAGAGAGAGAGAGAGATATAGAGGATGTAGACTGCTTTCATGCTCCATGGTTTGCTTCCGGCGACCGGCGTAGCATCAGTTAGCCGTGGATCTATTAGGGCTTCTTTGGTGGTCAGGTTCTAACTCGGTTGGCCGAGATCTAGAGTTTTTGGTTGGAACCTGGGTGTTTTGGGTGTTTGGCGTATTTTTTTGGTGCTCTTCCCGGTGGCATAACTGTTGCTAGTGTCATCCTTCGCCGGTAGCTGCTCCGGTCGGTTCAGCCTCTTCCCGTCGGTGCTTGTTTGGTCGTCGTCGTTTTTTGTGTTGGCAGCTTTTTTGGCCGCCGTTTCTGAGTCTAGGTTGCGGTTGTTTTCCGCTTGCTGCCAGTTTCCCCACCGGTGACTAGCGCTGGGTAGCCTCTCCCCTCCCCCTCTTCCTCCCTTCCTCCCCTCCCTTCCCACTTTCCCCCTTTCCTCCTGGCCCTCCCCTGCTTCCCTTTGCTCGTGCCGGCCCTACTTAGGGCTTGGGCTTTTTTTTTTTTAATAATAATATTATTATATATATTTAAAATTTTAGTTTTTAATTTTTTTGGGTTGTGCTAATCTTTAGGAATTTTCCTTATGGCGTCTTCTGATCTTGCTTTGAACGATTTCGTTCGTGGCAATGGTCGCTCGTTACTGGTACTTATCTGCGTTTGAATTTCTGATTTCTTAAAGTTGCAAACTAAGTCTGATCATGATGATGTCACTTGTGTTCCTAGTCTAGTGGCTTCTCCCTCCCCGTCGATCAAGCGTCGTGAAGCTACCCTGGCCCTTCGAGTAGTGATTTTCAAGAATGTCAAGTCCTAGTAGTGGGTAATGGATCTCTTTTGGAAAGAAGTGATGGGTTAAAGGGTTCTGATGATGAATTAGCCGCTCTAGCATAAATTAGTGGGTAATAAGATTGCTTCTTGAGCGGTTCGTTGTTGACTCGTCAGTTTGGTCTGCTTATGGAGGAGCTTGAGTACCGGCGACAGGTCGATGATGAGAAATGTGTCTTGCAGGTAGAGGTGGATTCACTTTATTGGCAACTGGGTTCAGATTCGTGACTGGCGTCTCGCTCTAGATCTCAAGATAGAGGTGGTATCGACAGTGGTGCTAGAGGAGGTAGAGGCCATCGAGGCAATGTTCATCCCAGGGAAGGGGCTGCCTTTTGTGAGGCTAAAGGAGGAGGAGATAATAGGGAAGACACACAACACCTTATTGATCCTTCCCAACATCCATCCTGGGTAGACAAGGTGAAACCGGGACCTTCCAGTTCTAAAGGAAAGATGAAATTATCTTACTTCCCGCCGACGGTTTTAGATGGAAAGGTACTAGTTTCTCCCCCTAAAGTTATTGTTGAATAGGGTATTGAATTGTGGGATAACTGTGTTGTGGGCTACTTTAAAAAGTTGCCTTATTTCACTGTCAACAACATTGCCCGTAAATTGTGGTCGAAAAATGGGTTACAAAAGGTTCTAGTCAATGACAAGGGCTTTTACTTTTTCAAATTCTCCTCTGTGGATACGGTAGATTTGGGTCCATGGCATTTTGGGAATAAGTTAATTGTTTTGCAACATTAGAGACTTGGTTTGAATTTGTGCAAAGAATCCCTTGATGTACTATCATTGTGGGTTAGACTCTACAACATTCCAGTTGAATACGTAACAACTAGTGGGTTGAGTTACTTACCGAGTGGCATTGGGAAGCCACTATATGCAGACTCGCTTACAAAGAGTTGTGAGAGCATTAGTTTTGCTCGAGTGTGTGTTGAGGATTCTGCCACCATGGAGCTTATTTATGAGCTTGTTATTGTACCGAACCTGAGTACCTTGCAGGAAAGGGATTCCCCCTTTTGATCCTATGACTGTACGGGCAGATTATCAGTGGCGCCCTCCAGTATGCACGGTGTGCAAGTGTTTCAGACATACTACCATGTCTTGTGCTCGGATTGAGAAAGATAACCTCCTTCTTCCCTCAGTTTCTGTTTCGACTGACATGACCTCTACTAACCCTGTTGCTGCACTCGCGAAAGATACAGAGTGGACAACCGTGAAAAGCAAAGGTAAGGATAAAGTTAATAGGGGTTCTTCTTTATCTCTGGTAGGTATTCAGCAAGGCCGTAATCAGCAGAAGACTGGGCACTAGCAGGAGCTTGGTATTCAGGCACAGGTTAGTGCCCAGCATACTTGTTCTCATGAGGAGGTAAGTATTCACCAGTCTATACTACATGAGGTACCTTCTCATGTTCTTAATGTGCCTATTGTTGATCCTGATTTGCATTATGATTTGCAATTACATTCTGACTTGCATTTGCTCGCTGAGTCTGGCTTAGATCCGGACTCTGACTCAGATTTCATTCCATGCTCACTTTTTCCAAAAAATAATTTTTCTTCTCATTCCGGTAACTAAATAAAACTAGACTCTAGGGCTAACAAGAAGAAGACGAACATGAAGAAGTTTCCCCGTAGGGGGAATTTCACCTGAATCTTTCTTCAAGGTTTGTAGCATCTTTTGGTATTTTGGTATCAAGCATAACATATTTTGCTGGAATTCTGGAGGATTTAACACTTGCGGCAAGCAAGCGGAGGCCCAACATATGATTGCCTCCCTAGGTGTTATGTGGATCATGGAAACCAGAGTAGCTGCTCCTAATGCCTCGATTATTTGTGATCGTAATTTTCCTAGTTGGTCCTTCATAAATAACTAACAATTTTCTGTAAATGGTAGAATTTGGGTTTTGTGGAATCCCAAAGTAGTTAATGTTACACGTCTTGGTATGTCTGATCAAATAATTCACTGTCGAGTGGACTTAATAGATATGTTGTTTCCTTTTTTTGTTTCCTTTGTGTATGGATCAAATGAATCTAGTGAGAGATCTGTGCTATGTCAGGAACTTGGGTATAGGTCTCAATTTTTTGCGAATGATCCTTGGTTGGTCCTTGGCGATTTCAATGCCATCCAGAGTCTGAGTGAGAAGTTAGGGGGTAGCAATATATGGCCTCGCTACTATTAGGAGTTCCATGAATGTTTGATTACTTCGAAACTTTCAGATTTGAAGTATTGTGGTTGCTTTTATACGTGGACTAACTGTCAGGATGACGGTGACACTATTTGTAGGAAGCTTGACCGTGTCCTTGTTAACCATACTTGGGTCTCAAATTCCCTAAAATCTGAAGCGGTTTTTCATCGTAGAGGTATCTCTGATCATTCCCCCATAGTCGCCCACTCTCTTGTCAAAGTTAACATGGTGCCCAAGCCGTTTTAATTTTTTGATACGTTGGCCAATCATCATAAGTTTTTGCCTCTGGTTGCTAAAGTGTGGGGCATGCCCCTTGCGGGTTGTGCTATGTTCAGGGTAGGGTTGTCAGGAAGCTAAAGCTGTTTAAGTTACATATTAAGGACTTCAATAGGAAACACTTTAGCAACATTTCAGGTAGACTTAATGCGGCTAGGCTTCCTTGGAGTATAGCTCATAACATGTCAGTGTTGAACCCTCTTGACCCCTTGTGGCGTTGGATTGAAAAGGAGAAGCTAGAACTTTTTGCTAGAGTGAGTGGAGAGGAGGATAATTTTCTCAAGCAAAAATCTAGGATTCATTGGCTGGATGTGGGAGATAAAAATAACATTTTTTTTCTTCAAGTCAGTTAATAAGAGAAGGAATATCAATAAATTTAGTTCTCTTCTTCGATCTGACTGTACCATCCTTGAAGACTCGGATTTGGTTAAGGCTTCAATTGTTGACCATTTCAGAGTTTGTTGGGGACTCATGGTCTTGGTCACTATCCGGGATTGAATGAGCCGAGGAACTGGATGTCAAAATCCCTTTCAAATTTTCAGCAGCGTGAGATGGGTCATGAGGTTATTGAGGACGAGATACAGACGGTTTTCTTCTCTCTCAAGGATGGTAAGTCCCCTGGTCCTGATGGGTATAATGCCCTCTTTTTTTAGAGGACATGTCATATTGTAAGGGAGGAGATTATGGAAGTGATTCAATTTTTTTTTGGTAATGGTCAGCTTCTCAAAGAAGTTACTTTCCTTATCTTAATCCCCAAAGTGACTAATCCCTCGAGCCTTAATGATTACATGCATGTTTCTTATTGTAACACGATTTATAAGTGCATAGCCAAGATCATTGCTAATCGTGTTTAGGTTGTGCTTGGGGACCCCATTGATCCTTCCCAGATGGTAAGGTGGATTTGATGAAGGCCTATGATTTTTTGCATTGGGATTTTCTTGTTGAGGTGTTGGTTTGCCTTAGATTCTCCCCCACGGTTATTAGATGGATCAAAGCCGGTGTCTCTAGCACGAGCTTTTCAATCATCTTTAACGGGGAATCTAATGGCTTTTTTCGAGGTAGGCGAGGTATCAGGCAGGGGGATCCGATGTCCCCCTACCTTTTTGTTATATGCATGGATGTTCTTGCAGGGATGTTGCAAAGGCTAGTAGTTGGTAGTCAGTTTCATTAGCATTGGAGGTGCCAAAAGGATGGTATCTTTCAGCTTGCCTTTGCTGATGATCTCATGTTTTTTTGTCGGGGTGACCTTCCTTCGGTTCAGGTCTTGAAACATGGTCTCACTGTCTTCCAGAAGTTCTCGGGACTCATTCCCAATCCTAATAAGAGCCATGTTTTTTTCTCTGGTGTTGAGCCTACTACCAAGGCATTGATTTTTTTTCTTGGCTTTCTCGAGGGAGAGCTCCCAATGCGATATTTGGGAGTCCCTCTGATCTCCACTTGTTTGTGAAAAGAGGACTGTCAGCTTCTCCTGGACCGCATCGTGAAGAAAGTCAAGCATTGGACTTGCAATTACCTGTCGTATACCAGTAGGGTCCAATTGATTAGATCGATCTTGTTCTCTATCCAAGTGTACTGGGCTTCAGTTTTTATCCTTCCAAAGAAAGTGATTCTAGAGATGGAGAGGATATTTCAAGTTTTCCTTCGGATGGGTACGGGGCTTTGTACCATGGGAGCCAAGGTGGCTTGGGCTGATGTATGTTGTCCTGAGGAAGAGGGTGGCTTGGGTATTAAGAAAATTGAGGTGTGGAGCTTTGCTGCCATCTCTAGGCACATCTGGTCCATCATATCATTAAGGTCGGATTCCCTCTAACCGCGGTGGGTTAAGTCCAACATTCTGATAGGAAGGAGTTTTTGGGAAGTCACTTGCCCCAGTGATTGTAGCTGGTCTTGGCGTAAGATTCTCATGGTCAGGGATATGATTCGCTCTTTTTCGCGGCATATAGTTGGGGATGGCAGTAAGATCTCTTTGTAGTTTGATTGGTGGTATCCGATAGGTCCTATCATTCCTACCCTTGCTGGTAGGAGGATTATTTCTCGAGTCTGGGTAAGCGAGGGAGGGAGGGTTTATGATGTAATCTTGGGCTCCTCATGGTGTTGGCATGTGTCCAATACACTTGAGCTCATGGAGTTGCGCGAGAGTACCCTTAGCACTTTCCGTCCTGTCTCGGATACGCCTGATAGAATCGTTGTAACGCCCTAGAAATCCGGAGCTCCATCGCCCTGAACTCCCGGAACGTTAACCTACCAAATCATATCAAACCTGTCAAATATGTTCACTAAGACATATTCTAATTCAACATCAATTCAGATTTCTCAAAATACTAGGTTATAACCGCTTAGCTTAAACTATTACAGCTTTGCTCCTTTGCAAATCAAATTCCTAAGAACAAATTAACAGTATCGACCCGTGCAGGGGTCTTACTATGCAGTAATGGTGGGCTCACCAAAATTTCAAACAACTCTAACCCATTCTCGAACATGCTACAGCTTATCATCACCAGCAAACGAAAGTCAAACGAAGGGTGAGCTTTTGAGAGCTCAGTAAGGTCGTACAAGGATTACAAAAAGATTACGAAATGATTCCAAAGAATCCAACCGACGATGATTTCCAAAATACTTCAAACGATAAAAAACCTCAATGATTTCCAAAATGATCAAAATTCATCATAAATAAATACCCAAAATAGACAATAACAATCACGATGGGTTCCATAATGATCAATAAAAGATCATTTCCAAAGTCATCATTTCCAAAATACAACAATGATTTCTCGAGGGGTTTCAAACCATTTGAGACAGTCCTTTCTTAGTCATTTCCGTAACAATCATGGTAAAATATGGTGCAGATAGAATAAAAAAAACAATGTTGATCCTGGACAATTGGGATGCCATTAAGGCAAAGCTGTATTAATGCATGATGTACCAAACTAATTACTAGTTCTCTTCATCGATCAAGGAACCAACTTGCTTCCCCGTAGGAAGCAATAACAATCCAGCGTTATACCGCCTCCCCACATAACGGATACCCAGGTCAACACAAAAATCAACAATATCAATGAGCATTAACATAAGCTCAAATCACCGAAGTCAATTCGGGTTCCAATAACAATAAACATACTGATACAAATCATCATTCAAAAATTCCAGAAGAAAAATCACAAATAAATAGCAAAAACGATTGTGAATAGTTACCGGATTTAGGCACAATAATTCAGAAGAACGAACACAAACAATCATCAAATTTTAGCAGCATGCAATAACATGCGAGCATCAACAAGATTTCCAAATAATCGATTAAGGTTCAATATTGGGGTTTCATGGGCAATAACATGCTGATATCAATACATAATTCAGCGTTTCACATTAATCATAAGTAAATCAGAGGAGTACAGGGTTCAGATAGAATCCCTTACCTGAGTCCGCAGCTAAATTATCCTAACCGGAAGTCTTTAGATTTAACCTAAACGGAACAATCAGCTAATTAGAATACAAGTCTATATTACAATATTGTAACTTAATACAGACTCACGCATACTCCCAAAATGAACCTCCCTCACCGAGTATGTTAAATTACCAAAATGCCCTTCTCAGACTTAAATCACCAAAACGGCCTTCCCATAAATAGAATCACTACAATAACCTTAGCATATGTGAACTTATCCAAATATACCTTTCCTAGGTCAAATTACAAAAATACCCCTCGTTGTACTTAAATCATCAAAATGACCTTTCTATTAGTAAAATTACTAAAATATCCTTACCATATGCGAATTTACTCAAAAATACCTTTTATGGGTAAAATTACCAAAATACCCCCTCGGGGTGACAAATTACCAAAATACTCCTGGGGGTTTCCGGCACCGAAAAAATACCTTAAAATACTATTTTAAGCATCCTTAAGTCATTTTCGGGCTAAAAAATATTTTAGAAAATTTATGCTGGAAAATCCCGAATCGATGTCCGGGCTGAGCGCTCAGAGGCCAGTTTTGTGAAAAATATCTATCGACCTCAGAATGCCTCCAAATTTTATAAAATACAACATATCAGTAAAATAATATTTCCCTAAAATTTTCAGATTAAAATAACTTGTTTTACTTTGCTGATTAATTCCATAATTCTTACTAACCTATACCCTAATTTAGCATCATTAGCGCACGCCAAAAATTCTCAAAACATTCCAACTCGTAGATCTCATAAAAATAATAAGGGTTACAGTTTGGCATTTTGTCCAAATAAAATTTTAAACATGTTTTAAAAATTCATAAACAAACTGCTAGAATAAATTATCTTTAGCGACACTTTAGAGTTCAATACCTAATATCCTAAATGGCTACCGTTCACCATCCATGTCCTTCAGTAGCCACCTTTACTCCTGTTAACACACCTACAAACCCATTTCCATGACAAACCCGCTCCACTACAAACTTAAACACCCACTAAAACACCTACACCCACACCCACACTATTACACCTACAACACCCATACACACCTTATGTTCTCACAATTACACACATATCTTTACCCACACTCACCAAAAACACACACCACTTGACACAATACACACACTTAAATCACACACTAAAATGAAAATTTGGGACACTACCTTCATGGATTTCCCCCCAATTCCTTTCTTTTCTCATTGTTTTTCTCTTTCTTCCTCTCTCCTTTCTTTCGCCTGCCCGAAGCTCTCTGTTCTGCGACTTTTTTGTTCCGTTTTCTATTGTTGTTTTCCCTTTACTATTTCTCTTGTTTGTTTGTTTTTCTTCTTCTTTTTTTTTTTACTTACCTGAGTTTCCATCTTATCACAATTAACCTTATTTAATAATTAAAATAACTTAGTAATGTTAGATTAAGTAGGAGGTGGAACTCCCCAAAACATTTTCTCCAAGATCTTGACACATTAATGCATACTCTCTAAAATTACACTTTAACGCCCAAAGTTTTCATATTTGCAAAATAACCCCAGACTTTGTGTAATTACATTTAAGCCCCACATAAATACTAATCTCTATTAATTTAACTAAATATCACTAATATATATATATATATATATATATATATATATATATATATATATATACAATCACTTATTTTATTATTTTTCATCTCTAAAAACATTAATTTTACAATTATGCCCCCAAAGTTTTCTAAAATTACAAAATGATCCAAAAGTTTTCAAAATTACATTTTTACTACAAAATTGTTTTAAGTTCTCATACTCTACTAATACCCAAGCATTACCCATAATTATCATCCGTTCATTTTTTGGGTCACAAATGGTTATTTTAAATGGCTCCCAAAGTTCGAGATATTACATTCTGGGCCTTACAAAAATTTCGTCCTCGAAATTTGACCTTAGGTTTCCTATCACTCATGGCGTCCAGGCACTACACTTCCACTATGTCACTCTGATAACTGTCACATCGTAGCTAAGCTACACTTAATCTTCGTGCCCGCATTCGTTTCCACGAATACCCGAACGCAACAGTTATATTCTAATCGTAATGCTAAACTCATTTCGATTAGGTTTTCAATTATGCTCTAACTGTTCCAGTATTTCACGAACAATGACTTAGTTAATACAAAACTCCCAGAGCTAAACTTACACCGCTCCGAATTCAACGCATATAAGTCGAACTAAATCAAACTCTAATACCGGAGCTTCCACTGCATTGTACTGATTCTATACCAGAGGCTATATCGTTTGTACCATCTACTTGATGATGGTAAGCTTAACCTCAAGCTTAAGCAGTATTGAAATACCAAATGATGGTCATACATGACTTACACCCTAGCAAAGCTACTTGGATAGGATGATCAATTCCTAGAAGCATTTACACCTCACAACAGATAACAAAACTGTAGCCACTTGGCTTCCACTGTGCACCTTAACATCTCAAAACAACGAGTCAGAACTATTGTCGAATTTGTCACCCAGAGATGTGTTCTCCTAACATGGTGCAGCATATGATTCTAGATACCTATGTATTTATTTTCACTAGAGTGTAAGGCTCTACGTTATCACATTACTTCTGATTCACAGCCATATTCTTTCCTAAAATTTTATAACATTATCCTCAATCATCTATTTCTGTTAAACGTTTAGAATTCTTTAGTTCTACAAGCAATAACATATGGTCTATCATCATGTCTTCAGTCAAGATCTCAATCTTATACCGAATCATTGAATAGCTTATCCAAACCTAATCCACATTCCCAGAGTCTATTCTCGCTCACAGATTATCTGAGGCTTAAAAATCTACCTAACCTCATATCCAAGTAGGTGAAACTATGCAAATAGTGATAACAATAATCCCAATCATGCAATCAAAACACGAAAATCTTTAACAAAACCATACCTATAGGTTTTTGATATTTGCAATGCGAAGGTACGACATTCCAGAATACAACGAGTCAAGGAACAATGGCATAGGTCTGATGAAGCAAGGTCAACCCAACGACTTGGAGCAATCAAAATCAGAAGGAGTTATTGGTCCTTAATGGAATTCGTAACTATCCCATGGTTAGTGGGTCAGATACTACCCCATCAAGTCCAAATAGATTCGAAAGGACAGATAAATATCTCGGAAATGAATAAGACAACTCGGCATGAATGACATCTTCTCTGACATCTCAGCGTAAGCCGACATTCAATTAAGTTGTCCTCGAATTCAACAGACAAAAGAACGAACAACCGATCGAATTCCAAATTTCCTATCGTATTCCTAAACCAATTCTCAGTCTTAACAAGAATCACTTCCTGAGAACTTCATTCCCACACATCATCTGAATCACTAACTTAACCATTATTCATACCTTACGAACTTCCAAACACTAATAGATTTTCCTCTTACAACTTATAGATGCGTGATTAGAGTGTAATCAATTCATGCCTCGGATGATATCAAGCCTCGAACAAAAAATAGGATGAGATCCAAGGAAGATCTCTATCCGCAACATAGACAGTACAACCACCCTAAACTGTAGAAACAATCAAAGACTCTTCCAACGGAGTTCTTATCACAATATCAGTTCCTAAAGGACGAACCTCCACCCTCAATCATTGTGCCAAAGTAACAGATGCAAAAAGTATGACGCTCTAGAATTAAGCAATATACGAACGTCTAAGGATTAACCTGTAGGGTACCTGATACCATGTCATCGGCTGTGACAACATCCTAAGCGGACATTGAGTAAAAATCTAGCGGATATTCTGGGGCCTCTGCCCCTACTGACCTTGTCATTTATCCTGCCGAGGAATGCTGCTTGCTATTACACTAGCTATAGGTGCATGGCACAAGGTTGACTAATTATTTCTCACAAATGGACAGTTTCGAACTTAATGCTCCATATTGCCATACCTAAAACATCATCCAGTCAATCTATAACATAACTCACCACTCTGACTTCTTCCACACATGACACATGGGATGGCTGAAAAAGCTGATCCGTCACCCTAACCAGTACGGCTAGGTCAAACTCCAGAACTCTACAATGGTTTAACTCTAATACCCTGAGCTGATCGAGCGCCTATACTTTCCATTCCCCTAAATCCCATTTCATGCCCCGATTGAATTTTAGAACTCTATCCAGATTTAGATCCCATTATCACTGACTCGGAGTGGGCCAGAATATCTGATTCTACCCCCAACCTTTAACCTTGGGCACCGTGCTATGCTAACTGTAAAAAAAAAAATTACTGACGACTGTCAGAACCTACAAATCTGTTATGGGAAAATTCTTACTTATCTTTCTTCTATCCGCCCTGTGTTTACTCACGCCTTCTTCCATTGTCAAACTTAAACTGTTTCAAAACACATTCCCAATAAAGACATT
The DNA here is from genome assembly GCA_033065855.1 of Escallonia rubra. Classification (NCBI taxonomy): domain Eukaryota; kingdom Viridiplantae; phylum Streptophyta; class Magnoliopsida; order Escalloniales; family Escalloniaceae; genus Escallonia; species Escallonia rubra. Next base: position 42,709 of record JAVXUO010002854.1, on the reverse strand, counting down.
CCACATAGCTCGTCAATCGAGTTGGGATCACTGCATCTCTCAGTCCAGGCCTAAACCCCCACTCAGACTTCTGGAAGCTATCTGCCTCCATCAATAATATCCTTACTACAAATCTTGTGAAACAAGAAATCTCATCTTAACCTTGTCCGTCGAATCTTAATCAGCTTGCCTCACATTAACAAACTTCCTTAACATCTGTTCATGAAATCTTGTAAAAATACCAGTCGAGAAATAACTCCCTAAATTGTTCTCAAGTGACATCAATCACTTGTTGATGAGTTGGACTCTTCGCTACCATTTTCCACCACCAATTGGCCTTATCCCTCAGTTTATATACAGTCATTCAACCTTTTATCGCTCACTACAATCAGTTGCTCACCAATTTCCCCCATTCTATTAATCCAGTTCGCTCTCTTTATAGGGTCCAATAACCCCTATAGCTAGTTGCATTTTATTTGTTAAGTTCACCCGAGGTACTCTCATCACGAGATTGTGGTTGTGGCTGAACCGAATTCGGTACTCATTACTACCGCTTAGCCAAATTTTGCATGTCATCAGATCAGAATCGGGTTCCTAATGTTAAGAACTGCAACCATCGATTCTGGATTCTACTATTTCCCCTATTAGGTAGAGGTGCCCCTCTGCCATCATAAAACCTCCATACAGTATATTGCCCAATCTAAAGATTGTCTGGTCAAGTCTTTCCAAGGACGGGAAGAATTCCTGCTCATTCTATACAGCCTATTCGAATCACATCTATCGGGACCACTAGGCCCTCCATACAATTGCCACTGCCAGTGCTCTGGGTGCGAACAATACGAATACAATGAACAATTATCAAGGTGACACCAACATGATTATAAAGAAAAACACAATGACTAGTCAGAGGCAGACTTCCTAACTCTACTATCATCCTACCCCACTCTCATTAATCGAAAAACAATTCTACATAATCGTGTTACCTACACTCCGTGGTTCTGTGCCTACATAATCATATACCTATACTCTTAATACCATAAGACCAAACTGCTCTGATACCAACTGTAATGCCCCAGAAATCCGGAGCTCTATCGTCCCGAACTCCCGGAACGTTAACCTACTGGATCACATCAAAAATGTCAAATATGTTCACTAACACATATTCTAAATCATCTAATTCAACATCCACTCAGAATTCTCAAAATACTAGGTTATAACCGCTTAGATTAAACTATTACAGCTTAGGTCCTTTGCAATTCAAATTCCTAAGAACAAATTAACAGTATAGACCCACACAGGGGTCTTACTATGCAGTTGTGGTGGGCTCATCGGAATCTCACACAACTCTAACCCATTTTCGAACACGCTACAACTTATCATCACCTGCAGAAGGGAGTCAAATGAAGGGTGAGCTTTTGAGAGCTCAGTAAGGTCGCACAACGATTACAAAAAGATTACGAAATGATTCCAAAGAATCCAACCGACGATGATTTCCAAAATACTTCAAACGATAAAAAACTCAATGATTTTCAAAATAATCAAAATTCATCATAAATAAATACCAAAATAGACAATAACAATCACGACGGGTTCCCAAAATGATCAATAAAAGATCATTTCCAAAGTCATCATTTCCAAAATACAACAAAGATTTCTCGAGGGGTTTCAAACCATTTAAGACAGTCCTTTCTTATTCATTTTCGTAACAATCATGGAAACATATGGTGCAGATAAAATAAAATAAAAACAACGTTGATCCTGAGAAATTGCGATGCCACTAAGGCAAAGTCGTACTCATGCATTATTACCAAAGTAATTACTAGTCCTTTTCATCAATCAAGGAACTAGCCTGTTTCCGTGTTGGAAGCAGTAACAATCCAGCCTTCTACCGCCTCCCCACAGACCGGGTACCAAGGTCAACACAAAAATCAACAATATCAATGAGTATTAACATAAGCTCAAATCACCGAAGTCAATTCGGGTTCAAATAACAATAAACATACTGATACAAGTCATCATTTGGAAATTCCCGCAGAAAAATCACAAATAAATAGCAAAAATGAGTGCGAATAGTTATCGAATTTAGGCACAATAATTCAGAAGAACGGACACAAACAATCATCAAATTTGCTCAGCATGTAATAACAGGTTAGCATCAACAAGATTTCCAAATAATCGATTCATTAATATTGGGGTTTCATGGGCAATAACAGGCTAATATCAATACATAATTCCATGTTCGACATTAGTCATAAGTAAATCAAAGGAGTACTTATGACTATGAGTTATCAAAATAAGGGTTCAGACGAAAGTCCTTACCCAGGGTTTAGATAGAATCTCTTACCTGGATCCGCAACTAAATTATCCTAATCGGAAGTCTTTAACTTTAACCTAAACGGAACAATCAATTAGTTTACAGTCTATATTACAATATTGTAACTTAATATAGACTCACGCATACTTCCAAAATGAACCTCCCTCACCGGGTATGTAAAATTACCAAAATACCTCTCTAGGACTTAAATCACCGAAACGGCCTTCCCATAAGTAGAATCACTACAATAACCTTACCATATGCGAATTTATCCAAAAATACATTTCTTAGAATTACCAAAATACCCCCCTCGAGGCGACAAATTACCAAAATACCCCCCGTTATACTTAAATCATCAAAATGACCTTTCCATTAGTAAAATCACTAAAATATCCTTACCATATGCGACTTCACTCAAAAATATATTTTATGGTAAAATTACCAAAATATCCCCTTGGGGTTTTCGGCACCGAAAAAAGCCCTAAAATACTATTTTAAGCATCCTGAAGTCATTTTCGGGATAAAAAGTATTTTAGAAAATATTCGCCCAAAAATCCTGAACCGATGTCCGGGCCGAGCGCTCAAAGCTTAGTTTTGCAAAAAATGTATCAGTAAAATAAGATTTTTCTAAAATTTTTAGATTAAAATAACTGGTTTGCTATGCTGATTAATTTCATAATTCTTACTAACTGACACCCTAATTTAGCGTCCTTTACGGATGCCAAAAATTTTCAAAGCATTCTAGGTCGTAGACCTCGTAAATATAATAGGGATTATAGTTTGACGTTTTGTCCAAATAAATTTCCGAACATGTTTTAAAAGTTCGTAAAGAAACTGCTGGAATAAATTTCTTTAGAGACACTTTAGAGTTGAATACCTAATATCCTTAATGGCTACTGTTCACCATCCCTATCCTTCGGCAGCTACCTTTACTCCTGTTAACACACCTACAAACCCATTCCCATGACAAACCCACTCCACTACAAACTTAAACACACACTCAAAACACCTAAACCAACACTATTACACCTACAACACACACATATACACCTTATGTTCTCACAATTACACACATATCTTCACCCACACTCAACCGAAACACACACCCACTTGACACAATAGACACACTTAAATCACACACTAAAATGAAAATTAGGGAGACTACCTTCATGGTTTGTCCCCCGATTCCTTTCTTTTCTCCTTTTTTTTTCTCTTTCTTCCTCTCTCCTTTCTTTCTCCTGCCCGAAGCTCTCTATTCCTCTTTTTCTTTGTTTAGTTTTCTGACGCTATTCCCCTTTATTGTTTCTCTTGGTTTATTTCTTCTTCTTTTTTTCTTACCCGAGCTTCCATCTTATCCCAATTAACCTTATTTAATAATTAAAATAACTTAGTCATGTTAGATTAAGTAGGAGGTGGCACTCCCCAAAACAATTTCTCCAAGATCTTGACACATTAATACATACTCTCCAAAATTGCACTTTAGCCCTCAAAATTCTCATATTTGCAAAATAACCCAAAACTTTCTATAATTACATTTAAGCCCCACATAAATGCTAATCTCTATTAATTTAACCAAACATCACTGAAAATATATACCATCACTTTTATTATTATATTCCATCACTAAAAACATTAATTTTATAATAATGCCTCCAAAGTTTTTTAAAATTACAAAATGATCCCAAAAGTTTTCAGAATTACATTTTTACCCCCAAATTGTTTTAAGCTCTCATACTCTACTAATTCCTGAGCATTGCCCATAATTATCGCCCATTCATTTTTCAAGTCACGGGCTTCCAAAGTTCGGGATATTACAATCGTCTGGACGGTCAGTGGTTCTGGGGAGTTCTCCATTACGAGTACGTGGGAAGCCCTTCGACGCAAGTGGCCATTAGCTACTTCCTTATTGTTGTGTAAATGGCGTGTTCCATGCCATAACTTCATCTTATGGCTAGCCATTAGGGAGAGGTTAAGTACGCAGGATAGACTTTGTGCTTTTCATGTCATTCATAGCATGAGCTATGTTTTCTATCGCATTGGAATTTCAAAAAGGACGACTGGACAATTTCATGATCATCTATTTTTTAGTTGCCCTTTTACGTATAGATTATGGTCTATTATTCAAAAGAAATGCAATTTTAACTAGTCTATGTTAAGTTGGCAGGGTATGGTTGACAGAGCTTCCTCTGAGTGGCAGGGCCCTAGATTCTCAGCATGTCAGATAGCTTTTGCAACGTTGGTGTACTACATCTGGAGAGAGCGGAATTCTTGTTCCTTCCAGAATAAGTATACTGATGTGGTTTCTTGTTCTGCAGGTCTTGTGCAACTCATCCGGTGAAGGTGGTTCTCTTGTAGAAAAGTAGCCAATACACCGACTAACCGATGGTCCAAGGTGAATGGCAGCTCCCTGACTCCATATTCGCTTGATCCCCTCATGATTTGGTCCAGATTGATATATGGGGGATCGGTCCATGTACAGACAGACCCTTGTAATTTTTTAGCATGATTTATCATGTTTGTTAGTGCGATGTTCTTTCTATCATGATCTCCAGACTCTCCACGTGGCTTCAGTGGTTACCTTCATGTGGTCACTATTGGGTCTTTCTATCTATTTCTTTTGTTGATCTAGCTTCAGTGGTTATTCTTTTGATGCCAGGATGAGATGTTTCAGCCTTGTTTAGGTTTATTATCAGCTCTTGTTTAGCAAGACTTGTGTTTCCATTGTTGTATTCATGGGGTATGCCCCTTGCATATGTTGTATTATTGTTTCATCAGTTGATATATATTTTTATTTATCAAAAAAATAATTATCTGGGATTGGAAATTTGGGACTTTGGTATGCGCAAAATTCTTCTTTTGATTTAGTCGGGTTTTCTGATTCCGATTACGCTAGATGTCTAGTTGATTGTAAAAGCACCAATGGTACTTGTCAATTCGTTTATGAATCACTTGCGTCCTGGCATTGTAAGAAACAGACATATGTGGCGCTGTCTACTGTCGAGGCAGAATATGTTGCAGCTGGTAGTTGTTGTGCTCAACTTCTTTGGATGCATCAAACTTTACGGGACTTTGGTACTTCCTTCGATAATATTCCTATCATGTGCGATAGTAGTAGTGCTTTTGATATTAGTAAAAATCATGTTCAACACTCTCGCACAAAGCACATCGATATCCATCCCACTTTCTTAGAAACAACATTCAGAAAGGATTGATAGAACTCAAGAAAGTAGGTTCGGGAGATCAGGTTGCAAACATCTTTACAAAACCCTTAGCTGAAGCTAGTTTTTGTTCTCTCCGCCACCGCTTAGGAATATGCGACCTTAGCTAGATGTTGTCTTATTTGTCTTCATCCTTGATTTTTCTCTCTCCTTCTCTCTCAGTTAAAATCATGCATTTATATCCATCTCTTCAATTTCTCTCGACTGAACACTTTCTTTCGAATGGAATTGCATGTTAACTCATATTTTTCTTCTGCTTCTTTCATTCGAACGAATGATGATTTTTATTCGAATGAGATGTTTTAGTTAAATATCTCTTTTGTTCGATTGAAAAATCAATTTAATTTGAATGAAATGACTTCGTCTATAAATATTCTCTTTCATTTTTCACTGTTTACTTTTACAGTCTCTACATCACTTTCACAAACTTTTTTCATCTTTTCAACCTCTTTCTCTCTGTTTCTTGTCTTCATCTGCCATGGACGGACCATTCACCCACCGACCACGTTCCAGACGTCGTCTCAGACTTCAAGAAGATAGTAACAGTGAACCTGAAGTTATCCCTATCCCTACTCGTCGTAACACTCGTTCCTCCTCTCAACCAACTGCTCCTGCTACACCTGCTCCTGCCGATCCTTCTCCTTCAACCACTATCCACAATACTCCAGGTACCAATGTTCCCTCCTCCTCTTTTGCTCCTTCATCCTCCTATTTTTCCCTTACATGTCCACCACCTACATGTCCCTACACCTCATCTAACGTCCTCTGTCTTTTGTCCCATTTTTTTGAAAGCGTTGAAGACCAAGAAAACTACTACACATATATTTCTAGTCGCGAAATCGTCTTAAGTCGACTATGTGATCTTGATCTCATCACACAACTTGGTGTTACTCATTTTTTTGTCTGAATGGGGTGTACATCTCTCCTTACCACACCCACTGAATACTACCCCCATTTAGTCCAAATGTTTTATGCCAACATGACATACAACTCAACCACTTCTATCTCTCTCCATACTTTCGTAAATGGTGTGTCTATTCGCCTCACCGCCTCTTCTCTAGCCAAAATTCTCGAGTTTACCAACCAATCGTCTCTTGTTGTGTATCCAGGAAATTCATGGGCTACTGGCAGACTCTTTTCCCCCTCGAACAAATTCAAACGTTATACAATGACCCCCACTCTCACTTTTGCCAAAAAAACATGTCCTTACTGAGCTTCCACCTCTATATCCTGTTTTGCACTTAATTCTGACATACAACCTTGCGGGCCGTATCGGCTCTTACGCCGCCTTTACTTATCTCAATATCATTCTCTTTACCCATTTCATTCGAGGCTCTCCCTTAAATCTTGCAGGCATTATGATGATGAAGATGGCTAACCGCAAAGGTAAGAAAATTTCCCATCTTCACTATGGCCTTCTTATCTCTAAAGTTTTTAAACATTTCAACGTTCCCCTTTCCACTTCTGTCTCCGAGTGTATCCCTATTTCGTCCTCCGATTGCTTTAATATCGCCACTCTCCGTCACACTAACTTCACCATTAGAACAGACCCCACAACACATGTCTTGTATCTTGAGAGGCTAGCACCGCCACAGTCACCTCCCCCTAGCACCTCATGCACCTACTTCCTCCTCGGCACCAAGTCCCCTTTGCCACCACCTCAATCCTCTAACCCTGGTCCTTTCATGCCACCACCTCAATCTTCCAACCTCGGTCCTTCTATGTCGCCTCCTTCCTGTGACCAATTTTAAAGTCCACTAAATGATTTTTCAAACCTCAATTTTGATGATTTTCTTAACATTGACAGCTCTCTCGTATGTCTAACTCCATTCAAATTCTACTCGAGTCGCAAACTTCCTTTGCCGCTACTGTCTCAACCAACCAAACCGCTCTCCTACACCATCTGCCTACCCTCCAAAACTTCTCAAACCAACTTATGTCCAACCATTACAGACTAACCTCCCATACCAGACTTATATACACACATACACTCCCAATTCCCCGTAATCCCATTACCTCGTATCCAAACACAATTAAAACACACAAAGAGTTTAAACACACACACACTCTTGCTGAACACACATGATTTTCACACCTAAACACACACTAAAAGGTGAGAATTACCTTTAGTAATTGGGTAAATTACACTAAACACCCCTGAGGTTTTACGTAATTACACTCCACTACCGCTATCTTTAAAAATTACATTCAGCTCAAAAAGTAACTTTTTCTCTTACGGTGTTAATGGTGCAATGCAAAAAGACATGAATGCCCTCAGACTGTTTTCTTGCTTCTTCTTTTCTCCCCCTGAGCCCCACGGTTGCAACAGCCCCTTGACCCTTGCCCTTCCTTCGGCATCTTACGCTGGCACCCTGCATCGCCCCTTCCCCCGTCAGCATCCTGCAGCGCCCCTTCCTTCGGCATCTTCTTCTCTCCCCTCGTCCCCCACGGTCGCAACAACCCCTTGCCCCGTCGCCCCTCCTGCTGCAACAGCGTCGCGCCTCACTCTCTGCTGACAGCACCCCTCCCCCCTCGGCGACGCCAACCCCCCTTCTTCCTTCTTCTTCTCTTCCCTCATCCCCCGCGGTCGCAACAACCCTTTGCCCCGTCGCCCCTCCTGCTGCAACAGCGCCACGCCTCACTCTCCGCTGATAGCACCCCTCCCCCGTTGGCGACGTTAACCCCCCTTCTTCCTTCTTCTTCTCTCCCCTCGTCCCCCGCGGTCGCAATAGCCCCTTGCCCCGTCGCCCCTCCTCCTGCAACAGCACCACACCTCACTCTCCGCTTACAGCGTCCCTTCCCCCATCGGCGACGCCGACCCCCCGTCATCCTTCTTCTTCTCTCCCCTCGTCCCCCGCGGTCGCAACAACCCCTTGCCCCGTCGCCCTTCCTACAGCATCTTAAACTGATGACTCACTCTTCGCTCACAGCTCCCTTCCCCCCGTCGGGGATGCTGACCCCCCTTTTCCTTCCTCATTATTCTCTCCCCCCGCAGCCGCAACAGCCCTTTGCCCCTCCTTTTGCATTCCACGCCGACAGCGTCCCTCCCTCCGTTCGTGCCCCCCCTCCTCCCTTCCTTCCTCTTATCGCAGCTGCAACAGCGCCGCGCCGCTGCCCGCCAAACCCATTAGCTTTTAAATTCAACCCTAATCTTCCTTTTTTAATTGTTCTGACTAAAATGCACTTCTTGTTTGAGTAAATGACAAAGGGGGAGGGTATTTTGGGTATGAAAATTGCATAAAGTGATGTGTCAGAAAAAAATTTCACAGAGTTGGGCCTTCCGTTAAATGTGTGTAGTTGTGTGTAATGCGAGTACAAACCTCAGGGGGACGGTGTAACACCCCGATATTTTTAACGGATTAATAAAATAAAATTTAGCGGAGAAATATATTTTAAAGCATCGATATTTTAATTAGCAATTTTTAACAATGTTATTTTTTTAAATACTTAGCATTGACGTATACTTTTAGCGACACTTAGTATAGTGCGTTATCGAACCCAAACCATTTAAAATTTTTCGAGCATCTAAAGTATAGTAAATAATTTATTTTGACCCATTCGCAATTATTAAGGTTCGGGTAAATTTTTGGAGCGACTAATGAAGCTCAAGGGGGTTTTTGGTAAATTGCCTGAGTAGGGTTTTATATTTATATCCCTTTTTATGAGAGAGCAGCCGTCGGAGGGCTCTCTTCCATTTATCTGAAGTTCGACCGAGAGAGCGAGGAAGTGAAGCAGATTTTCGGCGATCGTCTAGTTTTCTCGGGTAAGTTTTCTAGACCCTTTTTCTACTCTTATTTAGTTACGGTATATGTAAATTAAAGGGGGGCATGGAACAGCCGTGAGTGGTTTTGCGATCGGGTGGCTGCGGTTGAAGAGTAAATAGCTGTTGATGTTTGTATGGTGTATATATATATATATAGTGAGTTAAGGCTGAGTTTAGATGGGTGTTTTTATCGTGGGATGGGGTATGTGGGTTACGGTAGTGTGCGTTGGGGGAAACGGGTGCGAGTTGTAATGGAGAGAGGGAATTTGCCGTGGGTTTCGGGAGTGACATAGTGAGGCATGAGAGAACCGTGAAAGAAAAACCTCGTGTAATTAGGGCTGCCGCGATTCACAGTCTTGACACAGATTATGCGATTATGGTGTATATATATATTGTGGTTTATGGCTGGATATAGATGGGGTTACGGATTATGTGTTTGTAGGGTAAAGGACAAGAAAAACGGATGGGAAAATGGGTTCAAGACAGCCATGAGAGACTGCCATGGAACAGAGGTAGTGATGTGGGTTGTGTATTCGTATATGTGGGTTTTAGAGAGAGAAAATGGCTGTGAGGGATTAGTGCCGAAGAGATGTGAGTGAGGGAGGTGTTTCAGTGGGTGTAGTTGGTGTTGGTTGAGTGAAGGAACTGCAAATATATGACTGTGTGTGAGGCTTGCCGTGGTGGCTCTCTCAGTGTGTGTGAGTTGTGAGCCTATGTGTTGATACTCCTGTGTGTGTTTGTAAGAGTGTAAAAGCTGAGTGAGATTTGCATTGTTGGTGTGTGGGTTCGGTGGGAATTTGGAGTAGTGTTTAGTGCAGTGTGTGTATATATATATATAAAGTGAGTGAGTGAAATGGAAGGAGAAAGGGAGCTGGGTGAGTGCATATGCGGTATATGCTTGTGAAGAAGCTGTGCACGTGAAAGGGAGAGAGAACAGCACTGTTGCTGTGCTGTTTTGGTGTGCATGTGTTAGTTTGTGAAAATGGTGAGTGTGTCCACTGCTGTGTGCTCATGTGTGTGAGAGCATAATGGGTAATTGGTGTGGTGGGTGAGTGGGTCAAGAAGAAGGAATAGGAAGGAGCCTGTCGTGGGTACACCTGTGTGTGAGAAAGTGAGTATTGGCCAGCAGGTAGAAATCAAAAGGAAGGACAGGAGGAAGAGAAATACAGAGCGGGTAAATTTGAGTTAGCGTTAGATCGACACGTGCATATGTTAACGCACACTTATCGTTAGCAGGTGAAAATTTGCAGTATAATACGTTATACAATATTAGAATTCTTGGAGAAAATTTATAATTTTCTGAGATCGTATGAATTTTTAGTATTTTCTGTAATTTCAGATTTGTAAAATTTTTTTTGGAGACCTTAAACCCAGAAAATGTTTTAGGAAAAATTATAGTAATGTCTTTATGGTATAAGAAAGACTCAGTAAAAGTTTTATGATTTTTGGGGTTGATTTGCTATGGTTTCCGTATCGCATTATTTTTAGCAAAATGAATAATTTAAAAATAGTTTTAATGTCTTTTAAATTCTGATTTCAATTTATATAACTTTTATATATATTTTAAGGTTCGAATAAAAATTATAGGACTTATTTTCCAGCTGGAAGTAATTATGGCAATTATTGGGTTTTTATTGTATTTAAAGAAATTATTTTAATTCGAAAATATTCAAAAATTCAGAAAATTCATATTTTGACTTATTATAATGTTTTAAGCAATACAAGTGTTTTATTTTAATTTATAATAAATTTATAATACGGTTATGCATTAAAGAGCGTACCGGGTTCTCGGTTAGGTTAGCCGTGTGCGAGGCGCGCTTTGAGTTGTGTGATTCCGGGGTTAGAGGCGAGCGCCGTTTGGATAGTTTATACTAGGTTTATAGCATATTAGTATAGATTATGTTCTAACAAGTGGATTGCCAATATAGGTTATTCAGAAAATATTGATCGAGGATTGATAGCATCACTTAGCTTGGACCGAGGTAAGGGATTTCTTTCCGAACCCCATTTCGTTATTCTGTTTTCAAATGTTTATAGAACAGTTTTACAAACTAAATTGATTCGATTTTATGCTGATATAAAAGTTGTTTTGAAACTGTCCATGAAAGCCTAACTTGAACCTTAAGCGATCGTTTGGAATTCTTAAATTGTTTACTCTCATTTGTTTTATCGATTCAATTATCATAAAATGTTTTGAAAGTTATTTATTGTTTCTCAATGTTGACATGAGTTAGTAACTTGGGAGCCATAAGGATGGTCTGTATTGTTGGCGTTATAAGGATGGTCTGTTGGATGGGTTTAACTAGTACCTAGATGGACTAGTCAGCGTACATATGCATATGTAAGTGTATCGAGCACTGCCGGGGTGGCTTTGCTTCTGTACTGCTCATGTTCAACGTTTCCTATTTATGTTTATTGCATTATAAGTGTTTTGAAAATGGTTATCGATTTAAGGGAACTGAGTTGATACTCATCCCTTTGTTTATATTGAAATGCTGTGGTTTTCTTTGAAAAACCTTTTCAAATTTATCGTTTGATTGTATATAGAAAGATTGTTTGAAACGCTCTGTTTCTCCGCCTTCAAAATTTTGTATTGATTTAAATGTCAAATCGTCCGTATCGTTTTCTTATTTTTAAATCTTTGTGCGACCTTACTGGGCTCTCAAAAGCTCACTCCCCTTTGACTTCTTTTCCGCAGGTGATAGCCAGCAGTAGGTTACCTGAATTTGGATTAGAGCCGAGCGAGCGAAAGCAAAGGAATTAGATTTTGGGATTGATCATTAGAACCCCTGCGTGGGTAAATATTATTGTTTTGAATTTTCTTAGACTTAGACTTGGTATTTCAATTATGACAATTGATTGAGAGTATAATTTGATTGATGGATAGTTGCTCTGACAGCTTGTTGCATTAGTTATTGAGGTTATGGAAATTACTGTCTTAGTGTTATAGATCGATTTAGTGTTAACATTTCGGAAAATTCCGGGATGTTACAGACGGAGTATAATTTTTAAAGATAGCAGTAGTGGAGTGTAATTACGTAAAACCTTAGGGGTGTTTAGTGTAATTTACCCTTAGTAATTCCACCCTAAGATTTCTCTAACTTTCTATTCTCTCTTCTTGATTTTCTCCTCGTGCCAAGCTCCTATGTTTTCTTTCTTCTTCTCCTCATTTTTTTGTTCTCTCTCTCACACACACACACGCATCTTTACAAAAGTTCCTTCCTTTTTGTTTTATTTCCTTTAATTTCTAAAATTTTCCAATCTCATATTCTATAATAAACTTAGATTAGTCACCAAATAAAATAGCAAGAGGTGGCACCAATTGAGAGAATTTTCCCTAAAAATCCGAGATACCAAAATTTCAAAATTACAAAATAGCCCCTCAAAGTTTCTAAAATTACAAAATGACCCCAAAAGTTTTAAAATTTACATTTTGCCCCCAAAATCATTTTTAGATTTCATTCTCTACTAATACCCGAACATTGCTTAAAATTATCGCCCGTTTATTTTTTGGGTCACCAATAATTATTTTAAGCCACTCGAAAAGTACAGGGTATTACAGGTAAAAATACCACAAATCCACTAAGTAAAACGCTAAACAGTGAAGTAGAACTATTTGAACAAACAAGTAGTAATGTCTGAGCAATAAAAGCACGAAAGATAAATCTAGAGCAACTATCATGGCCTAAAAAATTGGTAATAAGAGAGGGATTAGCTAGTAAACAACTAGAACGTATGCAGATTAGGGAAAATAAAAGTGTTGTCATTGTCAAAGAACCAAGGAGACATTCCGTCTCTTCTACCCCTTCCATGTCTACAAATCCAAAAGGTAAAAGAAAAGAAAAAATGGTAGACGAGTCTACCAAAGAAGAAAAAAGTTCTGATGAAGACATCATAGGGTAAAAAATGGTTACCATTCCAATCAGATGAAGTATGTCATCATGCATAGAAATCATACATGTAATGACCACAACATCAATAAATGACACTGTCAAGAAAAAGCTAAAAAGAAAAGTGGCAACCGAGGAAGATGAAAAATCTTCAAAGCACAATGTTACCATAACACAAACCAATGATAATAAAACAAAATCATTTTGTGATCCGGGGTTATGTGCAGAGAGCAAAAATATCTTTGAAAATGTCTGGCACTATCTAGGAAAAATTACCGAAAAGAGTTACAAAGAACCCGCAATCAAGTAACTGATTATGTTAAGCACTTAGCAAAAAAGGCTAAATATAAAGGGTTAATTACACACGGCACCCCTGAGGTTTACCCTAAATTACACACGGACCCCACTATCTTTGAAAATTACACTAAACTACACATTTTTATTTTTCCGTTAACAGAGTTAACAAAATCAGTGAAGGGACAATAATACCCCTCATAAACAAATAATATTACTTAATTTGCCATCCACCCCCCAAAGCAGGTGTACATCTCTCTCTCTCTCTCTCTCTCTCTCTCTCTCTCTCTCTCTCACACACACACACACACACACACACACACACACACACACACACTCTCTTCCACTCGTAATCCTTCAATCCACAATAACAATCAACACCAAAACCCAAAATCAAGACTTACCAGCATAAGCAGGAAGAGACCATTCTTAATCATCTTCCCTTCCCGACTGCTCCCTCTTCGAGCAGAAGCATGTCTCCCTCTCCTCCGAGGTCGCCACCCTCCAATCACAGTACTCGCGGCTTGTGTCCTCGCTCCAACAGCGCCTCGCCAAGCTTGCCCAGCTCCAGGCCAACAAGCACCAAGGCGTTGATTTCGGTGACTAATGACGATGATATCTTGCGCACATGATGCACGAGTACGATCGGCTTTTCCACGCTTCGTCCAAGCTGGCTAGGCTGAGGCTGTTCTTGTTTCCGATGAATCCACCCTCGCCGGCTCAGATTTTGGTTCGAGTGAGGACAGATCGGACTGGAAGCGGTTCATGGAGGCGTTAAATTCTGGTCCCGTTCAGTCGCCTCCTCAGCCGTCGGCGGTGGCGGTTGCTCCTCCGATGCCGATGCAAATCCTGTCGAGTTAAGGACAAAAAGTCAGATGGCTACCGGAGCCTTCCCGATGAGGACAGATCAAACGGGAAGCAGTTCATGAAGGCGTTTAATTCTGGTCCGGTTCAGTCGCCTCCTCCACCGTCGGCGGTGGCGGTTGCTCCTCCGATGCCGATGCAAATCCTGTCGAGTTAAGGACGGAAACTCAGATGGCTACCGGAGCCTTCCTGTTCAGGCGAATATGTACCATGCGCCGCCTAGCAAGAGACCGATGGGAAGAAAGAAAGGAAAGATCTAAGGGCATTTTTGGTATATCATAATAAATTTGTGTTGCCCTAAATTTTTTTGACGGTTCCCTAACGAAAGTGGGTTTTGTGTAATACAATGACAAACCTCAGGGGAACGGAGTGTAATTTTCAAAAGATATGGGGGTCCGTGTGTAATTTAGGGTAAACCTCAGGGGTGCCGTGAGTAATTAACCCAAATATAAATGATGAAGAAGGAATGATAGCCATATAAGAAAAGGAATAAAGAATCTGATTGCTTCTAGCTGATATCACTATAAAAATAAAAGACCTAATCAGTAAGAGAAATAAACACGAAGAGATCCTTCGCATACCAGAAATGAAAGCATTCCTGAATTGGGATTATGGATGGCCAAGCCTCACATTACCATCAGATAAGGTTAATCTTAAATGGATTGTAGACACATTCGAAATAGACCGACATGATTGGCAACTCATCAATAATCTCCCAGCTATAATTCGATATGCTCTTGAAGTTATATGATTCAGTCGACAGGTTAACACAGTCCAGACACTATCAACTCTGACAGGAAGAAGCGACACCAAGTTCTACCAGCCATACCGAATTTGATTCATTTATCAATTCACTAATAAAAAGTTAATAAATTTTTATCGACCACACCAGGATGAGCTATAGAACATATACAATCCGGAGAAAGACATGATTAAAAGAATTAGTAGTGTCCACGCAACCATTGAAAACATGGTAGCCGACCCCATAGAAGCATGTTTCTGCCCCCATAGAAGAATTTTTTTACGATGGATGAAGGATAGTAATCCTGAAGAGGTGTAGAGCATCCATAGAGCCCTCCAACCAGGGTCAAGATCAGGTAATCAAACGCTATGAACAGTTCAACAATCAAGGACAAGATAAACCTGATCTGCCTAGCCAAACTTTTGAGCTGTACAAGAGGGTTGGGACCACGGGATAAGCATGATTGAAATGAACATAATGGCTACCGAAAAATGACAAGCCAAGTAGGGAACAAAATAAAGATGTCTGCCATAATAAAAGAAAAAGATGATGCTACAAAAAATAATAGAGGATCTTCACAGTTGAAGAATCTTATGTGCCTGATCCTTTCATCTATAAAATGGGTCGAAGTAAGACCTAGAAGGCAGAGGAAGTTTAAGAGATTGTGAAGTGTGTAAGAGTGTGAAGTATGAAGTGTTCTAAGAATTGGTGTGTGCAACAATAGAACGAAGCCTTCCTTTCTATTGCTCTTATGTAAAATTTATTCTCAGTATAAATAAAAAAGTATTGATTTTAGTACGAGGTTTTTCTACTGCACTTTTCAAACAAATATCTTGAAAGCTTAAGAGTGTTTGAGAATAGCCATTAGCCAATTTTGTGGAAAGTAAGGCATCGAGTTATGTGTCCACCAAGTGAAAAGCATAGATATTGAAAAGCAACAGGAGAAGCATGACGGGCGTACATTCGAGGACCAAGAACAACATCTCTGTAAGTAGCATTATATCTTAAAATAACCTTATGGTTTATATTATATGTGACAAAGTATTAGCATACATAAAATTATATTTTTGGGTTAAATTGCAAATATGTTAAAGTATTAGGATTATCTTGCACGATTGAAGGAGAAGATTTAATCTGGACAGCCCATGAATTACTAATAAACGACCAGATCGCGTTGGCAAGTAAATTAAATTGCCTGCGCGGGCAATGTGTGTGTGTGTGTGTGTGTGTGTGTGTGTGTTGGGGGGGGTACACACATTGCCTGCGCGGGCAATGTGTGTGTGTGTGTGTGTGTGTGTGTGTGTGTGTGTGTGTGTGTGTGTGTGTGTTGGGGGGGTACTGTAACACCCCAGATAGTGTTAAACAATCGATCGATCGATCGCCTAATCATTTAATTACCTCAATTTGAGAAGGAAGCCCCAATGTGTGTCAGAGCTTCTACAGTAACTCTTACTCTCAATTAAATACTCCTGAAACTAAGTTAAACATTACTTTCCCTCGCAGGGGCTTAACTAAAAGAGATAATAGAATTTCCAGTCGACTTCTTATTCAGGCTCTAATCACTCAAAATATCCTATTGTTGGTTATCACATGCGGAAAGGAAATCAAAGGAGAGTGAGCTTTTGAGATCCCAGAAAGTTCGATCAAAGATTTAAAAATAACAAAATGATACGGACGATTTTACATTTACAGTCAAATAATAATTTTTAAAATGATTTTTTAAATAAAACCAATGCATTTCGATATAAACACATGGACGAGTATCAACTCAATCCTTCAATTAATAGTCATTCAAAAAACTTCAGGTGTAATAAAATATAAATAGATAACATTGAACATGAGCAGAACACTATAGCAAAGCCACACCGGCAGTGCTCGATACGCTTTACCTATGCATATGTACACCGACTACTCCATTTAAGTACTAGTTTAACCCAACCAACAACCATCCTTATAACGCAAAAAATACGCACCATCCTTATAACTCCCATATTACTAACTCATGTCAACATTTAGAAGGAGTAAATGAAATTGAAAATTCTTTATGATAAGCGAATTAATAAACGGATGAAATGAACAATGAATTCCAAACAATCGTTTTAAGGCTCCATTTAGGGTTTCACGAGCAATTGAAAACATTTTTATATCAATCATAAAGATCAACATTCAATGTAGTTTATAAAAATGTTATTATAAACATTTGAAATCAGAGTAATGAAATCAGTGGCGGAGCTAGGATTTCACCCCAAGGGGTGCTAAAAATATATTAAAATTAATAAATAAAATTATAAATAAAATAGCACAAAAAAAAACATAATGCATTTTTCAATAATACACAAAAAAATATCCAAAAGGTCTTATTACGTTTCATGAGAGCCACTAAAAACTCTTTACAGTACAAAAGAAGCGAATACAAAATAGATATTTCAGAATTTACAAACGAAAGTACTAAATAACTACTCGATGAGACACCGAAGATTGGTAAACCACACATTCGATATCTCAATCCAATTGGGTCACATCCTCTATCAACAATCTTAATATCTCAAATGCTCAATGCACAATTAACAACCTAAAATCATCAATTAATAATCTCAATTCTCAAATGCACAATTAACAACCTAAAATTATCAAACAAATAATCAATGCTCAAATGGAAAAAAAATTGTTCAAAATGCACATATCCAACAATGATGTTTCACTTTTTCTGTAATTCTTTATGTTTTCTATTACTTCTAACCTTCATGTTTGAATATTGAATGCCTTAGTATTGTACTTTTCCCCTTATAAATATATGTTTTTTGGAATTTGTTTTTGCTATCCCGTTTAGTGTTTCACTTTCTGCTGTAGTTTTTGGTGATTTCTATAGTTATAGGTTATGAGAACATCAGTGGTTACTTGACAATTGAATATAGCTCCATTTACGATTCAGTTCAATATTCAGTGCTTTAGCTGTAACAAAGTGTTCAATTAAATTTTAGAGAAGTTATTTAATATAGAATCTACGCATGTATTCAAAACTTCATCAGCTAAAGTTTAAGAGTCTTTGTCATTGGAGAGGAATAAAGTTTTCAAATATCAAGAGGGAAACGACTACGAGTCTCATGGGAAAAATATCCTACATTTGCCAATATCTTCCAGCCCCTCCAAAGTAAAGCTCTTCCTGGAAACCTCCTTATTGAAAGTACAACACTACAAGAAAACAGGCTTTTAGCGACGGGGAAATCCGTCGCTAAAAGCCCAAAATCCGTCGCTAAAAGAATTAGCGACGGATTCACCGTCGCTAAATATCCCTCGTATAAAAGCCCGTCACTAATAGTTTAGCGACGGAATTTTTAAATCCGTCACTAAATATGTCATTTTTACCGACGGATTTATTTTTCATTAGCGACGGATATTCCGTCGCAAATTATATTTTTAGAATTTTAATTTATTTTCTTTTTTGTCAAATTAGCGACAGATTTGATATTTTCGCGACGGAATATTCCGTCGCTAAAAAACTTATTTAGCGATGGAATATTCCGTCGCGAAATAACTGATTGTAGGAATACTTTAGCGACGGAATTAATCTGTCGCCAAAAGTCAATTTTTTTTTTGAATTTTTTTTTATTTTTCAATTACCCAGACCTGTAATACAATTTTCAATTCTCAACAATAACGCACAATAATCAATACAGAAAGAAATATATATAATCAATTATAAAAAATATTTATTATAAAAAAAACTCATACATGTGCAAGCCGGGAACCGGATATAGCCGGTTAGGAGAGGGGAGGAGAGTACAAGCCGGGCGCGGGGGGCGGGGGGGGGGGGGAGAAGCTAGGAACGGGCACGGGAAGGGGCTCATCAGGGGTTCCCGAGTCCCGGATCTGGATCCTACTGAGCCGGGGCCAGGGCGGCCGGTCCAGCAGTGCCCTGCTCCCTGATCATCCGGCATACCACTATAGCAATGCGCTGGATCTCCTCGTCGTCCAACTGAGGCCGAGGAGCCGGTGTCTGTGGAGGGGCAGCAGGGGGTGAGGACGCTCCTATCACGACACGAGCAGTCGTGCTAAGCAGGCCGCGTATGCGGCCTTTCGGCCGATTCACGACCTCCGGCGTATCCAGCCATCGCTTCAACCCCCCAGTACTCGCAACCGTACTAGTGGACGTTGATGGCTGTCCGGACTGCTGCTCGGACCCCCTTAGCTGTTCATACGAGGCCTGCAAAAATATTGGTTTAACGATATGTTAGGGCATTAATTAACGAAACAGACATTGAGGATAGAAAGAAAAAACATTAACTTAAATAAATTGACTCACATCGATCCGTCGGGCAATATCTGAAATATAGTCGCCCGCCTGGTGCGTCTCGTCCTTGTCCTTCTTCCGCACGTGCGTCTGAGTATAGGTCAGAGCTATGACCTCATCCTCCTCTAGATCCGGGTGCTCGACCGTGTTCATGTGTCGGACGATGTCGTGTGGCACCGACCTCCCCGTGTGCGTCGGATCTCTGTTCTGTCTGTTCTCAGCCCCGCTCTTACTCTTGGCGTCCCAACCTGGATCCACAGCCCACCGATCTATCATCTCCCCCCATACACGGTGAGATATCCAATGTGGGGGATATCTCGTCATGTCCGTCATCGGGGCACCCGCGGGCAGCGCCTTTTTCGCCCGGTCCCGTGCATCGTGGAGCCATCGGCGGTAATTCTTGCCGATGTAGGCAAAGAAAGCCTGCTGCCCCAGTACCTGCTGCTCAGGCGTGTCAAACGTGAACCCCTCCTGTAAGGCATTCAATAACACAAATTAACAACATAAAACAAACTGTAATTTAACATTTACTCCCACAAGAAGTGTTGTTGGAAGAGGAAGATCGTCCTCCTCGTTGTTGACCTCAACAGGGAACAAGACACGTGGTTGGTCGGCTTGAAAGGAGTCTAGCTCACTGTCATATGTCACGGGCAATTTCTTGGACTTGATAGTTATATACCAATGAGATTTGGGATTGGCGACATCCTCCGCGTAAAAGACTTGTACAGCTTGACTAGCAAACACAAAGGGCTCGTCTGATGCAAGTCTTGACTTGACATTGACATCTACAATCCCTTGAGAGCTAACACGGATTCCTCTACTGCATGTGACATCGAACCACGTACACTTGAACATTACCAGGCGGTTTTGGGAACCCAGATATGTTAGCTCAACAATCTCATCTAGCTCTCTGTAAAAATCCATGCAATTCTCGGCATAACAGTCGCCGTTGACCAAGACTCCACTGTTTTGGGTTTGTTTTGTTCAGTCATCATCTTTTACGTTAAACCTAAACCCGTTGATGATATAGCCTCCGTAACAGGATGTTTGTTTGCTAGGGCCTTCGGCTAGTAATTTCAAGCAGGAGGCCACTGGTCTATCCATTGACTGAACCTATTGTAGATGACGGTAAAAATTAAGGATAAATCAGTATACTAATTGGCCACAGAACTGTATATAACACATAATATAATTTCGTTAAATAATCTTACACGGATTTTGAACCACTGTACAAATTGTGATTTCCGATGAGATTCAAGTCCAGCAGGATCAGTGATTAAAGATTCCGCATCGAACTCACTGCAAACCAATATGCATTTAACTCGCTTAACACACACTTTCAATTATGTACAGCAATGTAAGTGAATTAAGACTTTAACTTACTCAACGAATGCCGAAACTTCATCGCAATTTAGAAGGGCATATATTGTTGCAGCACTGTACTCTTCATCTGTTAGTCATCGAGTATACGTTCGGCCGAACGGACTACCTGACTGCTTGAATATTGACAATTGCCCTTCCAAATTTGTGCTTGCTCCGGGATCATTTCGGCCTAGTTGATTTAACCTTGTACCAACATCCAAACCGAAATATTGACTACAAAAGTTTACAAGTTCTTCCATTACATAAGCCTCCGCAATTGAGCCCTCAACCCGAGCCTTATTACGGACTTTTTTCTTTAAATGGAACATGAACCTAGAAGTTTAGGGAATCGAGTTAGGTGGAATATCAATGATAACAGATGTCGCATTAAGTGTAAACGAACAACTGTAACAATTTAAGGTTTACCTCTCGAAGGGATACATCCACCGATATTGCACGGGTCCACCCATCTTAGCTTCATATGCCAAGTGAACAGGCAGATGCTCCATTGAATCAAAGAACGAAGGTGGGAAGATTTTCTCCAGCTTGCAAATCGTCACCACAATGTTCTTCTCAAGCACTTCCATGTTACTCACCCGGATCGTAGAAGAGCATATATCTCGAAAGAAATGAGATAATTCAGTCAAAGTCTCGCAAATAACCCGTGGCAACAGTCCCCGGAAGGCAATATGAATGAATCTCTCCATGAATACGTGACAGTCGTGACTCTTCATCCCTTGGAACTTGCATTCTGATACATTGCAACAACGAGATATGTTGGACGCAAACCCATCCGGAAGCTTCAAATTATTAACCCACTGACAGACCTTCTCCACTTGTTTCTTGTCTAGACAGTAAGGTGCTTTCGGAAGTATGGTCCTCCCACTGACTGTCCGAGGATGCAATTCACGGCGTACACCCAACTGTTGTAGATCCCTTCTCACTTTAAGGTGATCTTTCGATTTGCCCTTGAAATTCATCACTGTGTTGAACACATTATCAAAAACGTTCTTCTCAATATGCATCACATCCATGTTGTTTCGGATAACGAGCGTCCTCCAGTAGGCTAACTCCTAGAAGATACAAAATTTTCTCCAGTTGTGCTCTTTCCCGAACCCTGCAATCTTCTGATCCGGCACACCCTTACCGTGTGGTATGTCAGTATCAAGTGCCTCCAGGTGTGAGAGTACTTCTTCACCAGATGGGTAGTCCAGCGTGACAACCTCACGCTCGATTGTCCCGTCAAATTTATCCTTCTGCCTACGAAACAGATGGCCCGGTGGCAAAAGCTTACGGTGACATCCGAACCACGAGGCCTTTCCGCCATGCTTTAACGTATGACCAGGGTTCACGCCCATACAAGCAGGGCATGCTAGCTTCCCATGTGTGCTCCAGCCACACGTCATTCCCAATGCGGGGAAATCATGTATAGTCCACATCAAAGCAGCCCTCATTTGAAAATTTTGTTTAAGGGATGCATCATATGTTTCGACTCCATGATTCCATAATTGTTTTAACTCATCAATCAACGGCCTTAAATACACATCTATGTCCTTACCGGGACTCTTCGGCCCCGGAATAAGCAACGACAAGAACATATACGGCTTCTTCATGCACATGCCTGATGGAAGGTTGTAAGGGACAATAATAACAGGCCAACAGGAGTAAGGCGTGGTAGACTGATCGAAAGGGTTGAACCCATCGGTTGCCAGACCAAGTCTAACATTCCGAACTTCCTGAGCAAAGACTGGATGCCTGCGGTCAAACTCCTTCCATGCCTCTCCATCAGCTGGGTGTGTCAGCACATCGGCATCGTTGCTGCGAGTCTCACGGTGAGCCCTCATATGTTCAGCCGTACTGGAGGAGTAGTACATTCTCTGAAGTCGTGGTGTGACCGGGAAATATCGCAATATCTTCCATGCAATGTTTTTCTTCTTCCCTTTGTCCGGTTTGTACCTCGAATGATCACATACCGGACATAATGACAAATCCTTATTCTCTTTCCAGAATAATACACAATCGTTATTGCACGCATCTATCCGGTCATAGCTCAACCCAAGTTTCCTCATCATCTTCTTCGCGTCATAGTACGACGGCGGTAATTATATAACTTAAAGCTGTTGTCATATTTTTCTTCTCTTAACTGACTTTCTAGTGTTGATATGAATACACAAAGTCATAACGTGATTACTTATGTTCAGGTTGTTTCTTCCCTTAAGAATTCTGCCACATCACTTATTTGCGTGTGTATGTATATATATATATATTTTTTTTTTCCAAAATCTCAAGGGGTACATTAGCCCCCCCTGGTACAAGTGTTGCTCCGCCACTGAATGAAATAGGGTTCGGAAAGAAAATCTTTACCTCGATCCAAGCTCTGCAATGCTACGCAACCTCGATCAATATTCTTTAAATAAACCTAGATTGGCAATCCATTTGTTAGAACACAATTTATGCTCCACATCACGTGCTCACTTCTTACTCCGAAATCGCTCAACTCAAAGCGGGTCTCGCACACGACCAACCTAACCGAAAACCTTGTACGTCCCTTAATGCGTAACGATATCCCAAAGTCATAATAAATTATAACAAAACGCTTTTATAGCTTAAAACATTATTAAAAGTCAAAATATGAATTTTCTGAATATTTCCAAGTTAAGATAATTTCTTTAAATGTAAGAAAACCCATAAATTGCCATAATTATTTCTAGCTGAAAATAAAGTCCCATAATTTTTATAACAGCTTTAGAATACTTATAAATATTATAAAATTGAAATTAGAATTTAAAAGGCAAGAAAACTTTTTTAAAATTTTTTGTTTTGCTAAAATCAATGCAATACAGAAATGATAACAAATCAAGTTCAAAAATCACCAAATTTATACTAGGACTTCTTTATACTATAAAAACATTACTTTAAGTGTTTTAGAATATTTTCATGAGTTTTAAAGACTCTAAAAGATTTTAAAAATCTGAGTTTATAGAAAAATATTAAAAATACATACATTTTCAGAAAATTACAAAATTTTCCCACAAATTCTAACATGGCCTAACGTACCCTACAGTAAAATTTTACATGGTAATGATCATTGTGTGCTATCCAGTGCACAAGCGGAATGTAACGCTAAGCTATGGTACGCTTGTGCAAGCACAAGGTACCACCAACAGCACAACCCACAAAAACTCATTTTCATATTCCCCTTCCCCTTCTCTACATCCTCTAGCCAATGTACTCACAGACCCATTTTAAACCCAAAACAGGCACCCTTTACCTGCATTTCACAACACACACATGCACTACACACCATACAGTCACATACCCACTTCCCTTCTTCCCTTCCTCACATGCACAGTCACTTCCCTTCTTCCCTGAGTCTGCGCACAGTCCTCTTCACACCCACTTTGGACAGCCACAAACTCACACATATACACACATAATACTCACACAAGCACACTCTCACACAACCATCACACACATACACACTTCGCACGCACACAGTTCACATGCACAACCCCAAACCCATTTCTATCCCTCAACCCACTGCCGTCTCTCTCTTTTCTCTTCAGCACATCCACGCACACCTGTTACGTACATACATATACACCATATTCACACAACACACATACACACCAATATAGTTTGCACTTAAATGCACACAGCTGCCTTTTGGCAGCTACACACAAATATTCACACAAACACTCATTCATGCACACATCATTCACACATACACACAAGTTTATAAACTACTCTTTATATACTCGTACACTCTCATCACACACATTACACACACACCCGAGCACACAACTCACACATGGACTCACAGCTGCTGTCTTAACAGCTTCACTAGGCACACAATACACACGTACCCAGCTGCAAACACATCACATACATTTGCCCAAAAACCCACACATACTCATGCACGTAGTTGCCCTCTCGGCAACTTCACACACATATGATTCATCTCGGCTACATCCTCACGGTAATAGCTTCTCTCTCGTCCAACTCACATACACACACATGCACAAACACCTCTATCACACCCACAAAGTCCCCTTTCTCAAAGTTTCCTCACAGATCTTACACTCAACATACAGCACTCTCGCACAACTCCACACGGTGCACTGCGGCCAAAACCAATCCCTCGCTCGTATTACCTTGGCACTCCCAAAAACCCACGTATCTACAGGGTGCACTAAACTCACCAATACACTCTCAGGGATTGACCCAACTCATGCACTTCCCCCACATTCTGTTACGTTCAGATTTATATATATAAGACATGTATATTAAAGAAAAAAAAATCTTACGAGAAAAATGATCCGATCGCCGAAAGCCGCTTCTCTCTCTCTCTCTCTCTCTATCTCTATCTATGCGTCCCTCTGTATCTCTGTTCCTCTCCCAAAACATAGCACTCCTAACATCTGTATTTATATATAAAACCCTAAAAGAAAAATTACCAACCCCCCCCCCCCCCCCCCCTCATGTTTCATTAGTTATTTAAAAAAAATTTACCCAAAACTTTTTATTATTACGAAATAGCCCAAAATAACTATTTATGATAGAATAATGCACTAGGAAAAAAAATTAACGGATGCTACATAACTCTACTACAATAGTCGTTGCTAAAAAGTTGGTAATAAATGCATTGATGCTATAAAAAAATATTCGTTACTAGAGATTTTAATTTAACCTGTTAAAAATATATTAGGGTTCGACGAGCCAGGTCTATTTTTCTTTTAAGTAAACTTCACCCTTCGCTATATTATTTAGCAGATGACAGGTTTGATCAAAATGCCTCAAAAGGATTCAATGAGTTGGAGGACTTGCAGGCAAACAAAGGGGAGGTATAGTAAACTTCATCTTACGCTGCATAATATAGCAGACTGTGAAGTTTACTTAAAAAAGAAAAAGATCTGACCCGTCCATCCCTAATCGACGGAACGGTCTGTCGTTTGACCAACTCCCATATATATATATATATATATATATGGAGCTGATCCGTTGCTACCGTCCGCTATATAATGTAGCGGACGGTGAATTATAGTCCGCTATATTATATAGCGGACGGCAAAACAGCGCTAGCAACGTGCTAGCGCTAGCAACGGATCAGCTTCATATATATATATAGGGAGTTGATCCGTTGAGAGCGTTAGCAAAATAGGAGAAGTTGCAAGCGCGATCTGACCGTCCATCCCAAAAGATGGACGGCCCAGATCGCGCCTTTTTCGAAAGCTGTCAGTCGTCCGCCATACAATATCGCGGACGGGTTTTTTTACCTTATTGCCCCTCCGCGCCTGTCCGCTACACTGTATGGCGGAGGACATTAAAGTCCTGATGGGAGACAGCCAAAAGACGTCCGCGATACTGTGTAGTGGATGTCCCCTAGGCTGACACCTTACCTTTTTGCCCCTCCACACCGTACGCTATACTGTATCCCGGACGAAATTGATGTCCTGACACGTGACAGCAAAAAAGGTATCCGCTATACAGTGTATCAGACCTCGCCTAGGCTGACACCTGTCAGGTCCTGTCAGGACCTGACTTTCAGGGGCTTTATTTTTGCACGTGTCAGAGTGTCGAGAATAATTTCCGCTATACAGTATCGCGGACAGGATTTTCCCGTATACCCCAAAAGTTCCCTGATTCTTAGCTCTTTCGGCAAAATTTTCTTCTCCTTCGGATTCACATGCTTCCATTTTCGGCTCCCCTCAAGCTTCGAGTAAAACTTGCTTCAATCTTCTTCAGTCAAGCAAGGTAAGTTTCTGATCTCAAATATTTTCTGGGTGGATTGACTGATAAAGTATATATTTTTTTTTGGGCAAAAAAATATAGATTTTTTATGATGTTCTAGAAATTAATTTGTTAACTTTAAAGAAGTTTATTGTAGTTAATTTTGATTTTTTTGAGGGGCGCTAACTTCGGCACATCTATCCTATTGCCTTTCGAATTTTTTGAGATACGTTTGTTGTATTTTGGCATGATGAATTTGTCTAACGCTCTTAGTAATTTTAATTTGTTATGTTCAATAAATCTATAATTAGCAAAATGGGAGACTTTTGAGATTATGTATATGGTATATTTTTCATCTTAAATTTGTCTATTTGTCAAGATAATTTTTAGGTAATATTTTCAGTTGAAAATGTCATTTGATTGTTAAGCGTAGTCTATATTTCTACATATAGGGAGCTGTTTCACAATGTCTGATTTCGTGTCGAGCTCCAACACCCCCGTAGATGCTAGTGATCCATATCTAGGACAAACCTTTCAAACATTGGAAGAAGCTGGAGAATGTTTCCGAGCGTATTCATTGAGGGTTGGATTTGGCATTAGAATAAAGACTTCAAGAACGAGCAACATAACGAGAAAGATATGCTCTCGCTTATACGAGTGCCATAGGGGCAGAAACCCAGTGCAAAATGAGACACGCGTATGCAACGATGACAGTGATGACGAAATAGGATATTCGCGCAGAAGACGAGACTTCTTTGCGCGAACGAATTGTCAGGTCAAGATGTTCATAAGCTATAAACCCAAGGAAGATCATTGGCTTATTACCAACCTAGAACTGGCACACAATCACCCGTTAGTAACCCCTTCTAAGGTGAGTCAGATGCATCAACATAAGAAGATGGGTAAGGTCGCGAGGAGCCTCATTCACACAATGAGCGATGCGCGGCTAGGACCTACCGACATGATTAATGTTCTTGCTGAACAGGCGGGGGGAATTCAAAATTTAAACTTTAACACGACAGACATTCGTAACGCGGTCCGAACCCATAGACGAGCCGTGTATGACCTCAATGATGCTCAAGCCATAATGAGCCTATTGAAGCGGATGCAGATGGAGGACACGCAGTTTACCTTCGATTATAAACTTGACGACGAGCATCGAGTTAGCACAATTTTTTGGGTCGACGGTCGTTCGAGGCTTGCTTATAAGCCTTTTGGGGATGTCGTGACTTTCGACACCACATACCGTACCAACAAGTACTCGATGCCGTTTGTCCCTTTCATGGGGGTCAATCATCATTTTCACTCCATCCTGTTCGGGTTCGCCTTGTTAAGGGACGAGAGCGAGAGTTCTTTTGAATGGTTGTTTAGGGCATGGCTGGAAGCCATGAACTTCAAAGCACCCAACGTTATCATCACCGATCAAGATTTGGCAATGAAGAAGGCTATTGCCACCGTCTTCCCAGATACTCGACATAACTTGTGCACTTGGCACATAAGCAACAAATACCTCGAACATTTGCATCACGTGTACGCAAAGTTTCCACACTTTAAACAGGATTTTGACACGTGCGTTAGCAAGTCGTTAACAATTGAGGAATTTGAGGAGAGGTGGGAAAAGCTTGTTAAGGATTACTCATTGCAAGACAACTGGTGGCTCCAGCACTTGTACGAGCTCAAAGAGCAATGGATTGGCGTTTACACGAGGAGGCATTTTTCTACGGGCATGAAAACTACGGGCATGTGTGAATCTATGAATGCCACGTTCGATAGTTACGTGGGTACAACTACCAATTTGAAGAGTTTCGTCACATCCGCACAGAAAGCGGTTGCGTCGTTGTTCGTGAAAGAAAGGGCTGCAGACTTTGCAACCACGTGCAAACAGAGGAGAAGGTTGCTTGAGACCCCGCTGGAGCTGAACAGTGCCAAAGTCTATACGAAGGATATCTTCTTGCTATACCAAGTAGAGCTGCAGAAATCGGGACGGTACTGTATAAACAAGGTGGTAGAAAAGTCTACGCGTGAGTACAAGTTTTATTCGCTCGTGAATGACCTCATTCCTGAGAAGCTGCGCATAATGTATACGGTGAGCCACGACACATTGACGGACTCGGTGACATGTGTTTGCAAGAAGTTTGAGTTCCATGACATCCTGTGTAGACACATTCTGCGCTTTTTCACCCAGAAGAATATCAGGATAATCCCCAATAAATCCGTCTTGCCACGGTGGACGAAAGGTGCTAACAGGTTGCACGGTACCATTGCCTTTCTGGAGCACCCGTATACTGACTTTGAAGAATCAGAGACGTTGCGGTATAATCATCTGGTGACGACTTTGACCCGTTTGTCCGTAAAGGCTGCTGCTTCAATGGTCGGTTATAAACATCTCCTCGAGGTAGCTCAGCAGCAAGAGCCCATCGTCGACCAGTTGGAAGCAGCTTCAGTCACCAATGCGATTGACACCGAGCCTACGACGGGATCAGAAGATGACGAGCCGGGGGAGGAAGACGACAATGATATCCGGCCGTTGGATCCAATTATATCACAAACGAAAGGCCGCAAGAGATCTACGCGGATGAAAAGCTCTATTGAAACAGCAACTGTAATCCATAGTCTGCGGGTGATCCACGTCATACAACGCTCTGTCCGGGGGGGCCCGCTAAAATAATGGGCTTGGATTAGGTCATGTTTATGTGGCTTCGGGGGCCTGGCTGGATGCCCTTTCGGATATTACCCTCGGGGGTCGACCGGTTGCTCTTGCCCTCCACCGGGTGGCAAGAGTAACAGAAGAAATTGGCCTCCAACCAACGGATCGGCCGGCTAATAATCCCCTTGGGGGGCCCCGGCCGACTGATAATCACCTTCGGGGGCCCCATCTGGCTGATATTGTTCACCGGCCATTTCTTCCGCCGGCTGATATTGCCCTTCGGGGCCGCCAAGTGGTCCCGCCCACGGGACAATGGGCAGTGCCTCGTTAAAACCGTAAGGCCAGTCTTGCGTGACTTTACTCTGAGAGAGGGGTTGGGGTTCTGGGAACAAATTGAAGGTCGGGCCGCTATAATCGGCCCACGACGCTTGAGCATGTCCCATCCCCGGTACAGAGGGACCACCAACTCCCTGGCTCACCTCTGAAGCTTGCCCGGAGGGATCAACATTATACGGGCTGACGCCCGTATAACCCATTCCCGGGCTGTCAACCGAAGACTGTCCCGATGCTTGCCGCACAAAATTCCCGCAGCCTATAGCCAGTGCAGCAGCCTGTTGGCGAAGATCCTCGCCCATTGCGCTCATCAGATCCTTTCGCTCACTCAACTTCTGGAAGAATGCAAGCGAGGCATTAACCTACTTCCAAAAAGATAACAAACAAGTAACTTTAATCAGACATTTATATTCAAGACAAGTTGGGCAACTTACGAGATTTTATGCCATACGCTCGTCGATCTGACCCCTAGACGCATACCTCGCCCCGCGTTCAAAGTTCACTGGGGCTACTCTCCTCCGCGTGATGTGGGAGTACCACTCATCGTACTCCGCGATGCTGATAACGGGGTCCGGCTCCGAGATGATGGCCGCCAGTGTGTCCTGCCAAGAAGTCCAGAGCTCTAGTTTGGCCGCGCACAATTCTTGCGCATTGGCCTTGCCAAACCGCCCGACATTCGGTGGGTCCTTGTTAACCCTCATATCTGGGGCACCGGATGGCAAACCCTGCTCCAACTCAAAATGGCGCATTGCTCGGTCTGGCAGCTGCCACTCTGTGACCTCGAAGTGGATGAGGGGTGTGCGCTGCAACCCGGAGAGCGTGAAGACGAATGACTCTTCTACCTGTTGCGCCAAACGTATGTACGGTGCCCAACGCAATTGGCCCGGATATAGGCGGTCGAACTCCCCTCGATAGTACGTGATGTTGTGATGGGGATCGACTCTCCTGCGGTAGTGGCTATTCTTCCGGCTGTACTCCCAAGCACGCAACCGAGGCCACACTCTATCGGTTCCATCCCTACGCGTCGGTGCACCGGGAGCAAGGTGTTCATAAGACCACACCTGAGAACATGGGCAAATTATATTTATATCGTCGATTCAACAAAAGCAAAACAAAAAAAAATAACGAAGACAGGATTTATATGATATACCTACAATAGCGAGATACATGCACATATGGCTTTGGAGTTGGGCCTCGTTGACTTGTGCAATGCTCGGTACAGATACGAAAGAACCGCTGCACCCCATGCATAATCTCCAACCTCCGCCAGGTTACCCAACAACGATAAATATCTCACGCTGACCGTGTTCTTCGATGTCGTTGGGAATAATATTGCCCCCACCACCTACCAGAGGAAGGCTTGTGTGTACAGCACAAGGTCACGGCCCGTATAGTTTTCCGACAAAACCCCGTAGGTATCTACCAACCACTTCAACTTGATACCACCACTGCTAAATTGATCCTGGGGTATCGAAGTTAAGAAGTCCCTAGCGGTTCTCTTATTCGTTGCTTCTAACGGAGGAGCAATTACTGGCCACCCCGTCACCGGCAACCCTAAGATGAACCCTACATCTTCTAGGGTAATTGTCATCTCTCCGAGCGGGAAGTGAAACGTATTTGAAACCAATAAAACAACCCTAGAGGGGGGTGAATAGGGTTTTTGAAATATAATGGGGAATTTAAACTAAGCACAAGCATAAATCTCAAACAAACCAAGTAATATTTCAATGAAGATGCAAACTAAACAATCTCAAACAATTAAAGAGCAATAAGTAAAGAGATTGAGTTAGAGATACTTGACAAGGAGATTTAAATGGTTCGGCTTGATATACCCTCAAGCCTACATCCACCTCTTCAAGAAAGTCCCTTGCAAGAGCACTAGAATCCACTAGCAACAATCTTCTTCCGGGTCAAGATCAAAACCCTTACAACACTTGGTGATATCCCCACACCAAGCACAAGCCTTAAATCCACAAAGCTCACCCAAGACTTGACAAACCCAAGCCTTGATCACAATCCTTTTACAAAGATCAAATGTGTACAAAGAAATCCTCTTGAAAGGAAATGAGTACAAATGAAGCTCTAGTGCAATAGAGAGATAAGAGAATTGATGACTTGAAGGATGCTCACTCTCAATCAAAGAATTGCTCACAAAGATGCTCTTGGAACTGAATTTTGACCAATGAAGTCGACTGCATTGGAATGCAGTCGACTGCATTAACAGTCGACTGTATTACCCTACTGCCTATCGGCTGCCTCACGGAACCCCCTTTCCTATTTTGGGCATAACTTTCTCTAGAAAAATCGGATTAAGGTTCCGTTTTTTGCGTTGGAAAGATAATGAAAATTTTTATCAAGATATGAAAAGATTATCACAAAAAACAGTTTTGAGAAAATTTGAGTGAGCTCCAAAGTTCACTCATTTTTAAGAACCACACTCGTGTGAAAGGTTATGAACTCACATGCAATGCACGAGGTGTCCTAAGGTCTTTTTAGGTCATAGTCATCAATCCAAGCATCAAACCAAGACTAGTTACATAATAGGAAAGATCAATTATAATCGATAGTAACTTAGTCGATGCATTCTTTGTTGCTCTTCGACATTGGACTTGATGAAGCTTCTATTAGCATGTCCACTATAACTTTAAGCTTCTTTGGCTTTAATCCATCTATCCAACTTCTCAAATGTGTCTTCATGAGTGTGCATGTATATACCTACTAAGAATACACTCAAAGCACACATTAGAACAAAATCAATGTGTAGTTATCATCAAAACAAGATGTAAGCCTAGGTGATCCAACCATAGGGCTAACAGTATTCGTTTCACTTCTCCACCTCTCAACAAGGGCACCTATCAAGGCCCGGTCAAGCTGTTAAAATATCTGCCCATGCGTGAAAATCCCAAACCCAATTCCACGCAGTATCCTCTTCTGGGCGGTGTTCAGTTTCCACGATGTGAACTCGCGAGATACTTCTACGGTGTTGAGAAGTTCTCTTTCCTACGAATTAATAAATACAATTTAAGCATAACAAACGGTATATACAACGTTCGTAAGCGATAGAAAGTCGATAAATAATGTATCTTACTCCACCATCCCATATGAGCGTACTGATATTGTGAGAACCCAACATTTTATATGGTTTGATTACATATTTAAGTATGATTAGATAAACCACTTTGGTGAAAATGGTTATGATGAACTATGCATGATAACATATTTGAATGTATGTTTAAATGTTAGACACCTTGAATTGAGTAAATTTTCTAAAAAGGTGCACGAAGTGCTAGAAATGGAAAAGAGTATTTAATGTTTAGAAACTTTAAATGATCACTTGGAATGACCAAAGATATTTTGAGAAGAGTTGGAAACGAAAAATGGTGAAACCTTTAGCTAGGAGTAAACGGTTGTTGACCGGACTGCCTGTGAATTGTTTTGCTTTTGGCAAAGAATTATGCCACCTCGTGCTTGTGACGTGTCAACATAGTATTGTGACACG
Organism: Escallonia rubra; assembly: GCA_033065855.1. Lineage (NCBI taxonomy): Eukaryota > Viridiplantae > Streptophyta > Magnoliopsida > Escalloniales > Escalloniaceae > Escallonia > Escallonia rubra. Next base: position 9,783 of record JAVXUO010002854.1, on the reverse strand, counting down.
TCGTGCTTTGAGCCTTGTCGTACTTTGGTTAGCATTGTCGTGCTTACTAGGTGGCACAATCGTGTCTTGCCACCTCATGCTTCCAGCCTTGTCATGCTTGCCAGGTGGCACAACTGTGTCTTGCCACCTCGTGCTTTGAGCCTTGTCGTGCTTGCTAGGTGGCACAACTGTGTCTTGCCACCATGTGCCTTGAGCCTTGTCGTGCTTGCTAGGTGGCACAATCGTGTCTTGCCACCTCGTGCTTAAAGCCTCGTCGTGCTTGACTTTTCCACCTCTTCACCTTCACTTGACACCTCCTACTTGCTTCTAACTTGATATAAAAGACCCAATTGACCTGCTTAAATTCTCTTACCTCGTTTTTAGAGAAAAGTGCAAGAAAAGCAACCAAAAAACCTCCCAAAATCTAGAATTAAGGCTTGTTTTTGAAAAGGAACCTCAAACAGTTGATTTGGAAAGTTCCTATGAGCTTCAAACAGTGTTTTGAACGTGTTTTGAGGAGTATTTTAAAGGTGTTTCAAATCTGAAAATTGGGTCTTTCATCTCTTCTTTAAGGTAAGATAGTTAAAGCTTTTTAATGGGCTTTTAAGACATGAATATGGATATATGCTATGTTAGCGTAACTCTTTTAGTATGAATCATTTGTCAAACATTTAAATACTTGTTAGAGACTTGTTAGTAAGTGAATCTATTCATGTTTAACATATTGGAGGTTATGGAAGACGTGAAATAGGTTATGGTATGTGTGAATTGTGGATTTATGTCAAACTAGACATGGTTAGAATATGGTTTTGGACATGTTTGTTATGTCCTATAATTGAACTAATTTGCTGAATATAAATGATTATGTTACATGTCCAAGATGTTATGAAGATGACGTTACGTGATGAAAGTGACTAAATATTTGATAGCTATGTATGAAATGATATATTTTCTTGCACATGAGCATGTTACATCCTTTCATTGAAAGGGATGGTTGATATACTGTTGATGATTATTATGTTACCCCGTTCAAATGATTGGGGGTTGATTTGTTTGTGTTTGAGTAGCGGTGCACCGTATGAGCCGAACAATTGTATCTCCGACTGCTACCCGAGGCAGTATCGGTGTCCATTTGTTTTCGGTTACTTTGCCTTTGGCCGAGGCAAAGGTTGTGATCTTATATCCCGGGTGTGGTGACATAAGGGTGGTCTATTGATGGGACTGAATTCGGGAATGGTAAACTCTTGTAATGCTCAACTAAGTGTGAACATTTGATATGTGTTATGTGCACATGTAGAACTGCTTAATGTGATTGAATTGCAATAGCATGCATTATCAGTATTCTTGAGTTGAAAGTTACATTAAATGTCTTTGATTATCTTATTGAGCCAGTGGGCTGACGGGTTTTTACCCATAATAACATTTTAGATCAAGGAGCCGGTCCCTCGAAAGGCAAGGAGAAGGTGTGAGGCACGGTGAGAAGACGGGCAAGGGGTCACTTGTACATTTGTGAATTAAGTTGTACTTACGTAGTACAGTATGTCAACTTTGAGATCTGGCAGAGAGCTTACTAGGTGTGTTTTGTAACAGTAAACTCTTTAATTTTGTATAATATGGTTTGATTACCAAGTGAGTTAGAATGAGTTGTATTATCAGTTTGATGTGATTAGCTGAGGTGTCGTAATGCTCCAGCCGGGTTGAGTTAACCTTAAGTTGGGGCGTTACAGTTGTGGTATCAGAGCGTAGTTAAAGGCTGGGATAAGATCCTACGGCCTTGTGTGGTTAGAGATTATTGAATATTGCATATTATATGGGGGTACTTATGCGGAGTTTTGTGTGTAGGCTTACAACGGAGCGAGAGCGCGGAGCGCGAAATCAAGGAAACAATAGAGAAATGGCTGATGAAGGAACTCAAAGAAAGAATAATCATGAGTTTAATGCTGAAGGTCAGGATGGGCACAACCCACAGGTAAATGTAGAAGAGCACTCCACTGGAAATAATAATCATGTGACTAATAGTGGATTACTGGAGGCTTGTCAGATACTCCAGCAGGTTGTAGATGAAATGAGACAAATGGGTGGAAATCCCCTTGTAGATACAAATGTGCAAGAAGTAGTGAATGAAGGCAATGTTAGAGGTGCTCAACAAGTTGAGCAACCCCAGGAGATGTTGAATACTGCTAAGATGTTGGGAGATGGGGGTCTTACCCTCGATAGGTTTGTTAAACTGATAAAGAATCCATTCTTTGGGAAACCTGATCCAACCTTAGCCGAGGAATGGTTGGCTAGAGCGGAGAAAATTCTTGATACTGCTAGGATTCCGAATTCTCAAAGATTGGTGTATACTAGCTTTATGCTAGAGGCTAGTGCAGAAAGATGGTGGAAATTATTATCTATGAAGTGGGAGAGGGAAGGAGTCCCATCGACTTGGGAAAACTTTAAAAGGGAGTTCACTAATAAGTATGTTCCAGCGGTGACCCAAGAGAGGAGAGAAGTAAATTTTATAAAGTTTGAACAGCGAAATATGTCGGTATCAGTTTACGAATCACAGTTTACTGATTTAGCCAGATTTTGTCCGCATCTCGTAGATACCGAAGAAAGAAAAGTAAGAAAGTTTGTTAAAGGTCTGAATAAGGATCTTCGGGATAAGTTGATCCCTTTGCAGTTACAAACTTATATGGCAGTTGTTGATAGAGCATTGGCTATTGAGAATGATTTGGAAGAGCAAAAGAATGTTGACACAGAACCATTTAGAGCACCGTCATACGGTGGACAGGGAAACCGTAATAGTGGGAATGTGAACCCTGGTGGAAGGGGCCGAGGGAATACTTGGCAGGGAAATTTTCAAAGGGCTTTACAAGGAAGAAATCATAATTTCTATGGAAATGGTCAGGGAAGAGGTCGAGGTAATCAAATGAGTGGTTATACTGGTAGTCAAGCTAGCTTTGCAGCATCATCCCCAGGTGACAATCATAAAAGGAGAAATCAGACTGAGATATCAAGCACGCAACCATCAAAGCAGGCAAGAATTGGAGAGCGATGTACGTATTGTAATTGGACTGGACATACAGAGAATGAATGTCGCAGAAAGATGGGTTTATGTATCAGGTGTGCTCAGCCTGGACATATTGGAAAAAATTGCCCTTATTCTGGAAATCAAATTATGCCTCGAGATAACCAAGGTAGAGGGAATCTGCAAGGGAATGCTGAGAGGCCAAGAGTGCAAGGACGAGCATATGCATTGGAATCTCATGAGGTTCGAGATACTAGCGGAGTTATTGAAGGTACACTCACCATTTTCCAATGTGTTGCTAGAGTACTATTTGATCCTGGTTCTACCCATTCATTCATTTCATCATATATGGTGCCCATGTTACCCCAAGAACCTGAGTTGCTACCATATGTGTTGGATGTTAGCACTCCTCTAGGAGAAAGTACTCTAGTTAGTCTAATATATAAATCTTGTGCAATGATTATGGGTGAGCATACGGTATATGCTGACTTGATTGTTTTGCCTATAAGAGGATTTGATGTATTGTTGGGGATGGATTGGTTGTCATCTAATCGGGTATCACTAGATTGTTTTCATAAGGTCGTGACATTTACTAAATTTGATGGAGAATTATGTAAGTTCCAAGGTAGAAAGGATGGGGATATGAATATTATTTCAGCTATTCGAGCAGAGAAATTACTCTCTAGAGGTTGTATGGGATATTTAGCTTATATGGTGGATAAGCAGAAAGAAAATGTTAAAATAGAAGATATACATGTAGTAAATGAATTTGTGGATGTATTTCCTGAGGATGTCACAACATTACCGGTTGAGCGTGAAATGGAATTTGTGATAGAATTGTTGCCGGGAACAGCCCCAATTTCAAAAGCGGCGTATAGGATGGCTCCAGCTGAATTGAGGGAGTTAAAGTCACAGTTACAAGAATTACTGGATAAGGGGTTTATTCGACCTAGTGTATCACCATGGGGAGCCCCAGTTTTATTTGTTAAAAAGAAAGATGGTACAATGAGGTTGTGCATGGATTATCGGCAGTTGAATAGAGTAACAATAAAAAATAAGTATCCACTACCGCACATAGATGATTTGTTTGATCAGTTACAAGGGGCAGTGGTATTTTCTAAGTTGGACTTGAGATCTGGATACCATCAATTGAGGATAAGAGAGGAAGATATTCCAAAGACGGCATTCCGTACAAGATATGGACATTACGAATTTGTTGTCATGCCGTTTGGATTGACGAATGCTCCTGCAGCCTTCATGGACTTAATGCATCGAATTTTTAAGGAGTTTTTAGATCAATTTGTAGTAGTTTTTATCGATGATATTTTGGTCTATTCAAAAAGTACAGAGGAGCATGAGCGTCATTTGAGGATTGTACTCCAAGTGCTACGGGATAAGAAATTGTATGCTAAGTTTAACAAATGCGAATTTTGGTTAAAGCAAGTGGCCTTCTTAGGTCATATAGTGTCTGAAGCAGGGGTGACTGTTGACCCGTCTAAAATAGAAGCTGTTTTGAATTGGCAAGTGCCAAAGAATGTAGCAGAAGTTAGAAGTTTCTTGGGATTGGCGGGATATTATCGTCGATTTGTACAAGATTTTTCAAGGATAGCTGCACCATTGTCCACATTGACTCGGAAGGAAGTGGCATATCAGTGGACCGATATGTGAGGCGAGTTTTCAGGAGTTAAAAACGAGATTAACTACAGCTCCAATTTTGACTTTGCCTAGTGGAACTAAGAATTTTGTGGTGTACAGCGATGCTTCAAAGGAAGGATTAGGCTGTGTTTTGATGCAAGATGGCAAAGTTGTGGCTTATGCTTCAAAAAAGCTGAAACCATATGAACAAAATTATCCAACACATGATCTTGAGTTAGCAGCGATTATGTTTGCATTGCATAAGTGGAGGCATTATCTGTATGGTGCTGAGTTTGAGATTTTTACTGATCATAAGAGTTTGAAATACCTATTTTCTCAGCAAGATTTGAATATGAGACAGAGAAGGTGGATGGAAGTACTCAATGATTATCATTGTACGATTCAGTATCACCCAGGTAAAGCCAATGTTGTTGCAGATGCACTAAGTAGGAAAGTACAAGTTGCTAGCTTAATGGTGAAAGAGTGGAAGTTGATTGAGCAAGCTTGTTCATGGGAGTTATCTGTTACTGAGTCAGGAATTATTCTTGCAAATTTACAAGTGAAACCAGTGTTATTACAGAGAATCCAGGAGGAACAAGAAAGGAATTTGGAGTTGCAGATAGAAGTGAAGGATAAAGATGGAACCTTTAAACCCGAGTTTTCTATGGATATTGATGGTGTCTTACGGTATAAAGACAGGATAGTTGTGCCTAACAATGAAGAGTTGAAAGGAGAAATACTGAAAGAGGCCCATAAGTCAAAGTATACAGTGCACCCAGGTGGAACAAAGATGTATCGAGATTTGAAATGTAATTATTGGTGGAATAACATGAAACGAGAAATAGCTGACTTTGTTTCAAGATGTATTGTATGTCAACAAGTGAAAGCCGAACACCAAAGACCGGCGGGTCGATTGGAACCATTACCGGTACCCGAATGGAAGTGGGACCATATAACAATGGATTTTGTTACAGGATTACCAAGGACCCGTGATGGGCATGATTCAGTATGGGTGATTGTGGATAGATTGACAAAATCTGCTCATTTCCTACCTGTACTTAAGACGTACTCATTGGATAAATTAGCCCGAGTGTATGTACAAGAAATAGTTCGATTGCATGGGATACCAGTAAGTATTGTAAGTGATAGAGATCCAAGATTTACATCTCATTTCTGGAAGAGTTTGCAAGGTGCATTGGGTACAAATTTGAGATTTAGCACATCATTTCATCCTCAGACTGATGGACAATCTGAGAGAACTATTCAAACATTGGAGGATATGCTTCGTGCATGTGTGATAGATTTCAAAGGAAGTTGGGATCAACATCTGGCATTGATTGAATTTGCTTATAATAATAGTTATCATGCTAGTATCGGTATGGCACCATATGAAGTCCTATATGGACGAAAGTGTCGCTCCCCAATTTGTTGGAGTGAAGTTGGAGAAAGGAGTTTAATTGGGCCACAGATAGTTCAAGAGACCACTGAAAAGATTCAGCAAATTCGGCAAAAGATTTTGACTGCTCAAAGCCGACAGAAAAGTTATGCTGATAACAGACGAAGAGAATTAGAATTTTCAGTGGGAGATTTTGTACTTCTTAAGGTGTCGCCATTCAAAGGTATAAAGCGATTTGGAAAGAAAGGCAAGTTGTCACCAAGATATATTGGCCCTTATGAAATATTGGATCGTGTTGGAAATTTGGCATACAGAGTTGCCTTACCTGTATCTTTGGAAGGAGTACATGATGTGTTCCATGTTTCTATGCTACGAAAGTATAACCCTGACCCATCTCATGTGATAAGCCCTGAGCCGATATCAGTCCAAACAGATTTGTCATATGAAGAGTTGCCGGTGCAGATTTTAGCTTTTGATGTGAAAGTTTTGAGGAATAAAAGCATTTCGTTGGTTAAAGTTTTGTGGCAAAATCATGAAGTGGAGGAAGCCACGTGGGAAAAAGAGGAGGATATGCGGAGAGATTATCCGTATCTATTTGGTAAGTTTAAGTTATGAATTTGGGGACCAAATTCTTTTAAGGAGTGAAGGGTGTGAGAACCCAACATTTTATATAGTTTGATTACATATTTAAGTATGATTAGATAAACCACTTTTGTGAAAATGGTTATGATGAACTATGCATGATAACATATTTGAATGTATGTTTAAATGTTAGACACCTTGAATTGAGTAAATTTTCTAAAAAGGTGCACGAAGTGCTAGAAATGGAAAAGAGTATTTAATGTTTAGAAACTTTAAATGATCACTTGGAATGACCAAAGATATTTTGAGAAGAGTTGGAAACGAAAAATGGTGAAACCTTTAGCTAGGAGTAAACGGTTGTTGACCGGACTGCCTGTGAATTGTTTTGCTTTTGGCAAAGAATTATGCCACCTCGTGCTTGTGACGTGTCAACATAGTATTGTGACACGTCGTGCTTTGAGCCTTGTCGTACTTTGGTTAGCATTGTCGTGCTTACTAGGTGGCACAATCGTGTCTTGCCACCTCATGCTTCCAGCCTTGTCATGCTTGCCAGGTGGCACAACTGTGTCTTGCCACCTCGTGCTTTGAGCCTTGTCGTGCTTGCTAGGTGGCACAACTGTGTCTTGCCACCATGTGCCTTGAGCCTTGTCGTGCTTGCTAGGTGGCACAATCGTGTCTTGCCACCTCGTGCTTAAAGCCTCGTCGTGCTTGAATTTTCCACCTCTTCACCTTCACTTGACACCTCCTACTTGCTTCTAACTTGATATAAAAGACCCAATTGACCTGCTTAAATTCTCTTACCTCGTTTTTTTTTTTTTTTTCAAGAAAAGCAACCAAAAACCTCCCAAAATCTAGAATTAAGGCTTGTTTTTGAAAAGGAACCTCAAACAGTTGATTTGGAAAGTTCCTATGAGCTTCAAACAGTGTTTTGAACGTGTTTTGAGGAGTATTTTAAAGGTGTTTCAAATCTGAAAATTGGGTCTTTCATCTCTTCTTTAAGGTAAGATAGTTAAAGCTTTTTAATGGGCTTTTAAGACATGAATATGGATATATGCTATGTTAGCGTAACTCTTTTAGTATGAATCATTTGTCAAACATTTAAATACTTGTTAGAGACTTGTTAGTAAGTGAATCTATTCATGTTTAACATATTGGAGGTTATGGAAGACGTGAAATAGGTTATGGTATGTGTGAATTGTGGATTTATGTCAAACTAGACATGGTTAGAATATGGTTTTGGACATGTTTGTTATGTCCTATAATTGAACTAATTTGCTGAATATAAATGATTATGTTACATGTCCAAGATGTTATGAAGATGACGTTACGTGATGAAAGTGACTAAATATTTGATAGCTATGTATGAAATGATATATTTTCTTGCACATGAGCATGTTACATCCTTTCATTGAAAGGGATGGTTGATATACTGTTGATGATTATTATGTTACCCCGTTCAAATGATTGGGGGTTGATTTGTTTGTGTTTGAGTAGCGGTGCACCGTATGAGCCGAACAATTGTATCTCCGACTGCTACCCGAGGCAGTATCGGTGTCCATTTGTTTTCGGTTACTTTGCCTTTGGCCGAGGCAAAGGTTGTGATCTTATATCCCGGGTGTGGTGACATAAGGGTGGTCTATTGATGGGACTGAATTCGGGAATGGTAAACTCTTGTAATGCTCAACTAAGTGTGAACATTTGATATGTGTTATGTGCACATGTAGAACTGCTTAATGTGATTGAATTGCAATAGCATGCATTATCAGTATTCTTGAGTTGAAAGTTACATTAAATGTCTTTGATTATCTTATTGAGCCAGTGGGCTGACGGGTTTTTACCCATAATAACATTTTAGATCAAGGAGCCGGTCCCTCGAAAGGCAAGGAGAAGGTGTGAGGCACGATGAGAAGACGGGCAAGGGGTCACTTGTACATTTGTGAATTAAGTTGTACTTACGTAGTACAGTATGTCAACTTTGAGATCTGGCAGAGAGCTTACTAGGTGTGTTTTGTAACAGTAAACTCTTTAATTTTGTATAATATGGTTTGATTACCAAGTGAGTTAGAATGAGTTGTATTATCAGTTTGATGTGATTAGCTGAGGTGTCGTAATGCTCCAGCCGGGTTGAGTTAACCTTAAGTTGGGGCGTTACAGATATGGTTGGCTTGGTCGTATAACACGGATGGGTCAGGTCCAGGGTTAAATTCCATTTTTTGCAACTGAAATTATGGAAAAACCTTCTCAGTTTGGATTTTGATAATCGCTCGCAAAAATACGACGCTAGCACATGCATAATACATATAACGCAAGCACATGAATGATGCATACAATGTTAGCATATGTACTCATATGTATAAATATATATACATATACGAAATCGGATTTTACAAACGCTTGCACAAGAACAAAAACATACATATATAAAACGCAATATTCATCACAACTGAAGATTACAAACAAACAAAAGTGTAGATTTTGTGAACTTACGTGATCGATTTAGGGTATTAAAGGTGTTTAAGACGGAATTGCGCCGATATGCTTGCCAACGCCGCTGGGAAATTTTATGAGTAGAGTGGAGAAGAAGTGTCGAAGTTACTGTCGTTTGAAAGTATATTGAACGTCCGCAATACAGTATCGCGGATGGCTATTACGTCCGCGATACAGTATCGCGGATGGCTATAACGTCCGCTACACAGTATAGCGGACACTGTTGACATGACAGATAAGGACAAGATAACCGTCACTGCCGAAAAAACTGACGGGACAGGCCCTGACAGGTGTCAGCCTAAGGACGTCCGCTACACAGTATCACGGACGTCTTTTGGCTGTCTCCCATCAAGACTTTAATGTCCTCTGCCATACAGTGTAGCGGACAGGCGCGGAGGGGCAATAAGGTAAAAAAAATCGTTCGCGATACTGTATGGCGGACGACTGACAGCTTTCGAAAAAGGCACGATCTGGGTCGTCCATCTTTCGATATGGACGGTCAGATCGCGCTTGAACTTCTCCTATTTTGCTAACGCTCTCAACGGATCAGCTATATATATATATATATATATATATATATGTGTGTGTGTGTGTGTGTGTGTGTGTGTGTGTGTGTGTGTGTGTGTGCACGTACGGACGTATGTATGTATGTAGCTAGGTATAGGTACACACACACACATATGTACGAGTA